>CAXKVX010000436.1:0-187836 GCA_964058865.1 Eleocharis quinqueflora | reverse complement strand
GTCAAAAGTAGGATTGCTAATGAATGAGTTTTAGCCCATGTTAAACTCAGCCTGCTGATGAGAAGTTGAAGTTCATGACCAAATAAAACTCATAATTATCTAATAATATCCAATTCATATCCAACTGATCTTATAATCGAATAATATCCACTATTTTTCCATAAACTAATCATGCGTACCTTGTTTGGGACACCAAAGTGCATAGTCATCTTTATATGGAAGTTTTTTCATCAGTGTATTGAATAACTTGATTTCTTTCTGCGAATAACTTAGTTCTCTCTTGTGAAAAAGAGAGATAGAATTTGGTTAATCTATTGGAGATGTTCGAACATATTTGCATTTAATTCCACATTGAGTCCGTAATTAGTCCAGTTCAGTTTTAACAATTCGACTTGGACTGAACTTCAACCAAAACAAAAAAATAGTTCATTCCATAAATATTCAATAGTGTCCATCTCATTTTGCTCATAAACCGTTATGTACATTAGTAGCTCAAGTAAAAATATGAAAATTGTCTCCCCTTTGAATACATGAAGCTTCGCCCTCGGTTCGGGCAACTAATGTTTCTAGATTGTTTCATGGCATTGCCATGAGTTCATAAATTTTACAACGATTTAGGATTTTGCCATCATGTTTTCCTTTTATTTTTATGTTCTCCATTTTAATTGAGTTGGATGTTGTGAGCAAAACAATGGTGCCTTTAGAAACATGAATGCTTCTTGTGTTCTTACTTAAAAAATATGTTTAATGATTTTTAAATTTTGATTTTGTATGCTCAATAATTTTTTATATTAAGATTTCGTGGGATACAATTTACTTTTATTATAGAAACTTTTTAGTACTAATTTTTGGATTTTTTAAGTGACATACTTTATTATTTAAATATTGATTATTTTATTATTATTTTGAAGTCATCTTAGAAATTTTAATATCTCGCAAAATTTTAATATAAAACAATTATTGATAATGGTAAATTAAAATTTAAAGATCATTAAACAAGTTTGAGTTAAAAGCAATGAAGACATTGGTGCTCCCGGACTACAATAGTTTTACTCGGATATCTCGTATCTTAAATCTGAATCGTTGATTGATTTCTTGAACCATGCAGATTGTCAGATGATGGTGGCCTAAGTATAAAAAAATAATTAAAGGGAAATAGTAAAAATAAAAAGAATTACAGGAGTAGTTGCCACAAATAGAAGGTTGAAAATAGAGAATCAAAAAAATCCGGGCGGGTCTACCCGTCCGTGGACCCGCCCGTGGACCCGCCCGTGCTCGTGTCCGGATCCGCGGATCTATCACGGGTCGGGTTGGTCCCAAATCCTCCAAACCCGTCTAAACCCGTGCCCGTGTAGACCCGTGCCCGACCCGTCCCAGGACCCGCCCTGCCCGACTCGTGGACCCGCCCGACCCGACCCGTGGACCCGCGCCCCAGACCCATGCTACCCGACCCGCCAGACCCGTGACAGCCCCTTTCACCTTTATTTGACCTTTTGTCAAATTCAAAAAAATTCAAAAAAATTCAAAAAAATTCAAAAAATTCAAAAAAATTCGAAAAAATATATAAAAATATTGTGCAGAAATTATTTTTATAAAATTCAAATTTACACCCCTATTAACCTATTTTACCTTTTGTCACCTTTATTTCACCTTTTGTCAAATCAAATTCAAAAAATTCAAAAAAATTCAAAATAAATAAAAACTATATAAAAATATTGTGCAGAAATTATTTTTTAAAAAAAATTCAAATTTACACCCCTATTAACCTATTTTACCTTTTGTCACCTTTATTTCACCTTTTGTCAAATCAAATTCAAAAAAATTCGAAAAATATTAAAATATATATATAAAAATATTGTGCAGAAATTATTTTAAAAAATTCAAATTTACACCCCTATTAACCTATTTTACCTTTTGTCACCTTTATTTCACCTTTTGTCACATTTATTTCACCTTTTGTCAAATCAAATTAAAAATAAATAAAAAAATTCGAAAAAAAAATATTATAATAATATGCAGAAATTTTTTTAAAAAAATTCAAATTCTCATCCCCCCTCTATAAATACACCCTTACCCTCTCACATTCTTCACAAATCAATTCTCATTCTCTCTCATTTCTCAAATTCTCAAATCAATTCTCAATTCTCATTGCTCTCAAAATTTTAATTTATAAATTTTATAAGTTATTAAGTTAAATACATTTAGATATAAATAAGTAATCTTAGATATTTAGTTAATTTACATTTATTCGGTTCGGTGTCAAAAAGAAACGAAATCTCGACATTCTTTCGTGCAACTTCTACATTATTCAAAGGTAGATAAGATTTAATGTAGATTTCTATGCTTCAATATTTGCATTTCTTATTTTTAACTTATCTTTTATTTCTGCATTATTCTTTTCGTAATTTTTATCTTTTTATTAAATGGCTGGAAAATTCCGCCTACTTGTTTAATTTTTTTATATTGGCACTGGTCATTACCAGAGCTTTTTATTTTTTTATTACATGGCTGAAAGAAATTCCGCCTACTTGTTTAATTTTTTTTATATTGGCACTGGTCATTACCAGAGCTTTTTATTTTTTTATTACATGGCTGGAAGAAATTCCGCCTACTTGTTTAATTTTTTTATGTTGGCACTGGTCATTACCAGAGCTTTTTATTTTTTTATTACATGGCTGGAAGAAATTCCGCCTACTTGTTTAATTTTTTCATATTGGCACTGGTCATTACCAGAGCTTTTATTTTTTTTTATTACATGGCTGGAAGAAATTCCGCCTAGTTGTTTAATTTTTTTATGTTGGCACTGGTCATTACCAGAGATTTTTATTTTTTATTACATGGTTGGAAGAAATTCCGCATATATTTTTACTTTTTTTATTTCATAGTTGTTTATATTCATAGTTATTTTTTGTTATTTTTTGACTTATTGTAGATATGGCATCTCCTCCTAACTATGTTGACGAGCTCGCACACAGGATTAGTGTTGAATTTTTTGGCGAGGAGCCCGTCGCACAATATGCAAACACTAACCCTCAAACACATCCTCAGTATTATTATCAACAAAATCCAAGCATGAACCCACCTCCACGACATGCAAACCTCCCGTTATACCCTAATCATCCCTACGTATCACAAGAGACCGTTCCACAAACTCAACTCCCTTCGTTCACACCAATGACTGAACCTACAGAACCTGAAATGCCAACACGAAATATGACCTCGTCTGTCGACGAAATTGTCCCCCCCCATCATCAGAGGCATCACCAGATATCCAAGAAGCGCAGGTAGAGCAGTCACAGAAGAAGAAGAGGAAAACAACCGTGCCCAAATACGATGCAGAATGGTGGCGTTACTACGAAACAACAAAGGATGCAAGCGGAACTGTTTCGACTTTACGGTGCAAGGTAAAAGGATGTGCAGGTTATTTTACTTACAAAAAGTCTAGTGGTTTAAGTTCATTCAAAAAGCATGCTGAAAAAGGTGAGGAACCACAGGAACTACCTGACCAACGGTTAGTGCAAAGCAATATTAACCCAGACGGTTCAAGAACCTTGGCCAAATATGATGAAAAAAGAATGTTAAGTGAATTTGCCAGATACATTGCCCATAAAGAACAACCAATTAGTATGGGTTGTTGTCCTAGTTTTGCCAGATTATTGATAAAAGGTTGTGCCCAAGTAATGTACAAGAAATTTCACCACCACAAAATGGTGGAAGAAATCAAGAAACAGTACTTAGAAACCAAAAATGAACTGTTAGCCATTTTTGGTTACGCCAACTATAATAAATCAATCACATCTGACTGTTGGAGCGCAGGTAAGTATGGTTTAGGATATTTTTGTATTACAGCACATTATATTGATGAAAATTGGCTTTTGCAGAAACGAGTTCTTTGTTTTCGTAACTTCGATTTTTCGCACACCGCACACGCTAGTTACCAAGCCATAATTAATGTTTTGCATGAATATAATTTAAAAAGGGATTTAGAAAACAAGATTTTTTCAATTTCTTTTGACAATGCTAGCAATAATATAAAATCTATTGATTATTTTATACGTGCATTAAACCCCATAATGGATGGGAGATTATTTCATCAAAAATGTGCATGTCATATTCTAAATCTTACCGTTAAAGATGGACTGAAAACTGAAGGTATAAAAGTGTTAATTTACAAATTCAAAGATGGACTGCATCACATTTATACAAATAATATTAGAAAACAAGAATTTCATGCATTATGTTCACGTTTGGGTTTGGGTAAGTTGATGGTTCCATGGGATGTTGATACTCGTTGGAACTCCACATATAGAATGTTCCTTTGTTGTTTTCCGTATAAGCACGCAATAAATGAAATGTTACGCAACTCAATCGACGGGATACAACTGATGCTCACCGTGGGAGAATGGGACCGATTGGAGAAATTGAAGGACTTTCTTCAGGTTTTTTTCAATGCCACCATCAAACTTTCATGCTCGTACAGACCATCAGCACACGAGTTACTTCACCATTTGTACACCATCACAAAGGTACGTAATCTCATTCTCGACTTATTTTTGTATTTAAACTATTTTGTAAATAATCATCATTTTTTGCATTAATCTCTTGATCTCTTCATCATCTTGTAACTCTTTTTTCAATTCTCATAGGTCTATCGTCAACTTGAAAATGCAGAGGAGCTTGATCGTAATTTAACTCCTATCGTGGATGCAATGAAGGAGAAGTTTCTCAAATACTGGGAGGAAGTACCTCCTATCACCATTGTCGCGAATTGTCTTCATCCGGCCTTCAAGAAGAAGTACACCATAAGATTGCTTCAGAGGTATAAGCAAAATCTGAACTTATCATATGATACATCGGAAGCCGAAGTAAATGCTTTATTCGACACTATGTTCGACATTTACAATGCTCGACATATCTCAAGTACGACTACTACGACACCTCGCACACGGAGGTATGAATGCAATATATTTAATTATTTACTAAATTTTTAACTCACAGTATACCATATTACCTAATACTTATTAATTAGAATTATTTTTTATTACAAATAGAAACAACACTTCGGGCTTGCTTAGCGAGCTACGAGATGATGAACCTCAAATGCTCAACACCAATGAATTGTTAAGCTACTGTTTGGGAAGCCTTGAAGACGACGACATCGACATCCTGGACTGGTGAAAGCGACATTCCGGTGCATATCCAGTGTTGGCAGCAATGGCGCGCGATGTTTATGTAGTGCCGGTGTCAACCGTACCTGCTGAATCATGTTTCAGTTCAGCAGGTAGAATTTTGACCGACAAACGCACCAGGTTGGGTGTAAGACGTTTCGAGCAACTTGTGTGTATGAAAGATTGGATTGATGCCGAAGAGCGGAATCAACACGGTCCCAGTCCTGATGGACTCACATCTCCTGTAACTCAAGAAAGTAGTAATATGCCAAGAACTAACGCTGGCGATGATTCTGACACTCCGCTGAATGCAGAAGACGATGATTTGTGGTATTTGAGCAATGATTTCATGCGTGCTTTATAGTATGTTTTTATTTTATTAATTTTGAAGCATTTTATTTTTATCACATTTTTGGAAGAATACTAACAAAAAAAAAGTTAGAACTCCGCCTATGTGACTACACGTAGCCGGTCCCAAGCCCGGAATAAAGGAGGAGGGTAACTTTTAAAATTTTCAATTATTCGAAAATTTCAAAATATTATTTCATAATTTTTTGACATTTCTTCATATTTGTTTGCAATTGTTCAGATTTTTTTGGAGTTTATAGTTTTTTGTTCAAAATTATTTGAATATTATTAGATTTTAAAGATAATTATAAATAAAAATATCATAATTATAAAATATTTTACCAAAATAGTTCGTAAAATTATTTCATTATTTTTATACATTTTTTGGAATTTTTTCGGATTTTTATGAAGTTGTATCATTTTCCCTGAATTATTTGAATATTATTAGATTTTAAAGATAATTATAAATAAAAATGTCATAATTATAAAATATTTTACCAAAATAGTTCATACAATTATTTAATAATTTTTATACATTTTTTGGATTTATTGTAATTTTTTTGGATTTTTTTAAAGTTGTATCATTTTCCCTAAATTATTTGAATATTATTCGATTTTAAAGATAATTATAAATAAAAATGACAAAATTATAAAATATTTTATCAAAATAGTTCAGACAATTATTTCATAATTTTTATACATTTTTTTCGATTTTTTTGAAATTTTTTCGGATTTTTTTAAAGTTGTATCATTTTTCCTAAATTATTTGAATATTATTCGATTTTAAAGATAATTATAAATAAAAATGAAATAATTATAAAATATTTTATGAAATTAGTTCATACAATTATTTCATAATTTTTGCACATTTTTTCGGATTTTTTGGTATTTTTTACGATTTTTTAAAGTCTAAATCACATTTTTTCTACATTAAAAAAAAAAAAAATTGGACGGATCCGACCCGACCCGCCCCGACCCGTGTCCGACCCTCCTGGACCCGCGTGGACCCTACCCGCCCGGGTTTATCACGGGCCGGATTGGAGATTTTGAGTTCGGATCCGTGCAAACCCGCCCCGCCGTACCCGTGGATCCGTGGATCCGTGAATCCGGACGGGTCGGATCCACGGGTACCCGACCCGCCCCGTTTTGAGAACACTAGTTGAAAATAGTTGATGAATGGTGTTATATACTACTATGATATTCACATTTTTTTTAATTGAAATGTAAATTTTAGAGCCGACATGTTTACAATACTTATGGAAATCTGATTCTGTGGACAGAAAGGGACAAGTCAGACAACACCCTATTTTAACTGACAGTGGGACCATAATAAAATAATAATTAATAATATATTAATCATAGTTCCGAAATAATTAATGTTGTGGGTCCGACACAGTAATGACTTGTTACACTAGTGACCGTTTGTACCTGCGACAGATGATGGGACAAGTAAGGTAAAAATATAGAAAGAAAGAGATCAATAACGGATTCTATGTAGCATGGAATAGTGCTGTAATTTGTGTCACTTTCTATCAATCACAAGTTGTGTCGTGAAATCAAATCTGATGTAGCGCGGGAGGTACCGTATAAGATATTAGCTGTCCAATCTGTGTTGCGCTGTATGGGAATTTATTCTCTAAAACTTCAGCCTTCCGGCATCATATTATGAAATTCGAATCTGCTGCTCGCATTTGATGTGAGTAAGATCGTGCTCGGCTTGATTCGATCGTCACAAATCCATCGATCGTCACGAACGAATGTGTGTTGCGCTACAGTCTATAAGTTGCCTCATCGATGCATTCTCACATAGTCCTCATCAGAAAATTTTAGAATGTTAGAATTGACTATGATTACACACAGCTAGGGTTTAAAAAATACTCGGGCGGGTCTACCCGCCCGTGGATCCGCCCGTGCCTGACCCGTACCCGTGTCCGGATCCGTCGGATCTGCGGATCCCGGATCCACGGATCTATCACGGGTCGGGTTGGCCCCAAATCCTCCAAACCCGTCTAAACCCGTGCCCGTGTAGACCCGTGCCCGACCCGTCCCAAGACCCGCCCGTGCCCGACCCGTGGACCCGTGGACCCGACCCGTGGATCCGACCCGTAGATCCGTGCAAAAATTCAAAAAAATTCAAAAAAATACAAAAAAATTCAAAAAAATTAAAAAAAATTCAAAAAAAAATCAGAAAAATTCGAAAATATATATATATATATTAAAATAATGTGCAGTTTTAAATTCAAAAATTCGAAAAAAATTCAGAAAAATAAAAAAAAATTCGAAAAAAATTCATATATTAATTTCAAATCCACGGGTACCCGACCCGCCCCATTTTGAGAACACTACACACAGCATTTATGATTTACATATATTAATTTCATCTCAACTATTGTCGATTTTCAATAATTATAAATTTTAAATATTTTGTTATAATATTTTGGGTCTTAGTTATATATGAGGCTAGATTCGACTGACAGTTTTTGTTTATAATACAAGACCAATTAAAAGAATTTTAAAATGATCGTAAGCAGTAACTTGTTCTATGATTGCTTATTTTTGGACTTGATCTTTATTCGAATACTCGGTAGTCCTTCTCTTCCCCTTGCACGTTACTTTGAAGTGTCAGCGACTGCGAGGTCTTCAAAGAGAGTAAGCTCTTTGTCGTCAGTTTCCTTAATCATTTACATGACAACACTCTTGCGGAATATGATGAAGATATTCTGCAAAGTTCTCTCTTCCTTTAGTTTTTTTTTTCTTATTTTTCCGATAGAAAGGATAAGTTATTTTATGTTTCTTTTTTTGTTTTGAGAGAGAGAGATGAGAGCTTATCCATTGAGGACCATGAGCTCTTTAGTAAAGATGTATGGCAATCTTTCATTTTGTCCATCAATAAAATGAAATATATCAAACTTTAGTTTTCTACACATTTAAGAGTCCACTCTTGTTATCACGAATCGATAATTAAATAATAACTATCCTAAGCTCTCTCCCAAGTTTGATTGTTTCAATGAGAAGGTTTCAGTTCTCTTTCTGGTGCTCTTTGAGTGCTTGTAAATTGAGACATAAAACTAATAAAAGTGTCAAAAACATCTGACCGATTTTTTTGATTCACATCCAGTTTCCCACTTAATCATATTGAACAAAAACTCATAAATCAAATTTGAAAACTTAATTAGGAGATATAGTTGACTCGTATCTCCTCGCGAAGGACGGGGTTGCATCTGACCCCGTAGACGCTGATGCAGCTGCTGTAGGGCTTTCTCCAGAGTAGAGTCGACTTCGCTCGCTTCTCTAGTACTCCCTTGTGCGGGTTCCTGAGATTTTTATCTTTCTATTTGTATAGGATTGGACCCAACAAATCTTTATTTTTCTTTTAACTAAACTACGATACCAAAATTACTTGAACTTGTTAAAGGGCCATAGGACTCGACATGTCATATGCATAATGGTAAATTGCATCGGCTATTGGACCTACCTGCATTCATGTATTATTATAGGATAGTTAGTTATTTTAGAATATAGATAGGATATTTTAGATGTCAATGGTGAGTGATGTGAATACAGGTCGAATGGCTGTTAGCCAGAAATAGTGTGAGAGCATCGTGCCGGAAGGATTATATACATACGGTGCCGGCTGCGTCTGTGGGATTCTTGCAATTGGATGCCTTCATATATATATCTGGTTGCCCTTATTCACTAAGTTCATCACTTAATGGCTCAGAGTGTCGGTTGAGTTTTTACTTTTCATTCCCTTATTATTATTATTATTATTATTATTATTATTATTATTATTATTATTATTATTATTATTATTATTATTATTATTATTATTATTATTATTATTATTATTATTATTATTATTATTATTATTATCATGTTTTTCCTCAATTGAGTGATTAAGGTTCGATATCTCAATTTAGAAGTATGAGCGTCATATTTGATCTATTGGAGCTATTTTGTTCATCATCATTATTATTATTATTATTATTATTATTATTATTATTATTATTATTATTATTATTATTATTATTATTATTATTATTATTATTACTTTATTTAGTCGGCTTATTACGAGATCTCAGGTACGTTCCAAGAGTTATTTCTCCTTTGGTGGCCAATATGGATACTAGGAAAGGATGGAGCTTCTCTTTTGCCCCTGGTTGGTACAAAAAGTATCCTTTATTATTGTTTTATGTACAGATAGTCGATTTCTTATTCTGGTATGGCAACTCAGCCCGAGAATTGTTAATTTATATTTTTATTCTTTTGGTGAGGTAGACATCATGTTCGTTTTTTTACCAACGAGTGTGTGCCCTAAGGCCGCTCAGTGTTCTAGGATTATTTTATCCTGAGAATTTGAATTCGCTAAGTTTGTAAGTTGGGTATCTCAGATGCACTTGCATAGCCTGCGCACCCGCTTAGCAGAACATAAGTGGGGCCCGATAACACGCACCTGCTTAAGGGCAGATCTAGGTGTCTCACAAATGGGGTTTATTTCTGGGTGCTTAACTGATTTTCGTACTATATATGTATTTCGAGTACTATTCAGATTCTTTTGGATTTGTTTAACGAATTTATTTCAACTTTTTATTTCAAACTTAAGTTGTTTTTCTAAAACACTTCTAATTAACAACTTAATTGAATTATTAATTTAAAGTGTGAATAACTATCAATCAAGTGTTGGCATGAGTCTAATCTTAGATAAAGATATAATCTCAAAGGTTGGACCTAAATCTGCATTGAGTAATTTACAATTGCTCACATTTTCACGGTGGTTGTAGGGTCCATGTGAGGAGCATTGGAGCTTTTGATAAGTGCGTCCTAGGATGGAGATCACATGCGTTCGCTTTTGGATTTTTTTCTTTACTTATATTTTCTCCAATTTCACGATAGGATAGATAGAAGGATGGTCACCGATGTATCAGGGAGACCATTCTCTTTTTGTTTATTTTTTTTCTTTCGCTTTCGCTACTCGGATACACTTCTAATGTATGTACATGAAATATTTATGTTCAATAAAATTTATACTTTGTTATGTATTGTGTCAATGATTTTTTTATCATTATTGTTTGTTTTATTTATTTTTAACCATTTCGTGTGCATGTCATCATGCACACGTGGCGGGGACCGTCACTCCCGTCTTGTTCGTTATTTCTAGAGTGTGACATTTTTAGTGGTTCGTTCTGCTGGTTTGTTTTCATGTAACACACTGTCCAGATCAACAAGACCAAGAAAAAAATTCAATTGATTTTCCACCCTTTATATTTAAAATTATTGAAAGTTGGAATATCTTTAATGTTAGCAATACTTGCTAAAAATTATCAAAGAACAAGCAACACATGTAAAACTTTAATAATAAATTTAATCGTAAACATAAAAATCCATCAAATAATTATTTTTCTATATTAATTACTCTTTGGAGTATGTTAACATTGTCCAATAATTAGCCACAATACATTAACATGATAATTCTTTATATGTCAATTAGTTATCTTCATTTAGGCCAATAAACTAATCACATTTAATCTTATAATTATCAATTTTTTATTACCACTAATCATGCATATATGATTCAGCTAAAATATTGTCCTTCCTTTGGACCGATCCAATATTTACATATAACATATATATAACCATTTGTAAATTAGAAAATAAATAATCATTTTATACAAGAGCTCACTTCGGCGAGATGATATTGTAATTATTTATTTATTAAGATATATATCTTATTCGTTCCATTTTAATTCAAAGTTATACTTTAAAACCATAATAATAAGAAATTTGCATAACCTAGCGTTATAATGCTATATGGCGTTACATAATGCTATGCTACGTCCTTTCATAATTTCAAATATTGTACAACTTAGCGTCATAACACTAGATAGCGTTACGTAATGCTATGCTCTATCTTATCAAAATTTCTGAAGAATTCTCAATTATGTAACTATGGCATTATAATGCTAGATAGCATTACTTAACGGTACGCTCTGCATTTGCATAACATAGAAAGTTTCAAAGTTTTTAACTGGATGGTGTGATAATGTTATTTAGTTATGCAACGACATGTTCTATTTTTCTAGTCTTTTCACTTGCCCTTTTGTAAATTGAGCATAGTGTTACAACGCCATCTGACATAATGTAACAATATTTTCTATTTTCTGGTCAAAACATGCATCCTTTGGTACCTTGGTTGAGCGTTATAATGTAATATGCATTATGTAACGCTATACGTATTTTTGTGCTCATATTAAGAAATTTGGGTATTTTATGGTAAATTTTGACCATTTTAAATACAAAAATCACTTTAATTTCTATCATCTGACCGTTTAGAATTTCTACAAAAATCCTATATTTTAAACCACATTTTAATGTAAATTTTAATATCCTTTAATGTATTACTTATTTTAACAGTGATAATTCAGAATTATCATCAATAAACAAATTCCAAAAATTCTTGAAAATTCATCAAAAATTTAGAAAATTCAAAACTTGAAGAAAACGTGATTTTATCAACATGTTTTTAGACAATTTTCTCGAAAATTACAGTTTAAAACCTTTTGAAATTATTAAAACCCAAATTTTCCATAATCATAAATTGCAAGATCAAACATGGAACAAACTTTATGGTTCTCATCAAGTTGACTCTAATACCAATTGAAATTTTTTGTTTAGAATTTGTGACCACTTAAGAGAACCATAAAATGAGCGCAAGCAGTACCTTATTCCATGATTGCTTATGTATGGATTCGATCTTTATTCAGATGCTAGGTAGTCCTTCTCTTACCCTTGCACGCCACTCCAAAGTGTCAACCGCTGCTAGATTTTTCAAGAGAGTATGTTCTTTGTCTTCGGTTACCTTAATCCTTTACAGACAACACTCTTGCATAATCCAATAGAGAGGTTCTGCAAAACTCTCCTAATCTCTTCCTCTAGTCTTTTTGTGGAGTTTTGTTACGTGCAAGGTATACGGAATTTTAAAATTTTTCATGAAATCCAATTTAAATCTCAAGAATCATGTGTATAAAATTCAAATCTAACAAGGTTGTGAATTTATTACCTTACTTAGTATCGTAACCAAGCGCGATGACTTTCTTTGTGTAGAGGTTGCTCGCGACTTCACAAATCAACGGCAAGGATGTTGGTTCTCGTCTTGTCTCACGAAAGATTTCCAAATGTGAAGCCTCTATCATGTGTACTCCTTGACGAGTCGAAACAAAATTGCTAGACCTTCTATAGAACAAGAATTTCGAATTCCTTTTGATCTCAACACATGAGAGGAATAAAAAAATTCTTTTGAATTGAATTTAGACCCCTTTTTTTTTCTCTCGGTTTCACACAGAAAACCAAAAAGTTGGAATGTCAATGGATGAGATTAATTCATGAAGACCAAAGCTCTCTATTTGATTTCTCCCAGCCACGTACAATTGTCTTTTTTATGTATGTGATTAAGAGAGGTTAAGCCATAATTAATTTGGATATAAATGCATTCTCATGCATACATAAAACTTACATGTGTTCTTTTTTAGTTTCAAAATTATTCAAATTAATTTTCTTAATTTATGAGAGAAAGTGAATGAGTGGGTAGTTATTTTTCAAGAATCATTATTTGTCATACACTTCTCTCTTCATAAAATTCTTTCGTAGGTTTGGGCTCACCTGAGTTCAACTACACTCATTAATATTTGGGCCTCTCCCAAATTTATCCAATTCAAATTTAATTAATCACGTCTTACATAATTAATTAATTGTTTAATCTAGCAATGCATTATGATCACCCGATCAAACACAGACAAATCGTGATCCTTTATTCTTTTGTATCGATTATTTTGTCACGTAATATCATTGATTAATGTCAAGCATAGGAACGTGTCATCCTTGACCATTTATCATTTTCTTGATTCTCAGTGCATAATTATTATTTGTATCATTCCATGATCACAAATGCATGCATAATAATTATCACTGCATCAAGGGGCCCAGAGATATCACTAATCTCATTAGAAATGAGACGGACAAATATATCATATTGACTATCCATAACTTCTAGTATAATTCATGTATATACGAAATTATCTTTATTGCCCTCGGTAAAAGCAGCGTTTGATAATCGCACAAAATATACATTAATTATCTAGAATTATGATATCTCAGATAATAGAATCAATACTAATTTATGACTTTGCTGATGACACAAACACAATATCTACAGCAAGTCAAGGTGGGTCATGTCCAATGTCATGTACCACGTACATGTATATTTATGTGATTAAACAGATACCTCGTATCAGTGATCTGTGAAACATGATCACGCATTAATCCACATACTAGTCTATATATAATCATTCAACGTTCCACTCTAATGATATGAGACTAGGGACAATTTAGAGTTTTGATAACCAATTACAAAATTTCACAATTCGAGTTCTCAACTAAAATGATCTGTGGAATATCCAAACTAAAGGAACAAAATGACATAAATCATCCAATGCATACAACTAAACAAGAGTACCATCACAAATGATTGATCCTCTAGATCACTGTACTAACACTTTTCTCTTTCTTATTTTTCTGTAGAGAGAGTAAGTCATTTTCTGTTTCTTTTCAACTGTGAGATATAGAGAGAACAGAGCTTATTCCTGTGGATCAGGATCTCTTTAGTAGGGTGTATGACAGTCTTTCAATATAGTCCATCAATATCGAACTTTAATTTTCTGCACATTGAAGGGTCCACTCATGTAACACTTTATATTCATATATTTTATACTTTGGTGATCACTTATTACCGATAAACTATGACATATAATTAATGTATAATTGTATTGTATAATCATAAGTCCATAATATGTATGGTCTGTATGGCGTCCTCATACAGTCCGTTAAATCCAATATCGACATCTAATTTTTCTTAAGGTGTCAAAATTAACTTCGACATCTAATATTTTTAAGGTGTCCAAATTTCTTATCATAATATGTTGGAGTTCAAAACTCGTGATCTGTGTAGTACACGGCTACATTACTAATTATTTGTGTTGAACAACATGCATGTTATATTACTACTCGATTAAAATGCTCCTGCTAAGTAGGTATTGGATCCTGAAGTGTTTTTTTTGGAACCTATTGAAGTTCTCAAAACCTCTGACATCTATCAGAAAATATTTCTTAACGAGACACAAAATTTTGTGCTCACGAATGATTAAACTAATAATTTCACTGAAATCATTCAAATTAGTTATTACTAGACCATTAGATCATTTGCTGGATACTTTATTTAGACTTTGAAGTAATTACAATAAAGATGGTTCAATGGTACATGCATGTGCCTTTTATGATTAAAAATGATAGTTCAATGGTACATACATGCATGTACTTATTTTTTTCATTCTCAAATTAATTTCAAAAATTTTTGTTCGGTTGTTGCTTCAAATAAATTTTAATTTTCAAGATAAGCTATCAATGCCACTTTATATTTAATTGCTTTCTTCTTCCTTTCAATCATATTGTTTCTATTTAAAATCTGATGCTAATCCCTGTTCCTGCAAGTCCAAGGCATTATTGCAATGAATAATTAACATCATGCTTTGACCTTTTACTTTTCTAATTGATAAAAAAGGAAAGTGGTGATAACAATGATGTAATCAACTTGTAACAATATTACACACCAATGATTTTATAAATAGATGGATTGGACAGAGTTACACCTTAAGGTCATGTTTGATTGTGGAGTAATTTTAATCCGAATTAAATTGCTTACTCCAAGTTAAGGTGGAGTAAAGTAATCATGTTTGGTGGATTAAGTTAATCCACCTAAAGAGGTGGAGTAACTTACTCCGGATTAATTTTAATCTTACTCCAACTTACTCCATCAATTTTACTCCACGTTTGGTGGATTAAGTGTGGAGTAAGAGAGTTAATCCACCTCTTACTCCACAACCAAACATGGTCTAAGGCTGTGTTTGATTGTGGAGTAAATTTAATCCGGATTAAATTACTTACTCTAAGTTAAGGTGGAGTAAGTTAATCATGTTTGGTGGATTAAACTAATCCATCTAAAGAGGTGGAGTAACTTACTCCGGATTAAATTTAATCTTACTCCAATTTACTCCATCAATTTTACTCCACGTTTGGTGGATTAAGTGTGGAGTAAGAGAGTTAATACATCTCTTACTCCACAACCAAACACAGCCTAAGATCATGTTTGATTGTGGAGATTTTAATTCGGATTAAATTACTTACTCCAAGTTAAGGTGGAGTAAATTAATCATATTTGGTGAATTAAGCTAATCCACCTAAAGATATGGAGTAATTTACTCCGGATTAATTTAAATCTTACTCCAACTTACTCCATCAATTTTACTCCACGTTTGATGGATTAAGTGTGGAGTAAGAGAGTTAATCCATCTCTTACTTCACAACCAAACATGACCTAAACTATTTTCACTAGAAATCAGTTTATGATAATTTTATATGTTTTGACAGTACAATCATTAATCAATTCAAACTCAGAAAAAAAATGAAAGACACTAACAACTGACAAAACTCTTGTAACAAGTAGCAACACACGTTAAATCCTACTTAGTGTAGTGGCGAGCCACAAATCTCGCTAGGAACTACTTTAGAAGAAAAATTTTCAAATTTATTTTTTAAATTTTTTGTGAGTGTGTGTTGTAAGTTTACGACAATGAATAAAAAAAAAACAAGTAGCAACACACAACATAAGACAACGGTATGTACCCGTTACAGAAAACTCAACTGTTATTTTGCACTCAGAAACTCCAGCATCCGTACGGAATGAAGAGGTGCCCCAAATATTGGATTTAGGATTTTTTTTCATAAAGGGTAAAAGAAATTACTTTTTAAAAAATATCAGTTTTCTTAAAATATCACAAATGACAAAGGACTGAATTAATATTTTCGTCTCTAAATTTTTTTCGGTGCGTAAATAATATTTGTACTTTTAAAATATAAATTTTATTTTGAAATTGTCAGAAAATGCACAAAAGTTGAAAAAAATAAAAAAATTAAGACACAAGTACTAGTTGCGTTCTTGAATCTCTGTAATATTTTCAATGATAATTGATTCTATTTGTTGAATAAGTTACTTCTTTAGTTCTTTATGAAAAAAATATCTTGGATTTTACCAATAAAAATCAGCAAACGCTGGTTAGTAGTTAGAATGAGAAAGAGAGACAGGTGAGAATGAGATATACATGGGGGCACTAAAATAATATAACTGAGTTTAATTATTCAAGTGGGGGAAGCATGTTGTCTGTTTATTCCCACAGAAATGTCCCTGTGTTGTTGGATAAACAACAACACAAAGATGAAAAGTAGTAGTAATAATAATAATAATAATAATAATAATAATAATAATAATAATAATAATAATAATAATAATAATAATAATAATAATAATAATAATAATAATAATAATAAGAGATAATCAGTAATCAGTTCAATTGATACTTCCTCTTTGCCATGGAATAAATAAAGCAAAGCATTCAAGCAGTAACAAGGGAACTTCACATGTAGCAAAAAAGGCCTTCTTTCTATTAACAAAGAAAATATTAAGGCCTGATGTAGATATGGAAATGTTGCACTAAATCCGAAAATTTTAATAATAAACAATTAAAAGGAAAAAAAAACCCGATAATAGATATCAAACGTAATATCTACAAAATATTAAATATTATTCAAAATAATAAAAAAGATAGGAAATGATTGCATTGGTATGTTTTAGTTGGTCACAACTCCCGATCAAGGAATATATTATATATATTCTCGATAAAGCGGTTCAACTCATCTCCAGTAAAGTTTTTTTCCCGACTGAAGCGAGAGGAAGCGCTTGATATTATTTGATAGTGTCGGCGTGTCGCTCTCGCTCCTCTTCAAATCTCAAGCGATGAAAAGCGAGCGAAGGCCTCCTCGCCTCTGCGCTTAAGCGCACCAAGCAAGCAAGCGCTTTTGACTGCATTCTCTCTTCTCTTCTCGTGTGGTGTGAGGCGAATGCAATCCACACCATTTGGAAGAGAAAACACCACCACCACCAGCAGCTCCAACACGAAGACAGGAACACCAAAAGTAAAAGGAAAAGGAGAGAGGCAACACAAAGACAAAGGCAAAGGCAAAGGCTCAGCTGGATCCCAGAAGGAGCTTCTATCACCCGAATCCAAACCCAAACCCAAGCGAAAGCGCAAGAGGAGGCGGCGAAGAAGCCACTCATCCCGGCCCGTCGCACTTCAACTCCCCTTCCACCTCTACTTCTTCCCCTTCAGCCACGGCTTCCTCAACCGACTATGCGCTTTTCTCCGAGCGCATGGCTGACACGTCCCACAGCCAGTCCCATGGCCATGTCATGGGATACTCCTTCGCGCATAATCCCCAACAGATTCCTCAGCAGACTACTCCCCATACAACTCGCATGAGAGGTGGCACAGGCGGCGAAATTGTCGCCGTGCAGGGTGGCCACATTGTTCGCTCCACTGGCCGCAAAGACCGTCACAGCAAAGTCTGCACCGCAAAGGGTCCACGCGACCGGCGTGTGCGGCTTGCAGCGCATACCGCCATACAATTCTACGATGTGCAAGACCGGCTGGGGTATGACCGACCCAGCAAAGCTGTTGACTGGCTAATAAAAAATGCTAAGGTTTCTATCGATAAATTAGCCGAGCTCCCTGCTTGGACCCCCTCCACTACCCCGGTTACTACAGCAAGTGTGACTACCGCGTCCGTTTCCATGAATCCAGAGAACCAATTAGTCACCGGGATAAGTCCTTCTTTTGATTTCAGCGGCAGGGGCGGTGGTGGTAGCAGCAGTAATCCCAACGGAGGATTCCTCCCGCCTTCGCTGGATTCAGATGCAATTGCAGATACCATCAAGTCGTTCTTCCCACTTGGTGCTGCCTCCGCCTCCGCGTCCGGCACTAACCAAGCCCCCTCGCCAGCTCATACTATTGGTTTCCAAACATATTCGCATGAGCCGTTGCAACGTACCACCAGTAACCAGAATCAGGACCTTCGTCTTTCGCTGCAGTCGTTCCAAGACCCAATCTATCACAGTGGCCAGCAGCATCATACTGCCACCTTTGCTGGTTCAGGTGCCAATTTGGGTTATGGGTCGGGTTCGGGTTCGGCCTTCTGGCCTGATCAAAATCGGATTCCGCAATGGAGTATGGCAGATGGTGCTAGCGGCAGTGGCACAGGTGATGGAGGATTCTCATTTGGCATGCCGCAACAGGTGTCACAGCAGGCGGTGCCGATGCAAGTTCTTGGCCAGAGCCAGCTTTTCCTACAGAGGGGACCCCTTCAGTCCAGTAACTCGCCTAGTGTTCGTTCATGGGCGGAGCCCATTTCGTCAGAGACCGACCACCAGATGCACCAGGGACTGTACCACTCAGTGCAGTCAATTGGGTACAGGTCTGGTGGGTCCAGTTTCCCGGGCTTCCGAATCCCGGCTCGGATACATGGCGAGGACGAGGAGCATGGTGGCTTGTCAGAGAGGCCGCCCTCTGCTTCTCACCATTGATGGAGAATCAGTTGAATTGACCCAATTTTAATATCCTACATTGCACGGTAATATCACTATTTGTCCATTTTGAATGTTCTTTTATGTTTGCTTTTGTAATTTTGATACCTTGTCTGATCAAAATTTGGTTGATTGCTTTCTTTTTGTAGGATGGTTTGGTTTGGTTTTACAAGGAACAGTAAGCAGTGGAGCACATTGTAGGTTATTTCATAGGTCAATTTCTCTGTATTTTTTCTCCATCCATGGCTTTATGTTTCCAATAGGGCCTTTTAGAAGCCCTTTTGTTTGGTTGTGTTGCTTTGGTTAGTGTCAGTTGGATGTTGGAGCAGTAGGTTAAGATTGCTTCTTTCTTTCTTTCTTTCTTTCCAATTTTCTTTTGTAGCTGTTGTTATGAATTTTCCTGTTTGGGGTATTGAAAAGAACTGATTTTGAGAAATTGATGGGAATAGTCGAATAGATACATGGTCTCTTTCTCTTCCCATTCAAGGTTCCCATTGTTAGACAATGTTTCTGTGTTGTGAAAAGTGTTGATGCATCAACTTCCTCAAACAATTCCAATCAAAATGAACAGACGAAATTTTGCTTTTTGTTTATATATTTTTTCATGTCCACTAATGTGATTTGCATATGCTAAGGTTGTGTCTCTTTCCATGAACAGTATTATGTAAGAGAAGCTTTCAATACACAGCCGCCTTTAATTATTTTCTCCCACAACCAACTGTAGCTTCCATGTTAAGCTCCAGAAGAAAGTGTGATAAAAACTCAAAAAGAAAAAGAAAAAAAGAAAAAAAAGAGAAGAAAGTCAGAAGGAAAGTAAAAAAGAGTACTTGCTTTCTGATTGTTGTTTTTTAACAAGAACTTTTAACAAGATGCGGCCGTAAAAATGGGAGATCTTGACAGAGGAGTAGATGCCATAAATATAGTAAAAATTTTACCTCTTTTATGATTGGCTTCCGTCTCTGTACTGCTCTGCTTTCTTTTATAGGTTGTTTTCTAGTTGGAGCTAATCTTTTTTTTATAATATTCTTTTGATGTACAATAATTATAATTATTAAAATAACAACTCTTATTTTCCAAATTATAAAGAAATCCTTGTTTATTCAGTATAGTACTTCTGGAAAAAATAGAAGAAAATAGCATGTCATAATGCTTTGCAAAAGAAAATTGTTGGATTCTATGCAAACAAATTACTTTGAATTTTACAATTTTATACTTGATAAGCACTTGTTTTTGTTCGTTTTAGTGTTATCCACACTATCAGACTGGACCAGCTAGCATACTATCTATCACACACTTGATCTTTAATTAATTAAATTATCTTACAATAAGTGGCAAGATGATGAGCAATGTATCTGGTATATATTTAAAAATAAATACTTTGAACTTATTCTGTTTTTGGTCTCTCTCTCATAGAAACCAAAGTCAACCAGTATATTGACAATTTTAGATCCATACAGATATTTTAATATCCAAAGTTGTAGGATTCATGCGGCTGCACTTTTTCATCCAACCAATAAATAAATAGACAAACTAAAGAGAAGTTTAAAAATAGTAAGAAAGCAATTAATGAGAACATCACTTGAAAATTAATTATTTTGACATGACCGATATTCCTGGAATGGAAAGATACCAAATTTAGTTACCAGATTAGAAAATGCTTTAAGATTATAATCTTGACGCGGCGGTAAAGTTATCACCTTGTGACTAGAAGGTCACAGATTCGAATTGTGGAAACAATCTCTTGTAAAAATAAAAGAAAGACTGCATACAAAACTTCAAAGTGATCCGATTCTTCTCCGGACTATGTCCAAACGGAAGCTACATACATCGGACTGTCCTTTTTTGTTAGAAAATGCTTTAAGGAATTGCACTTGCAATAAAGTGATTTAGGTTGGCAATTGGTGCTTAGTTGGTAGATGCCATAATTATTAGTAATGCATTGGCATGAATGATCACTGAATGGCATCCACTTGGGTTGCTTATGTCTGTAGTGTATCATGTCTCTTTGGTTTTTAGTGGTTGGAGGAAGCTAATTTGAACACCTCTTTGAGGAATTCTTTCTCATTGTAATAATATAATTAGTTATATAAACTACTCACTAGTCACTACTACTTTGAACTGTTCAGATACTCTAAATCTTGCATTTAGATTCACTTGGAATAATTTTCAAAATGTGCCTCATACACTATAGGATGTTGTAAGAATATAAGAGCGATAAAGTGTGGAGTTTAGACAAAAGATAAACACTCAAATTAAGTATTTTATTATTACTCAGAATATATAAATGAGATTCTAACTCTTTGTTTGAAATTCTCACAAATCTCACACTTCTCAACTCTCTCTATTCTTTTTTTCTTAAGATACTGCTTATTCTCTCTCTCTTTTGCTTTTGGCTACTCTTTGCTTTGCTTATTTTTCTTGAAGCAAATGAGATAGCATGCCTCTTCTTTTATAGTACAATGGAGGGCCAAAGAGTTCAATGGTATATATGCCTGCCAGTCTTAAAGAAAATTTATTTAGCAGACATGGAATTACTTAAACTATAAATGAAGTTTAAAAGAAGAGAAAGAAACACATGTTCCCTGCACAAAAAGAGAAAAAGAAAGAAATACACACACACACCTAGTAAGGCAGACAAAACATCATATACTTGATGCGTGCAAACAAGTTGCTCAATATCTTTTCTTCTTTTTTTGAGCATTTCAGACAAAGATTCCTTTGCTTATGGTTAAATGCAAGAAAATTCTAAAATTAAAGAAAGAAATGGTTTTGAGGCGTCCCTATCAAATCCTATCCGATCAAATGCAAGCCATTAATTCATCCTCTTATAAAGGCCAAACAAACCACTTCGTCCTTCAAAGAGCATGATCAGTTTTATAACTTTTATTACACGCCAGCGCACCACAGACACACTTATTCACACACTCACAGAATTACGCACTGTGTATATTTGTGCATATATTAACTTACAGACTACATGCAAACAAAATTTATTGTGGGATCATGCGTTCTAGATTTGTCTGCTCCTACTGGCATGGCTGAGAGGAAAACTGACAAATTAACTTTAGGCCAGGCTCATTAATGTCCCTTCTCTCTGCTTTGTTTTGGTTGCTTTCTTCTTCCAGACATGAGTATTAAATGTGATCTGTATCTCCTGTTTAGTAGAAACAGGGATTACCAGTTGGCACCTGTGCTGCTATGTTGAATGTTAAGAAAGGCATATATCAATAGATATTTAGATCCCACATGTGAAAACAACCCATGTTCATGATGAGAAAACCAAGATAACTTGGTGATATTTTTATGAACCTGATATACTTTAATTACTTTTAATATTTATTGACAAGAAATTAAACACGTGTAAAACGTTCTCTTTCATGTGTATGGTGTCATTTTAAATCTGCTAAAAATATGCTTTGAACATACTTTGGATCAAGCAACTCCATATATAGCTTTGATTTTCTCTCAGCTTGAGAGCTTTGATTTTAAATCTGCACCGTTACGTAGTGAAGTTTTAAGCAGTGTCGAAAACACTAGAAGAGTTAGAGGTCGATCAAAATTGACATGAGTTGAAATTGTAAAAAGAGACTTAATGGAATGTCTCCAAAGAGCTAGCGTCAATTAGGAGTGCATGAAAGTCGGCGATATCAAAACCATGATAAACTAAAATTTACAAATAGTAGTATAGTTGTATGACTTTTAGTCTAAAATTAATGATGTAGAATGCTAGTCTAAGTTTATGACTTGTAGAATAATTTATTATTGTTATTATTATAATTATTATTATTATTAGTATTGATATTAGAGTAAATATAACTGTCCCCCGTATTAGCGTCCCCCTTACGCGCCGCGCCCCCCACTCAAATGCAATGATAAATTATTTTTAATTCTTTGTATAAATATTTTATTGAACAAATGTAATGATAATATTTTTTGAGTATAAAGACTTATACTAAAAAAAATATAAAGACTACTACATTTGAGTATAAAGACTTATATGGAGGATGTGTAAGGAGGACTTGTAAGGGGGACAGTTAGTCGCTTCCTTGATAGAAGTATAGTATTATTACCATACTTCTATTTATTACTATTATTTTTCTATTTATATTAATTTTTCATTTGAAATTGGATTTCGTTTCTAGTCTATCCCAATTTATTTGAGAATAAAAGCTTTGTTGTTATTGTTGAGAACTAAGATCCTATATATGCAATTGTTTTCTATAATCGCCACTTATGCAATTGCAATGCGCAAATATATTTTCTATAATAAATCAAGTACATGAATAAATCCACATTCATTTGGATATATCGGATATATATTCGGTGCCATCTCAGCCCGATATCACTTTTGTACCGGTGTAATCCGAATACTTGCTTGGATTGTTGTTGTTCTTGTTCTGTTAATCTGATAACTTTTATGGAAGCAATACCTTAAAACAATAAAAAAATATTTAAAAATTACATCAACCTAGAGAAAATAAGAAGAAAAGAACTTTATGTTTCACCAACAAACTCAAGGCAGTTACTCTGCGAGGACAAAGCAATCTAATACAGAATCATGATTTCTCATTGCACTTATCACTTCTATAAGTGACAAAAAAACACACATCAAAAGAAACATAAACAAACTCCAATTAAGTTGTGACAAGATCCGGGAGAAACCATATGAGATAGTATGCAAGGGGAACAAGCTAGATGCTCCTACAAGCAAATTAAGACAAATGCTGTGCAGGGTCTCAATCAGTCAGGAAAATTGATACAAGTGTAATTACAAGAACATGCATCTACATTGATATTGTACCCTACTACTGAAAAATGCCACCTCACATAATACATCACTGATTCATTATGTATGTAACATTATCCTCTCTGTGTAAACTTTGTTTTTACTGGATATTAACAGTAAAAATAAAGGAGAAAGTACATGACCCCAGCTTCTGTGTCAATGCACGCCTGTGTGAATTAACAACATGACAAAGTTCAAAACTTTGTTTTATTGGTTAGTCTAAATTATTTTAACGCTATTTCATCAATTGTGAAGTTCTGACTTAAAATTTAAGAAATTGAATCTCAAATTCTCATCATGAATTGTTGTGATATTTTGCAAGTCAAACTAACCAAACAAACATTCTAGTGGTGCTGTTACAGGGCTTGCTTATCCCTTTCAAGAAAAGGAGAAAAGAAGTAGAGGGATAAAAATTAATTAATAGGCAATTTCTGATTAATAGTCACATCAAATTAATGATGCACTTAAAGATGCCATAAACCATTTATGTGTTAGATCGAGAGGGAGCAAAAAGGTAAACCAAACATCTATTACGGTTTCCTTCTTCATGAGGTCAGGAGGTAAGTTGCTGGTCTGAATCAGCTACTGTGCGGCACGGTGCAGCGCAGCAGACGACTGGTCCAAGGGGATTGAGACTTTGTAGGCACGAATCTTGAAGCATATGCTACACAGATCGAACGGCTCACATCGCATCCAGCGCGGTACAGCTTAGTAGGTGGTCTTGTTCCATAAATTACCAAGCTAATTGTATAATAAGAAGGTTAGTCACAGAAATATTTGCTTCAAAAAAGTGAATTTACAGAGAAATTAAAACAAAACTAGCAAATAATCCTATTCAACAAAATCCCCTTCAAATAAAAATCCTATTCAACAAAACGAGCCAGGGGTTGGTTCTGTGACAATTGAAATTGCTGGAGTTGGTTTTAGATGAAAACCATTGCAGAGAACTTGCCATTCTTAAATTGCTGAACGATTTGAAATGAGAAAGTAAAATTGAAATCTTGGTCCGGAAACAGATGTAACAGACTTAGATGTTACATAAAATATTTGTATTTCTATGGGCCGAGAAAAGAATAAATGTCAATTTATAATACATTAGTATTATTATAATTATATTGTAAGGCCTGTGATGTTAGTTCAAGGCCTGATTTGTGGTTTCACTTTAATTTCTGTATTTCAAGCTAGGAACTTTAATGTTGCAGGTCGAGATTTGGAAAGACAGTAGTAGCTAGTAGCCTTTTATTGAACAAATGCTCTCCTAATTAATTTTGTGTTCAATTACAATAACTCCTTAAAAACTTATTTACCATTTAATGTTCTGCCTTGCATGTCTATGATATAATATTTACAATAAGCAAGTTTATACATTTAAAAAAATGATACTAACTTCGAAAGAAAAATGTAGACATTTAAAATAAGTATGTTTATTTGTAAAATGGTCATCATTTCTATTTGTATCTAGAGTTGTGACGAAGTGTCGGGTCGGGTCGGGTTTGCACGGGTCCAAAGTCCGAAAGGGCAACCCGACCCGTGATAGACCCCCACGGGTCTCACGGGCTCGGGTCGGGGCAAGGGTCGGGTCGGGCACGGGTCACGGGTTTGTGGGGGGCGGGTCCGACCCGGCGGGATTTTCAAATTTTTTTTTTTTAATTTTAAAGTTTGTAAATGGTAAATGCCTCTAAAAAATCCGGAAAAATCCCAAAAAAATTAAAAAAATGAACGAAAATTCAGAAAAAAATTTGTAATATTTTAAAAAATATATTTTATAATTATATCATTTTTATTTATGATATTTCTTAAAATAAAAAATATTCATATAATGTTCAAAAAACTCTAAATTCTCAATAAATTCGAAAAAATGTTAAAAAAATAAAAAAAAGCACAAAAATTCAGAAAAAAATTTGTAATATTTTGAAAAATATATTTTATAATTATATCATTTTTATTTATGATATTTCTTAAAATAAAAAATATTCATATAATGTTCAAAAAAACTCTAAATTCTCAATAAATTCGAAAAAATGTTAAAAAAATAAAAAAATGCACAAAAATTCAGAAAAAAATTTGTAATATTTTGAAAAATATATTTTATAATTATATCATTTTTATTTATGATCTTTCTTAAAATAAAAAAATATTCATATAATGTTCAAAAAAACCTCTAAATTCTCAATAAATTCGAAAAAATGTTAAAAAAAAAAATGCACAAAAATTCAGAAAAAATTTGTAATATTTTGAAAAATATATTTTATAATTATATCATTTTTAAAAGTTACCCTCCTCCTTTATTCCGGGCTTGGGACCGGCTATGTGAATAAGACAACATAGGCGGAGTTCTAACTTTTTTTTTGTTAGTATCATTGGAAAAAATTGTTGTAAAAAAGAAAAATATAATTACAATTACAATTAAAAACTTACTACATTGCACGCATGAATTCATTGTTCAGATACCACAATTCGTCGTCGTCAATGCACAATGGATCATCAGAATCGTCGCCGGCGACAGGACTTCTTGGCATAGTACTACTTTCTTGAGTTTCGACTTCTTGAAAATTAGGATCATGTTGATTACGCTCTTCGGCATCAATCCAATCTTTCAAGCACACAAGTTGCTCGAACCGTGTTGTACCCAATTTGGTGCGTTTGTCGGTCAAAATTCTACCAGCGGAACTGAAACATGACTCGGATGGTACAGTTGACACGGGTACTGCATAAACGTCGCGAGCCATCGCTGCCAAAACTGGATATGCGCCAGAATGTCGCTTCCACCAATCTAGGATGTCGATGTCATCGTCTTCAAAACTTCCCAAACAGTAACTCAACAGTTCGTTAGTGTTTAGCATTTGAGGTTCATCCTCCCTTAGCTCGCTAAGCAAGCCTAAAGAACTGGTCCTTCTATTTGTGATTAAAAAAAGTTATTGAGTGTTAAAAAATTACTAAATAAATTGAGTCTTCAAATATTACTAAATATATTGCATTCATACCTTTGTGGTTGAGTTGGCGCAGAAGCCATCCTTGAGACATGTCGAGCATTGTAAATGTCGAACATCCCGTCGAATAAAGTAGTCACTTCGGCTTCCACCGTATGATATGGTAACTTCAGATTCTGGTTGTACTTCTGAATCAATCTTGTTGTGTACTTCTTTTTGAAGGCCGGATGCAGACAGTTCGCTATAATAGTGATAGGAGGTACTTCTTCCCAATACTTGAGAAACTTCTCTCTCATTGCCTCAACGATTGGAGTCAAATTATGGTCTAGCCCTTCTATATCTTCAAGCTGACGATAGACCTTAGAGAATTGGAAGAAAAAAAATATAAGAGAATAAGAGATGGATAAAGAAAGAGGATGATTGTTTCAAACATAAATATAGATTACGTACCTTGGTGATGCAATATAGATGGTGAAGTAACTCGTGTGCAGATGGTGTATACGAGCATGAAAGTTTGACAGTTGCTTTGAAAAAAAACTTGTAGAAAGTTTGTCAATTTCTCCAATTGGTTCCATTCTCCCTCGTTCATCATCAGTTGTATCCCCTCGGTTGAGTTCCGCAACATTTCATTTATTGCGTTCTTGTATGGTAAACAATGATGGAACAATCTATACGTGGAGTTCCAACGGGTATCGACATCCCATGGAACTATCAAATTACTCAAGCCCAAGCGTGAACACAATGCATGAAAATTTTGTTTTCTAACATTATTTGAAAAAATGTGATGAAGACCATCTTTGAATTTAAAAATTAAATTTTTAATACCTTCAGTTTTAATACCTGCTTTAACGGTGAGATTTAAAATATGACATGCACATTTTTTATGAAATAATTTCCCATTCATTATGAGATTTAATGCACTTAAAAAATAATCAATAGATTTTATATTGTTGCTAGCATTGTCAAAAGAAATTGAAAAAATCTTGTTTTCTAAATCTCTTTTTAAATTAAATTCATGCAAAACATTAATTATGGCTTGGTAAATAACGTGTGCATTGTGCGAAAAATCAAGATTACGGAAACATAAAACTTGTTTCTGTAAAATCCAATTATCATCAATATAATGTGCAGTAATACAAAAATACCCTAAACCACCCTTACCTGCGGACCAACAGTCAGATGTGATGGATACATTATAGTTTGCATAACCAAAAATGGCTAACAATTCATTTTTCCGTTCTAAATATTGTTTCTTGACTTCGGCCACTATTTTGCGGTGGTGAAATGGCTTGTACATTACTTGACCAGCGCCTTTTATTATTAATCTAGCAAAACTAGAACAACAACCCATACTAATTGGTTTTTCTTTATGGGCAATATACCTAGCAACTTCACTTAACATGCGCTTTTCATCATACTTGGCCAAGGTCCTCGTACCGTCAGGGTTAATAGTACTTTGCACTAACCATTGGTCAGGTTGTTCTTGTGGTTCGTCGCCATTTTCTTCATGTCTTTCAACATGTTTTTTAAAAATTTTCATACCGCTAGACTTTTTGTAATAGAAAAAACCTTTACAATTTTTTAACTTGCACCTCAAAGTCAAAACAGTTCCGTCAGCATCATGAGTTGTTTCATAGAAACGCCACCATGGTGCATCATATTTAGGCGCGGTCGTTTTTCTCTTTTTTTGCCTCGGATCCACTTCTACTTCTTGGATTTCTGGCGATGGATTTGATGATGGCTGCGATGATGGAGGAATACTTTCGTCGACAGATGATGGTGGAGGGACAATTTTAGCTTGAGTTTGAATCGTTGGTGGAGGTGCTTGAGTCGGTGGAACATTAACATCTTGTGCTAAATAAGGGTGTTGAGGATATAATGGGAGGTTTGCATGTCGTGGAGGTGGATAAAATTGTGGTTGTGGTTGATAAAATTGTGGATGTGTTTGGGGGTATATGTTTGCATATTGTGTTGGGGGATGGGGATTATCCTCACCGAATAGCTCAACACTCATCCTTCGTATTGTTTCTTCAACCGAAATGCTAGGATTTGGTTCTTGAGATGCCATATCTAAAATTGAAAAAAAAAGAAATAATATTGTAAAATGTGAGTTAGAAATAATAAAAAAGCGTGAATTAAATGTGAATTAAAAATAGAAGAACAAAAATTGTATTGTCAAATTTTGTTCAAATAATACTCAAATAATATTGTCAAATTTTGTTCACATAATACTCAAAAATATGTCGAATTTTTTTTATAAATTAATAAATTAATTTACAATTGAAAATAAAAAAAATGTAACTTAGAAGTTATTAAAGAATAAAAATGTGAATTACAAATTGTATGTGAATTAAAATGTGAGTTAGAAATAATAAAATTTGATAAGAATCAAAATTGTTACGTAAAAAAAATATAAATTCGAGAATTAAATGTAAATTGTAACTTAAAATCTTAAACGTACCTTTGCACGGATGGTGGATGATGAGAGAATAAATATAAATTAACAATTTAAATATTTAAACCTAATTAATATATCTAAAAGTATTATTATAAACTTAGAAGTTATAACTTATATATTAAAATTATGAAAGTAAATTGAGAATTGAGTAGTGATTATTGAGAATTTGAAAGAGAGAATGAGAGATAGATGTGTGAAATAAGTGAGAGTGGGGGTATTATTTATAGAGAGGTATGGTGAATTTGAAATTTGAAATTTGAAATTTGAATTTTTTTGAATTTTCTGAGAATATTTTCGAATTTTTTTGAATTTAGAAGTGACATAAAGCATTTCTATCATTTCAATCATTTTAATCACGGGTCCAGGGGGTCGGGTTCAAGGGTCCAAGGGTCGAGCACGAGTCGGGTCAAGGGTCGGGCACGGGTCGGGTCAAGGGTCCGGCGGGTCGGGTCTAGCACGGGTCCAACGGTCAAGAGGGCGTCCCGTCCCACCCAAAACCCGTGGGTCCATTTTTCACGGGTCGGGCACGGGTCGGGTCACGGGCGGGTCCGCCCCCGGGGACCTTATCACACCTCTATTTGTATCTAGTGGTTCATTTTAGTTTAATGAAAATATATAGTTTATTTACAAATCATTATTGAAAGGGGCGGATTCAGGATTGTCAGGACGGTTCAAAATTTACGATTTTTAATCAGGGTGGTTCAAATAATGCATACATTTTTTAAATTCTAAATTATAAGCATATTAAAAAAGAATCAAATACATGGTTAATTTTGAAAATCTTGTTTCCAGGGTGGGTCAATGATGTGAGTTTTACTTAAACCCTAATTCTATGTGAAAGTTGCAAGTATACAACCGTCGATTATAGTACTTAGGAGTCGAATTCTCAAGGACAAGTCGGTTCAAATTTCAGATTTCAGTAATTTTAATATAAGTAAGAGAAGATTTCATATTTGAATTGTTTGTTTGGTTTGTGAGTTAAACTAACTAGACTAACGTTCCTAAGCGAATTCTAGAGTTTTTAAGCAAGTATGACGAATTAGGATCTCTTAGGGGTTCTTATCCACTTATGATACGATTTAATTTAGTTGATAATTTATTCTTGTTTATGAAGGTATGCAATTATGGTACCAAGGGATATATCTATGTTGGTATCGTGTTTAAACTAGTATTGCCTTTATCTCTCGGTACTTGATTATACTAATCTAAACCCTTTAAAATCAAACCGTCTTAATTATTTCAAGTCATCATAATTCACCTCTCCTTACTTGATATAATTCATCAAAACAATTAGGTAAAACTAGGGGTGTACATGAAATCGGATAACCCGTCCGACCCGCCCGACTCGACCCGACCCGATCCGAGAAGTAACAGATTTTAGTTTAAATGGATTGGTTATGGTTTGGGTTTTAATCAATCCGCTCATCTTATTATTTATATGGATTTTAAAAAAAGGAATGGTTAAACCCGTACCCGACCCGCGAATCTCTCTCCCTAAAATCCAGTCGTCCAGATAATTCATTTCCTTTCTGAGTTTCTCGGTTTCTCCTCCCTTTGGCGAAAATCAGTTAAATCACGTACCCATTGATTCTATTCCAAATCGCTTCTGTAATCAAATATCAATATTCTCTTTGACTCTTTCCTTTTGCAATAAACCTAATGGAAAGAAAAAATTTCATTGCCCTAAAATTATGCGATATTTCTTTATATCAGGCATATAATCTCTCTTCTCTCCCTTCTTTGATATTCGATTTGGATTTGGGATAAATTTCGTGAGGGGTGATTTACTGATTTTCTAATTTTCTTGGAGGCTAGAGAGTGGAGACAGAGGCCAGAAATTCTAAACCCAACTCACGCAACCAGTTTTTCCTTTGGCCAAAGCAAAAACAAAATCAAGGTAAGAATTAAACTATTATTAATCTTTTCATTATTCAATATTTGTTAATTTGTTTGTTCATTCACTACTGTAGGCAGTACCTTGACTACCTTCTAAGAACTTTACTGGTATCACGATAAAGATTCTCCCCAGTACCTTTTTCTTGCAATCAACGAATCTCTGAACTTGTAGACTATCTAATAGAATTGCTGACATTCATCAATAGTCAATTACTTAATTTGATTGGTTGATTAACTATCAGTAATTCATATTTAGAGGCAAAATTGAAGTCACTGAGTCATGTGATGATGCTTTCATTATAGCTCTTGTACCATAACAGCATAACTGTACATTCGATATTAATCAACATATGTTCAATATTTGTATGTATTGATTTTCAGCTTTGTATTAACTATTAGAAAACCATTCACTCATTTAGAATTTAAAACCATTCAATATGTGATGATACTGAGTCATGTGATAATACTGTCATTATTAGCTCTTGTACCATATCTCATTTAATTACTCGTGTCTGTATCACTGTAATATTGATGCTTAACTTATTTAATTACTAACATCTCATTTTTCTTTTCATTTTTTACATTAGATGGAAGTTCCATCGAAACATAACTCTACTCCATGCCTAGATGCACAACAACAACAAGAACAACCAAATTTTGTCAAGGCATCACTCCCTCCTCATCCTCGAAAGATTCTAAGAGCAAAGGCTACCAAACTGAAACATAAGTCTTCTAAGAAGCATTCTGAAATTTGGGGTCACTTCACAAAAAAAGAAGGGCAGAAAGGTGAAGATTCTAGAGCTTATTGCAACTATTGTGACAAGTCTTATGCAAGTGACACCAAGAATCATGGAACCACTACTTTGTGGAACCACTTTCGTCTTTGTCCCAAATCCCCATACAAGGTAGAAGATAAAAAACAGAAAGTCTTAAATTTTGACAAGGATGATAATGGTGGATTACTAAAAGCAGTTGTTTTTAGTAGTCAAGAGTGTCGAAAGGCTCTTGTTACAATGGTTATCATGGATGAGAAACCCTTTAAGATGGTTGAAAGTGAGGGATTTAAGTTGTTTGTGAGAGCTTTACAACCGAAATTTATCTTACCATCGAGGGTTACTGTTGGCAGAGAATGTTTGAGCGTTTTTGAAGATGAGAAAAATAAACTTAAACAAATTTTGAAGTCCCAGCGTGTGTGCCTTACAAGTGATGCATGGACATCAATTCAGAACCTGAATTATATGTGCCTCACAGCGCATTGGGTAGATCCTAACTGGAAATTACAGAAGAGGGTCATCAATTTTTGCTTGATTCCTAACCATAAAGGAGAAACCATTGGTGAGATGATTGAATGGTGTTTACGGGATTGGGGAATTGATGGCATTTTCACTCTTACTCTAGATAACGCAAGCTCAAACAATGGTGCCATCAAATACTTGAAGCGGAAGACTAAGGACTGGAAGGGAACTATTATGGGGAATGAGCTCATGCATGTGAGGTGTTGTGCGCACATTATAAATCTGATTGTACGGGAAGCATTTGATGAGCATGATGAAACTATTCAGAAAATTCGCAAGGCAGTGAAATTTGTGAGGTCTTCTCCTAGTAGGCTCGAAACTTTTAAGAAGTGTGTGACTAAAGAACAGATCCACAGTAAAAAGATGTTGTGTCTTGATGTGGATACTCGTTGGAATTCTACTTACCTAATGTTGGAGAGTGCAGAGAAATTTGAAAGAGCCTTTGAAAGGTTAGCCCGAGAGGACTCAAAGTACATATTGTACTTTTCTGGTTTGGAGGATGAGGGGATTGAGAGTGTGGAGAATAATAACAGAAGGTTGAAGGGCAAGTCCAAGATGGTGAGTCCACCTGACGAGGATGATTGGAGCAAGGCAAGGTGCTTTATTAAGTTTTTGAAGCTCTTTTACGAGGTGACTTTAAAATTTTCTGGTTCATTACATGTCACCTCAAATGTTTTCTTTCACGAGTTAATTGCAATCAAAACACGGTTGGCAAAAGTCATCAAATCTGGTGATGTCGAATTGAGCTTAATGGCTGGAAAAATGAAGACCAAGTTTGACAAGTATTGGGAGGATCCAACCCGGCTAAATGTATTGCTCTTCATTGCAGTTGTACTCGATGCACGCTATAAATTGAGGTATATTAAATTCTGGTTTGAGAAGATACATGCCCCTGAAATTGCAAGTGATCTGATAAACATGGTAGAATCAACCTTTAACAAGTTATATGAACATTACAGTGAAAGGTATGGTTCAATTGTTGTTGGCGCTAATGTCAGTGGAGCTCGAGATACCAATGTTGTTGCTTTCAATGAAGAAACCTCTAATGTAGTTAGTATTGAGGAGGTAGAGGAAAACTACTCCGATTTTGTGAAGTCGCAGTTTAAACTCCATTTGATAGCTGAGGGGTCCTTAGAAAGCAAGTCAGAGGTTGCTAAATACTTAGCAGAAGCATGCGAAGAAGGTGATGATGGTTCATTTGATATTCTGTATTGGTGGAAGACTCATGATGTGAAGTACCCTATTCTCTCTTACATGGCTAAGGATGTTTTGGCTATCCCGATTTCAACAGTTGCGTCAGAATCAGCTTTCAGCACAGGTGGTCGGATTCTAGATCCATTTAGAAGCTCTCTCTCGCCTAAAATGGTTGAAGCTCTGGTATGTGCACAAAATTGGTTGTGCACGGAAAGGAAAAACAGCAATGTTAGGGAAGAGGCTGAGGAAGTAACAATCTATGATGAGCTTGAAAATGGTATACGTTAATTTATTTATAATTAAGTTGTCTTTATCTTCTTTTTGTTACAATTTTATTTTGGTTTTCTATGTTTATTTTGCAGAACTATTGGTTGCACGCTCAACAAATGGTGTTAGTATAAGAGAACCAATTAATATCTAGTATGCTTGATGAAAGGTAACGACTGTGTATTATAATTTAGTTCATTGTGTACCAATGAAGAGAATCAATTAATTTAGTTCATTGTGTATTATAATTTTCTAATGTGTTATTTAGAAAAAACTATCAGCTTCTCACTTTCTAATTGTCAACTTCTGACTTCCTATGTGTTCAACTGTTCATTGTATAGGTTTTGATGCTCATAATGCTATGTCAAGTAATCTCTCTGGATTCAAGATTTCAACTTTCAAGTATTGTCTCTGATGGATGTGTGTTAAGGAGAAGATCAGAAAAAATGAAAAATATTCATATATAATATATATTTACTATTTAGTTTGTTTAATATTATTGTGTTGTAGCATGAATTATCAGAGTTGTTTGCAATAGTTTGTTTTGAATAATGATTTGAACTATCAGATTGTTCTTACAAATTACAATATTTTGTTTTGAATAATAAATTATAAGTATTTTAATATAATTTTGGTACGATGTGATTCATTTGTTATAGATCATGGACTTGAACAATAGAACTGAATATCAGAAAAAAAAATCCCCAGCCTCAACCCTCTCTCCTTTGTATTCTCTCCGTTTCTGGTATATGTATCAGTAAACAAAGCCTGATCAAGACAATCTTCTAAATGAAATGAAACGTGAAAAGGAATTTCCGAATTTGAATAAGAAATTATGAGTATTTTAATTTATAATTTGTTTTGACCAAAATTCGCAAAACTCGAATAACCCGAATAACCCGACCGCCAAAAAAATAATGAATCGGATTGGATTTTGAGTAATGTAGGTTGGTAATGGATTATTGAAGTAATAATCCGGTTACTACGGATCGGATTGAAAAGATGACTGAAACCCGACCAACCCGATCCATGTACACCCCTAGGTAAAACTCGTATAAGACAAGCGTCACCTCTCGGTACTTAGCCTATCAAATAACATATAATTTATGTTCCTAATTCAATATTCAATTTCTCAATTGCAAATACTAAATCCTAAGATTTCATGCGATTTCGATTAAGTTCTCACAATCAAATAATAATAAAGCATAGATCACAATCAAGTAATAAAAAGAGATGAAATAAAGCAACTAAATCATAATCATAAGTTTCAAGTACAATCTAATAAACCGTAGAGAACATTTAGTCGGACATTGCTAAGGTAAACATGAATGCAAAATAAGTAAAGTACAAGAGAAAGAAGATACAACCGGTTGAAGATGCTATCTCCTTCCTTCTTCTCCCTACTCAATTTCCCCCTTGCTAATCTTTGGAAATTTTGTCTAAAAAATGTAACTTAACTATCTAGGAAACATATGTATATATAGTAGAGCTAAATCATAAAAATAGAGCACTAAATTTGTATCAACACAATTATGCGAAGGTCTATTACGGCCGCAAAGATGGTTGATTGCAGCCGCAATTGACTTGGAAAAAATCTGGGTTTTTCTGTCTGGAGGTTGAAAGATCTCTTGCGGACGCAATGGTTCTCTGTTGCGGCCGCAATGGTTCTCTATTGCGGCCGCAATGGCTAAAAACATGCTCTGGATAGGTCTATTGTGGTCGCAAAGATGGTCTATTACTGTCGCAGTTGAATTGGAAACTAGTTTGCTGAAGAATTGGTTGTTCTGGAAATTCTGGTTGCGACCGTAATGGACACTGATTGCGGTCGCAATTGACTTGGCTTGTGCATAGCATTCAGTATTTTGGCCATAACTTCTTCATCCGATCTTCGATTGAGATTAAAAATGCGTTGGAAAGCTCAGAACAAGCTCTATAATCTTAAAACATCATATTGGGCATTATAGCTCTTGATTCCGATCTGTTCTAAGGACTTCAAAACTCTGAAGCATCAAATTGCATCTATATTGCTCCCAAATACATATTTTACTACATTAAAGCACAAATAGAGTAGTGACTTGAACTTTTACAATATTTGACTTAATTTATTATGAAAAGACTTAAATTACATAAACTTGGCTTAATTTACACGATAAACCCTAGGTAGAAACATATCAATTTTGGACTTATCAAATTTCCCTGAGCCTAATTCTTGCTTGCTTTCAAGCAAGTTTAAACTCACGAGAATCAAACCGGGTATATCATACAAATTGAACCAAGTCTATCTAAACAAATCGCAATTTGGCTTCTCAAGGAAAATTAGGGTTAAATAATTTAATTTAAAGGCATAAAATATGGTAATGTATTTGGAATTTTTTCAACGATCTTCTTCACCTCACAAACACAATTCTTTTTTGTTGTTGTTAATTAAAATAAAGCTAATCTACATGCAAACTAAGAAAACTCTCTAACTCAAGTCTTTGGAATTTATAGAAATTATTTATTTTACTTGTATTAACTCATAAGTACTCCAATAAAGGAATATTTTGCTCCTAAATCGACAAGCTATTGTGACACCCTCGAATTAGTAATTCTCGAATTCTTCGTCCAAATTTCACAAGTAACAATTAATTTCAAGTAATCCTTTGAAAAGAAAAAAGAAAACTTAGTTATGGATGTAAATTGTGCATGATGCTTTGACTTTTTTAATTATGCATTTGTTTGTTTTTTTGCTCGCTCATTTTTTTATTCCCTCATTTTTATTTGTTTTGGTTTTTTTTATTATATGCCGATGTATTTATCCTAAGGACTTCAATCCTACATATAGCTCATTTTTTTTTTTGCAGTTTTACTCCTTTGTTCAATTAAGTCCGATTAAGAAAGGATTACTAAGTCTCACGCAAAACTTCCTACGGGCACAAAGCCTTTCGGGAACTCTTGTCCTAGTGTGTATGAGACTTGATTACTACATTGTGAATTTGGGTTCTAAATTCAAGGTCATAGGTACAAGGGATCGTAACTCAAAATAATTTGGGAACCTATTTTGAACTACTTATGGACAATACAAGTAAACATAACATTTCGGACTAAATATCTTGTAATGCTAGATACAATCTAGCAATTAGAGGTTGCTTAGCCTAAAATGCAAATATTTTTTTCTATTTTCTTTTTATTTTCTATTTTATTTGTATTTCTTTTTCTTTCATTTGTACAAAGTGAAAGTAAACATGCAACTAATCTAAATGCACATAACATTTTTTGTTTGTATTATGAGGTTATATCGCTGAAATCATCAAATGTATATGGAATTTTTTTTAATATGCCAAAAAATTGTATCATTTAACTCTAAGGTGACCGAAGTTATGATTTTTACCCTAAACAAAAACAAACAAACAAATTTCCTAAGATACAAGATACAATTCCCACAAATTACCTCTCGCCCGGAGCCTATCAATTGGCACCGTCTCAGTACAGCAAACAAACTAAGAAAAGTAAAAAGAATGAATACAGAAAGCTCAAATGCAATAGCTGAAGATAAAGCCGCTGAAGAATTGTGCAATGCAAGATCCAAGTCTCGTGTTGCTGGTGCATTTGTTGGGTGAGAGATATGTGTGTCTTCCCTCAAGTCGGCTCATCTTTCTTGTCGTGGATGAATGTTTCTTTAATCGAGTCATACGTGTTGACTGTCGGGAACAATAATTGGTGTAATTCAATTAGGGTATCAAACATGAAAACCATTCCCTAATCTAATACAATTGCAATTATCAATTCAAATAAAATCTGTTGTGACATGAATGAAATAATAAAGAGCGGAAGTGTATTTACTTACTTTCCATCTCCACCAGTCGTCACCGGTCTCTAATCCAATCGACGGTTGAGATGTCTTGAATGAAGGAAGCTACTACACGTTGTGATTCCCGACGAGTCCTTCCAAACGTTTTGGGGTCGCCTTTCCTTTCTCTGACGATCACGAAGTTTCCCGGTAGAGTACCAACACTAATGGAGAGTGTATGGGTGGCTATGCACAACTCATGTGCCCTATCGACAGTATTTTTCTGCTGTAAATCGTTACCCCTAACGTTTGGAGACCCGAGACCTTTTATAGGGGTCTAGGTGTATCTTGAAAAGATGCTGAATTAATTATCAAATATTTGTAATTATATTCTCTACAATTCTCTTTCAAATCCTAGTATTTACTACTGTAAATACATCCACGAATTTGGTATAAAAGTGATATTATCTAATCAGAAAGATACCGGGAGATCTAGGCAGTCAAAACATGCCTTACAGCAGGTCTCTTGCGGCCGCAATAAATCTCATTGCAGTCGCAATAGACTTGGCAATTCCAGACTTGGCAACTTCCTGCCAAGTCTCTTGCGGCCGTAATGGGATCTATTGCGATCGCAATCAATCATGCCAAAACTTAGCAGATTTATTGCCATCTTCTCCTACTGTATTACGGCTGTAACGAATCTTATTGCGACCGCAATAGATCTCATTTTGTGCTGTTTTGCTTGGGCTTTGATCCAAAATAAGTTGGGTTTGGCCCAAACAATATTTCTGACTTTACACTAAGACCCATATATACATTAATTGATCATAATCAGTCCATAAATAATTATAATCAATTTAGATAAGTTATACATGCATTCTTGTCCAAAATCTAGGTGAAATACGTATAATGCCTAGATATTAATTAATCACATTTAGCAGTATTTCCACAAGTTACTCCTCGTAACATTAGCGACAATACATGACATGTTTGTAATCATATAACATGTAGTCCAAACTTAATTTATTGGAATTGACGTCTCAATTCCAACAATCTCCCACATGGACAACGTCGCTATTTGGGATAGATTCGGGTCCATTTGTGTCCATGTTATCTTGTGAAATTTGAGTAGGGAGTGTAGTTTGCCTATTGACATAAGATGCATATTCATGATTCATCAATATTGAAATAGTGACTAAGTCCGGACGAAGGTCCGAAGTGTCATTATTCCTCTCTTCCTCAAAAATATCATCCATGTTCATATCTCCCCCCCACAAACTCATTATCCTCGAAAAATTTCGCATTTCCTGACTCGAATATCATACGTTCTGTTGGATTATAGAATTTATATCCTCTAGATCTTTCAGGGTATCTAACGAAATAGCAACTAATAGTTCTTTCATCTAGTTACTTTTCTGTCAGTCTATAAGGCCTTGCTTCTGCTGGACATCCCCAAATTCGAAAATGATTTAGACTAGGCTTACGTCCAAAATAAATCTCAAATGGAGTTTTATTAGTCGCTTTAGTTGGGACTTTGTTGAGAATATAAGCTGCAGTTTTTAAGATTTCTCCCCCACAAACTTTCTGGTAGAGTCGTACGAGCAATCATACTTCTTACCATGTCTTTGAGGGTGCGATTGCGCCTTTCAGCAACACCATTCATTGCAGGCGAGCCTGACAATGTATACTGTGGCACAATCCCGCACTCCTCTAAGTACTTTGCGAAGGGTCTTGGACATTATTCTCCTGACCCGTCATATCTGCCATAGTATTCACCACCACGATCATATCTGACGGCTTTAAGGCATTTGTTAAGTTGTAACTCAACTTCCGCTTTATAACTTTGGAACATGTCTAGTGCTTCAGCATTTTTCTTAACCAAGTAAATGTGTCCATATCTTGAATGATCATCTATGAATGTGATAAAATACCGGTGATAATTTCTTGTAGGCTTTGGAAAAGGACCACAGATATCGATATGTATCAATTCTAAGAGATCATTACACCTTTTGACATCATACTTGCGTTTATTAGTTTGTTTTTCCTTTATACAACTTGCACATTCTTTGGATTAGTAAAGTCTAAAGGTGTGAGAATATCATTAGACACAAGACGTTGGATTCTTTGCATAGATATATGTCCCAAACGTCTGTGCCATAATGTCGCTAAATTCTCATTAGTTAATTTACATTTTCTAGTATCAATGCATATGGCTTCTGTATGTGAAGTGTCTATTTCAAGAAAATAAAGATTGTTATAAGAAGATAAAGAATCGGAAGCAACTTGTTTTGAATTTTGAAACAAACTGAAATTTCCATTACGTTTTCTAGAGGAGAAGTTTGCCATTAGTAAAAGGACACAATTCGTACACTCATGACTAAACTTCACACTCTTAAGTATAAGGGAAAAACTAGAATCAGGGAGCACATCACTGAAATGATCAAGCTTCAACGTGCACTTCGGTCGCACGAGTTCAATTTCTTTGATGATCTTCTCATAGAATACATCTTTATGTCTCTTCCTCCCTTCTTCGGTCAATTCAGTATGACTTACAACTGTCTCGAGGAAAAATGGACAGTGGTCGAGCTTGAAGCTCAGCTGGTACAGGAGGAGGAGAGACAAAAGATGGCTAAGGGAGAAGAGACTCATGTTGTAACACCTGATCTTAAGCAAAAGAAGTGTAAGAATAAGAAAGAAAAAGAACCCGTTAAAGAAGCTGCAGAAAACAAGAAGCAAAAGACAGACAATACTCCCGAAAAATCGAAAGATAAGGTCATTTGTTACTTTTGCAAGAAGCCGGGACACATCAAGATACATTGTACCAATTACGCTTCGTGGTTGAAAAGAAAAGGTATGTGTCATGACTTAGTTTGTTCTGAAGTTAATTTAAGTACTGTATCAATATATTCTTGGTGGTTAGACTCATGTGCAACATTTAACATCAGTACAAATAAGATGGCAGGGTTGCCTAAATCTTCAAAAGCCAAATCAAGCTGAACACTATATTTATGTGGGAGATGGCAGAAAGGTTGAAGTTGAAGGCATAAGAAAATTTAGATTGTTGTGTAGGACTAATTTCTATTTGTATTTTGATGCATTAGTGGTTCCATCCTTTAGAATTAACCTAATTTCCATTTCTTATTTGGACAAAAATGACTATGTATGTTCTTTTGGTAATGAAATTTCAGTTTGTTTCAAATTTCAAAACAAGTTGCTTCCGGTTCTCTATCTTCTTATGATAATCTTTATTTTCTTGAAATAGACACTTCACACTCAGAAGCATTATGTATTGATACTAGAAAACGTAAATTAATTAATGAGAATTCAGCAACATTATGGCACAAAAGTTTGGGACTTATTTCTATGTAAATAATCGAACGACTTGTGTCTAATGATATTCTCAAACCATTAGATTTTACAAATTCCAAAAAATGTGTAAGTTGTATAAAGGAAAAACAAACTACTAAGCGCAAGTATGGTGCCAAAAGGTGTAATGATCTCTTAGAATTGATATATACTGATATATGTGGTCCTTTTCCAAAGGCCACAAGAAATGGTCACTGGTATTTTATCACATTTATAGATGGTCATTCAAGATATGGACACATCTACTTGATTAAAGAAAAGGCTCAAGCACTAGACGTGTCCAAATTTATAAAGCGAAAGTTGTGTTACAACTTAACAAACACATTAAAGTCGTCAGATATGATTGCTCAGGAGAACAACTTCCAGAACCCTTTGCAAAATACTTAGAAGAGTGCGGAATTGTGCCACAGTGTACATTGCCAGGCTTCCCTACATTAAATGATATTGTTGAAAGCCCCAATCGCACTCTAAAAGACATGGTGAAAAGTATGATTGCTCGTACAACTCTACCAGAAAGTTTGTGGGGGAAGCCTTAAAGACTGCAGCTCATATACTTAATAGTGTTCCAACTAAAGCAACTTACAAAACCCCATATGAGATTTGGTTTGGGCCAAGCCCAGCCTAAATCACATTCATATTTGGGGATGTCCAGCAGAAGCAAGGCCTTATAGGCCGACATAAAAGAAACTAGATGAAAGAACTGTTTGTTTTTATTTTATTGGATATCATGAGAGATCTAGAGGGTATAAATTCTATAATCCAACAAAACACACAATATTCGAGTCAGGAAATGCGAAATTTTTCGAGGATATTGAGTTTGTGGGAGGAGATATGACCTTAGATGATATTTTCGAGGAAGAAAGGAATAATGACACTTCAAACCTCCATTCGGATTTTGTCACTATTCCGATACCGGTGAATCTTGAAAATGCATATCATGTCAATAGGCAAACTACACTCCCTACTCAAATTTCGCAGGATAATGTGAACACAAATGGACCCGAATCTATCCCAAATAACAATATTATCATGAACAATGTCAATGGTCATGCGCTTGTGGGAGATCCGAAAGTTGGTAACGATGTTCATGAACCTATTCCTCAAAAAAATTGAAGAGCCAGTATAAATAAGAAGATCCACTAGAGAGAATAGATACACTAATTTGCTTATCTTTAAGAATATGAGTTTGACATAAGCATGTTTGAAAATGACCCTAAAGATATCAAACAAGCTATGAAAAGCTCTAACTCTCAAAAGTGGATCAATGCCATGAATGAAGAGATGAAATCAATGAAGGACAATGATGTGTGGAATATTGTTTCATTGCCTAAGGAAAAAAAACCTGTTGGTTGTAAGTGAATTTTTAAAAACAAACGGGATTATAAAGGCAATGTTGAAAAATATAAAGCACGTCTTGTCGCTAAGAGTTTCACATAGAAAGAAGGCATTGATTATAATGAAACATTCTCTCTAGTTTCATCGAAGGATTCATTAAGAATCATATTGGCACTGGTAGTGCATTACAACTTGGAGCTCCACCAAATGAATGTAAAGACAGCGTTTCTTAATGGTGATATTAAGGAAACTATCTACATGAGACAATCGGAGAACTTTGTGATCGGTGATCCAAAGTCTTTGGTATGTCGGCTTAAGAAATCCAATTATGGACTCAAACAAGCATCTCGACAATGATATTTGAAATTTCACAACATAGTTAGCTCATACGATTTCGAGTCTAACTTAGTTGACGAATGCATATACCTTAAGTTCTGTGGGAGCAAGTTCACATTTACGGTCTTATATGTTGATGACATACTACTCGCAAGTAACGATAAAAATATGTTGCATCAAACCAAGAATTTTCTATTTAGAAACTTTGAAATGAATGATCTTAGTGATGCTTCATTTGTTCTAGGGATAGAAATACTAAGGGACAGAACCGAGGGTATTCCGAGACAATCCCAAATAAATTATATCGATAAAATGCTGAGTAGGTATGGCATGAAAGACTGTAAACCAGGTGATACACCTGTAGCTAAAGGAGATAAATTATGTCTCGAACAATGTCCCAAAACTGGTTCAGATAAAATTGTCATGAAAGACGTCTCCTATGTAGGCAGTCTCATGTATGCCCAAGTATGCATGTGACCGGACATAGCCTATATTACAGGAATGCTAGGACGATACTTAAGTAACGTAGGAATAGAGCACTCGAAAACAACAAAGAGGGTGCTTAGGTACCTGAAGAAAACAAGAATTTTGGAGGTCATTGGATATACCGATTCTGATTTTGGAGGCTGCGAAGATAGCATGAAGTCCACATTAGGATACATCTTCATGATGGCAAGTGGCGATGTATCGTGGAAGAGTGCTAAATAGACACCAATAGCACCTTCTACAATGGCGGCCGAGTTCATTGCATGCTACGAAACCTCAAACCATGGTGTGTGGCTCAAGAATTTTGTCACTAGGCTGCAAGTGGTCCCTACTTTCAAGAGACCACTTACATTGATGTGTGACAACAATTCAGTCGTGCTCTGTGCGCCAATCAACAGAAGCTTGACCAAGTCTAAGTACATAGACATCAAGTTTCTGACAGTAAAAAAGAGAGTACAAAACAATGAGTTGAAGGTGGAACATATTGGTACAGACTCCATGATTGCGGATCCCCTTACAAAAGCACTACCACCCAAGAAGTTCAATGAGCATGTCACTCATATGGGCTTAGTGCCCATGTTAGGATAGTTTAGGGAAAATATGGGAGTCTGATTTTATTTTGAAGTTCCATGTTATGTAATTCGTAATAAGTTATGATATAGGCAAATCATATTTTGAATCTCATTGTGTTCTATCTTTAAAGCTTTTTGACTTCACTAAAGTAAAGATATAAGGTGACCCATTCGAAAACAGGCACATATAATCACACTCTAGTGTAATTTCTAAATATATGATCAGGTCATCCATAAATATTTGGTAATGTGATTTATATCGAGAAAACTGCATAGAAAATATGGTGATTATCGTTTAAGTCCTTTATTGATATAATCGGTGTACCGAATTGTTTAAGACATACGAAAATAAAGACAAAAGAAGTCAAAGTGATATGGCCAGATCCAGACATATGTAATCAAATAGATCACACTTGTCCATGTGGGAGATTGTTAGAATTGAGACTTCAATTCTAATAAATAAATTTTGGACTACGTGTTATATGATTAATATATGTCATGTACTGTCACCTAATATTACGAGTAATATGTGAATATGCCGTGAAATGTGATTAATTAATATTTAAAGGCATAATACGTATTTCACTAAGATTTTGGGTATGAATGCATATAGAATTAAAGTAAATTAATTATAATATTGATGGACCGATTATGATTAATTAAATTATATATTGGTGTTAATGTAAAGTCAGAAATACTGTTTGGACTAAACCCAACTCAAGTTGGAGCAAAGCCCAAGCAAAACAGCCCAAAAGCAAGTATATTGTGGTCGCAAGAAGATCCTTTGCGACCGCAATGAAATAGGATAGATTTGACAACAAATCTGTTGAATTTCAGTAGATTGATTACGACCGCAATAGCCTCCATTGCGACCACAAGAGACTTGACAGAAAACCTGCCAAGTTTAGAAGCCAAGTCAATTGCGGCCGCAATGAGATCCATTACGACCACAAGAGACCTGTTCCAAGGCAAGTTTTGACTGCCTAGATTTACCGTTATCTTTATGATTGCGACCACAGGTGTCCCTCGACAGTAAATGGTAGGCCTGTCAACGAACGAAAATTTTGCGTTTTTTCGTTTCATTTCGTCACCACGAAAGATCGACGAACATAAACTTTGTTCTGTTGTTCGAACGGAACGGTTGATGAAAAAATCGTGTTATAAACGCAACAGGTGACGAAATACGATTGTATCGTTTCGTCAGTTTCGTTTTTTCGTTCTATATTCTACCAGTCTAGAATACTCTACATTGCAGAGTTGGAAGCGTTATAAACGAGGAGATATTGAGATAAGAGGGTCGAAAACCCTAGATCCTTTCGCTGTTTCATTTCTGCTTCTGCTCTCTCTCTCTCTCTATAAAGCTTCTCCTCTCTATCTCTCTCTCGTCCGATGCTCATGTGGCTGTCTGTCAGAGGCCTGTCGGCTGAAGGACAGTCGCCCGTCGCCATGTGCGAGGTGGCCAAGCCATCTCTGTCCCCTTTGTTAAGGCTTTCATCATTTGATCGCCTCGTTTTTGCCAAACCCTAGCTTGATTTGGCCATGAGATCGACGATCTGTCGCCTCGTCTCCAGAGATCCAGTGGATTCGGTGAAGTTTAGTAGGCTAAAAGGCCGTAGAAAGGTTATCAGTTCCCGAAACTAAGTTTCTGTTGAGACTAGTGACAAGATCGTTGGGTCTCTTGGCCTCCAAGCAGATCCATGGCTCTATTATATATGCCTCTGTTGAGTGCAAAGAAAAATGGCAGAAAGAAAAACAAAGGAACACAGAGGGAGAAAAAAAAGAAAAGATAGAGAGAGGAGTAGAGTAGAAAAGGGAAGAGAAAGGGCTCAGGTGTTAGCAAACAAGCAATTTTAAGGTATTTGGTATTTTGTTATTAAGCAAGCAACTTTTTCTGTTTATTTTTGTTTCTTTAACTCATTTTTTCTGATTTGCATGTAGGTTTCAAGCTAGTTTCTAATTCAGTAAAGTATGGATGATGATATGGATTATGATCCTGAGCTGTCGTCAGATGAGTATGTTATTTGGTTGTTTACTACTTATACTGATAGTTGCACTTGATTGTTTGTTGTGTGACCAGTAAAGGAAGGGAAGCCGATTCAGGAGTCCTGTATTGAACTGAAAGCAAAAATCTTATTGCTGTGTTCAATTCAGGGCTCCTGGATCGATTTCTCTCCCATGCTTGGTTACACATTTGCTTGTAAACTTGAATTGCTGACAAACTTGAATTGCTTGCTTGCTTGATAGACTGAATTCCTAAATGGGAGAAATATTGGACCAATGGCAACATGCTACTGGCAGTTGCTTGTGTTCTAGATCCAAGATGTAAGATGGAAGTTGTTCAGTATTATCTTGAAATGATGTATCATAATGATTGTGAGACCTTTATTGAAAACTTGAAAGGTGTGATGAATGCATTGTTTAAGGAGTATCTTGATGCCAACAATTCTCTATTACAGAAGCAAGGTGGCAGATCATCCATGAGGTACTTGCTTATAATATCCATTCATTTGTTTGATAGACTGACTTGCTTACATTGATACTCTTTTTTGTTTGTTTGGTTCAGTAGGCCACCTGCTGGTGCATCAAGTAGTGTCAGCCAGATAAGGGCTGGCTTAAAAAATCATTTGCTTGGCAAGAAGAACTCTGAACCTTTGAAATCAGAGATTGATGCATATTTGGATGATCCACTTGATGATGCCAGCTTGGAGGAACAATTTGATATCCTAGCATGGTGGAAACTAAAAGCCCCTAGATATCATGTGTTGGCTAGGCTAACCAGAGATGTCTTGGCTGTACCCATATCGACAGTGGCATCAGAGTCCACATTCAGCACTAGTGGAAGAACATTGTCACCAATTAGAAGCTCATTGAATGATGAGAGCATTGAAGCACTCATATGTGCTCAAGACTGGTTGCGTGCATCGATCACTTGTAAGCTCTATTAAACCCTACTTCATTTATAACTTGTGAACTGACTAATTAAATTTTGTTGTGTTTACTTGCAGATAATGGTGGAGAATGTGGTGATCCACTATGGTCCAATGATCCAGCGGACTCTGATGAAATGATCCAGCCACTTGCTTGATGTCAAGTGAGGTATATTTAAGCTTGACCTTTTTATGCTAGCAAGGCTTGATGTCTTGTTTGATTTTTTGGCTAGTGATGTTGCTTGTTAGTAGGTCAGTAGTGTAAGAAATAGCCTGGAATGCAGCTTTATCAGTTCATCTCCTTGGCTCCTTAGAACTGGAGCAGTGATTCTTCTATGATGAATTCTGAGTTTTAATTTTTTGTTTTTAGCCTGTGGCTGAGATTGGTAACTGAGAAGATAGCTTCAGTTCTAGGTTGAGCTTGGGTTTGTGATCTGGTATTCTGGTTCAGGTCTAGATTGAGTTATTGGTTACAAAATATGTTAGGAATTTATGGTTAAGATTGGTAACTGCTTCGGAGTTGGGATGCATGTTGTAACTTTAAATTCATGTCTGTGTTGTATTTGTGATTTTGTGTTGGTTAGCCTGGGATGCATGTTGTAACTTTAAGTTCATATCTGTGTTGTATTTGTGATTTTGTGTTGGTTAGCTTGGAATGCATGTTGTATCTTTGAACTCTGCTCGATTGTTTTTTTTTGAAGTGTAACTATGCTCGATTGTTAACGATTAAAAATTTTGAACGTTTAACCGTTTTAATCGTTTCAACTTAACGAAACGATCAACGCCAACAAAATTTGTTCCGTCAGCAAAACATAACGATTCATGCCAATCAGATTGGCTAAACAGAACATATAACGAAATTAATCAGTATCGTGACTGTTTAAAACGTTTGACAGGCCTAGAAAATGGAGAGTTTTTAATGCAAGGATTATGCATTGGGCCCTTATCCCTTTAAATAATCTTCTGGCCCAATTGTGAATTAAATAATCCTCTGGCCCAATTGTGAATTAAATAACCTACTGGCCCAATTATCATATTCAAAGATCTATTGGCCCAACTCTCATCTTTTAACATAAAGAGGCCCATGGAGGACCCGGATCCGATATAGTCCCTATTTATATTGCCGGACCAAGCCGTTGCTGACAGTCGATCCCATTGAGATTCGGCCTATTTATTTTCCCGATCTGTTCTCCTCTTTTCTTTCTTCTCCTTTCTTCTTCTTGACAACCAAACCCCACCACAATGAAATCGCCGCCTCTAGCCCCCAAATCAACAGCCGAGACTCATGTCAATTGAAAGCTAGTAACAAGAGGAAACCATCAAGGCCGGAATCAATTTTAGAGAAGAGGCAGGAAGAAAGGAGTACTTCTGTCGGGAACCGTCGAACCCTAGAAATTCGGGACAGCCTTACCAGAGGTTTTAATAACAGATTCGACACTCAAGGGTACATTCTGGTAACGTGAAGTCACAAAAATGATCAGAAAAGTGTGAAGATTCAATTTGTTACCACGACTAAGCATTCGTGATTTTCATTTATAGTTTTGCACTTTGGTTCTTGCATAATTTGGTTTTTTTTTTTATTCTGTAGAAGTATTTTGGAAGTCTGAATGAGATGAGTTCGAAGAAGTCCTTTCTCAGACACAGGGAGGCTGAGGAGGCTAGAAAGAAGGTACTGAATGTCAACTCTCTCCATCTGTTCTCTTCCCTTCTTCTCTCTGTTTATATGCTTGGCATGAGAATAACATTATCCTTTGAAGATATAAAGTCTTCCATATACAGTTGCTGGTCTTTATAATTTATGTGATCTCAGCATTGAAAGATGTTGAAAGAAACCTAAATAAGAACAAACACGCTTAAATTGAAAGAACAAACACGCTGATTCAGTTTGTATAACCACAAATAAGTAATGCAAAGTAAAACAGAGGTCAGAAACCTTTTTATGAGCATTGCAGCCTGCAGGCCATGGTTGGTACAATTCTGTATCAGGTAGGATTGTGATTTGAACTGGTGCTTTACAGTCGATTAGATGAGCCTTAATGCCTGTTCCAAATTTAAGCCCTGATTTATTCACAAAACTAATCCGATAAATAAATGGTTGTTAATTTTGTGCCCAACAGGCAGTTATTATATACAATTGTCTACATTCTCTTACATAGTAATACCTGACCAACTGGTGTAATAGGGATACGTGTTTGATGAGGTGCTGTATTGACAAACTTTTTTCTGTTTGTGCGATAAAAATTCATTGGAACTTTTCAAAGAGGGAAGAGGATGAAGCAGCCCGTGTGTATGCTGACTTTGTTGAGTCGTTTAAGAGTGAAAGCACACCTGGAGCGAAGGCCTTTGTCAGAGGAGGGTTTATTGACCCAAATAAGAAGCACGAGAACGATTCACAAGGTTAAAATTTTGATTTACTTTCAAGTGAATGGCACAAATGATCCTTCAAAGTTTAAAAAAATATGTTGTCCTGTTCAAAATTTAGAGCTCGTAACTTTGGTCTTTTGTCAACATCTATTTTAATAGATTGAAAATATGATTTCTTTGAAGGGTTTTATTTAATGACCGCTCAAAAATGCCTTCCGTACAGTAAAGTGAGAAATCAAGTCGCAGAAAAAGAATAAAAATGTTTCCTGATACTTTTCGATGTCAAAATAATATACAAGCAGCACTTTAAAATTGAGGTGACAGGACACTGTCTTGGATATCTGAAGTGTCTTAATCCACTTAACCTTAATTTAATGTATCCTAGATGTTCCATGTTGTATACAAAATACATTGCTTATATTTGATTTTTGTGCACATTAATTTAAATTAAAAATGGGCCAATGGCAGGTTCACAATCCAAAGAAGGGATCTCTCTTTCAAAGAAGGGAAGTAGGTAAATGAGAATGCACTTGAATTGAAAAACGGTGCATGTAGTGTTATTAGTTTTACCTGTACGATTAGCCAATAGCAACAGATAGGTGTCGTCGTCTTTACGCTGCTGCATATAGATATCAAGGATTATTTTGTATTACCGAGCAACCTCTTTTTACCTATATATTAGTTCATTAGTTGTGATATTCTCTTCTGAGGATTCTTATCAACAATTGAGAGTTTCTTCCTTCTCCTTGTACTGAATATAAATTACAAGGAAAAGTGCATCATTCATAGTTTGTTATTGCTGTTGTTTTGTAAACGTTAGTAATGTACTGACAATTATATAATTTATTTTGAACCTTCTGTCTCGATTATTTTCTCATTTTCCCTTAAGTAGATAAATAATATGTGCAAAATCAGCACTTCATTCCATGGGTCTAAGCGATTTTTTCTCTGAAATTATTCTGAGTAATTCTGGTTAAGGTACTACATCATTCATTCAATGAGACCAATATGCATCTGGTGTTGTTTGATGTATTTTTAATATTCAGGTATGTTCCGTCCTTCTTGCCTCCATCATCGCAACCAAAAGAAACAGAGAGAAAGGTAAGGAGAGTTTTATTTGCTGTCTTCACTCTCCAAGGATTTTAATCTTGCCTTGTTGTAGGTACCATTGCATGTTCTTTTTTGTACATCAAGAAGTTTCTGCTCTATAATGGTGTTTTTAAATTTAATAGCAGTGTCAAATATCATGTGTTAATTTGGAACATTAAAAGAGTTGGAACAGAGCATAATTAAAACAAAAGAAGAGGAAATATAAATTGAATACAGGTTGCCTCTGCCCTTTGGGCATGATTTGGTTCTACTGAATTTTGAAATTATCGTTCATTGACTATATATGATTTATATTGTTGTACTATCTTGGTTATCCTGAATATCTCTTGTAATCTGTTTATTATTGTACTATCTTGGTTATCCTATAAGAAACTTGCTTCGCTGATTGTGTTTATTCTAGGAACATCTACGTAAGAATAATTTATTAAAAAGAATTATGTAGAATTATACTTCAAGCAAAATCAACTTGCAAATCAATAGTGTTATACTTCAAGCAAAATGAACTTGCAAATCAATCGTGTTGAATTTTGAATCTAGTAGAGCAACCAAGTCATTCTGCTTTTCTTGTTGTTTCCTCATCATCTTGTAATCGTAAGTTCAACAATGGCAGAGGGATGAGGATAAGCCAAAGGAGAAGGAAAAAGGAAAGACAAGAGCCATAGACAAGTTTCTGGAGGAGCTCAAATACGAGCAAGAGATGAGAGAAAAACGCAATCAGGAGCGAGAAGCTCGCAACAACAACTCTATCTCTTCTGCTGTAAGTTCTTTCTCACTTCACAACTTCCTCTTCACAGGTTTTCCTAATTTTTTCCCCTTTACACACACACACACACACACCCACCCACACACACACACCCACCCACCCACACACACACACACACACACACATATATATATATATATTGGGGGGGGGGGGTTGAAGTTTTGAAGTTTGTAATAAAAAGGAAACAACCAGAAAAGCAGATAGTTAATCAAGAAACAAAAAAGAAAAGTTCAAACCAAGGCTTGCAACTAGTTTATGCAATTTGGTTTAATTCCTTATTTATAGAACGAATTTTGCATCTAACCTTGGTGACATTGATAATGTTGTTAGGGCATTAAATTTAATAGTCCATGCAATCACTAAGCTAGCTGCAATGAGAGATAAAAAAAAACCAAATCAATCAAAAAAACAAAACAAAAGGAAAGTCCAAACTGAGGCGTGCAACTAGTTTATGCAATTTGGTTAAGTTCCTTCTTTATAGAATGAAATTTGCACCGAACCTTGGTGAAATTGATAACGGTGTTAAGGCATTATAATTTAAAAGTCAGCTCGATAGGCCATGCAATCACTAGCTAGCTGAGATGAGAAACCAATATCAAGTAGATTTACAACTGCACATATATGATTTTTGTATGTACTTTTTTTCTAGGTCTAATGCCATTCTAATTATTTTTGCAGCCCTCTAGCCATTTTGATGACGCACCAGATTATTTTGACCTGAAGTATGGGTCATTTGACGATGGAGATCCTCAAACTACGAATTTATATGTCGGGAACCTCTCACCAAAGGTTCTTAATTGTGTTGCTGTTTTTTGTTTGGATCACCAGTTCATAGCTTTAACTTGCTATTATTTGGAAAGTGTTCACTTGATCTCTGTTGGTGTTCCTTTTGTCAGCTGTTAATGTGTTGCGCACATTGCTTTGAAAGAAAGAAACCTCAACATGTATTTTTTTGTCAAGATTAGGCAGTTTTAGAGTAATATTGGGCAAAAAAAAGTGTTTCTAGAGACAGAAAGTTTGTTTAGGAACATCTAGTACTCATCATTGCTGAAAAGTGTCTTTGGTAAGAGCAAGAAGTGATGCAAGCTTATTCCAATGCGTATTTGTACCAAATCATACTCAAATGGTTTTTTAACTTTTCAGGTAGATGAGAATTTTCTATTAAGAACCTTTGGCAGATTTGGGCCTATAGCTAGTGTCAAGATCATGTGGCCCCGTACTGAAGAGGAGAGGAGAAGGCAAAGGAATTGTGGCTTCGTTGCCTTTATGAACAGAGCAGATGGCCAGGCTGCCAAGGACGAAATGCAAGGTTTTCTTTCCATGTCCCTACTCTTTGGCTGAAAAATACAACATTTTCTATTTTTTGTTTAATCAAGAGAAAGGTTCCAATGTCAGAAGTATTTGGGCAAAAGTATTTCGTGTTCCCCCTGCCCTTCAGTCTGAAAAAAAGGAAAAGCTTTTTTCTTGTGTTAATCAAGAGAAAGGCTTCATGCCAGAAGTATTTTGTGCCACAGAAATGCTGCACCTTTACGTTTTACTTTATATTTCAAAGTTTGAAACCAAAATGTTGAGTCCAAGCTCTGGATCTTGCTCATTTTCATGAGAAATGGGGCACAATAAAATTTTATTATTTTTGGAGTTCATCTTATACTAGATCATGATGTCAAGGAAAAAAAACATTGAATTGAATATATCATAGTACTATATTCATTCAATTTTCTTACCACTTGATCAACTAGAAAAAAAAGCTCCAAAAATCGTGAAACTTTTACATGAACTTGAAAAATGAACAAAATCAGCTGTTTGGATTTGATGCTTGGAATTCAGAACTTCCAAATATGAATGATGAGCAAGGTTTTGAAATTTTGTAACATCAAAAGCTTCAGTTGTAACCTTCTATTGATTCAATACCTTGTTAGGCTGTATCTGACTTCTACTGCAAATTGTTTTATAAATTTTGATTGAAAAGACCGAGTTAAAGAAGTCCAAGAACTTCCTTATTTCATACCCAAGGTTTAAGATGCTGCAGTTTGGCACTATACTTGACTACATTATACAAGTGGTGCATGATTGTCCTCTTTTGATTTTTGATTGCACGTCTGCTACTTTTGAGGTTTAGTTGCATATTAGAGCTTAATATTGGATTCTGTTAATTTCCTTATTCTTTTGTTCCTCAGGTGTAATAGTGTATGATTATGAATTGAAAATTGGGTGGGGAAAATCTGTGGCTCTACCATCTCAAGCACTTCCTGCACCTCCACCTGGACAAATGGCAATTAGAAGCAAAGAGGTACAATTTCCACATTTATTCCTTCAGACACTAGGATGATGCTCATGCATCAGTTGAATATTTTACTTATTGCAGGGTAACACTGTGGTTTTATCTGGTCCTGGGGCGCAACCTATTGTTGCACCAGTGGCAACACAAAACTCGGAACTGGTAAGTACGTATTTGCTCTTTTCCTCATTTTGTTTTTTGTTACAAACACTTACTTTTGCAGACCCAACTCCGCCTATGTTTTTTACATAACCGGTCCCAAGCCCGGAAAGGAAGAGGTTGTGATAGGCTTGGTGAGCCAACGTAAAATTCAGCCAATCTTATGGAAATGAAACCCAGTATGGTTTTCATTTCTAGCCTACCTTGTTTGGGACAAAAGGCTTTGTAGTAGTAGTAGTAACTTACATTTGCAGACCCCCCCTTATCACATCATTATGTCTAAATTTGTAGTAGGCATATGATGTTATAGCTAGATAAAGTTCACTTCTACTTTTTTGTCAATATCTTGAATGTCCTACCTGTGGATGATCATCCTACATGATAATATTATTTCATTTTTAGTTATTTTAAGTTGTTCCTGATTTCTAGAATAAGCGAATGACAAAATTCATCCCAAAATGTTCTTAAGCAAAACAACTCATATTGTATGAAATCTGATATTTCAGTAGATTGTGAGAGATTTATTTGGTGTTACTTGCATGTTTCTCTCTTTGGATATGATAAACCTAAGGTCTGCAATTCAACGATTACTAAATAGTTTCCTTTTTTCGTTTAAATTGTTTTTTTTGTAAATGATGAGGTAGGGGTTTGATTAAAATGAATTAAAAGGAAATAACAACTGCTACAGAGTAGCTTTTGCATTTTCTTGCACTAACTTTAAATGTTTCTCTAATTTTTTTTTTTTATACTTTGAAGAGTACAAACATGTAAAATAGATTTTCTGGTAAAGTGCATCTGTGCAAGTTAGGAACTTCTCATTTTGGTCTGAATGTAGGTGCTCACACCGAACATCCCTGACATAGTGGTGGTTCCACCAGAAGAGGACCAGCTACGCCACATCATTGACACTATGGCATTATATGTGCTTGATGGAGGTTGTGCGTTTGAACAAGCTGTGATGGAGAGAGGCCGTGGCAACCCCCTTTTCAACTTTCTGTTTGACCTCAAGTCAAAAGAACACACATACTATGTCTGGCGGTTATATTCTTTTGCACAGGTTTGTATACTCTTCTCAATACAGACTGGTGCTTACCGGATTTATACTGATCATATTCGATGTCAATTTTGTTGCTATCCGGTATGAAACAGCAGGGTCAATTTTGGATTTTGTAAGTTTTTCTGGATAAAACTGCTTAAATCACCCTGCTGTTTCAGAATGTAATTGATTTTAGTTCCGCACATTTGCAGAACTTCATTCTTATTGTAGTTCCAAGTTTATTGTAATTAATGCTGGAAAGCCTCTCTGCAGGGTGATACTTTGCAAAGGTGGAGAACGGAGCCTTTTATTATGATAACTGGGAGTGGAAGGTGTCTATTACATGCACTTCCTAGCTTATATATTTTATTAAAGCTCAAGACAGCAGTCAATGAATAACTTATCACTTGTTGCCAATTCTTTTGTCATCTTATCTAAAGGTGGGTGCCGCCAGCTCTGACATCTACGAAGAGTCCCGAGCATGCTAAAGAAATCAGTTTGACAACTTCAGCTAGTAGAAGCAGGGTGAGCAATCAGACCATGAATAATATGTACCTCTTGGCTTTATAGTGAAACTTGGATTGATTATCATAAATTTTTGAGGAAATAAGAATCTGTTGCTTATCTAACATTGTGAACAAAATTATGTTAAGATTGACTAAAATACTTGTGTATATGATGAATTAAATATAATTGGTTCTAAAGATCTTAGCTATAATTAGAGGCGGAGATTCATATTTTTTAAGTTTGTCATCTTGGAGAAGCTATAGTAGAGCAACAATTTGATCTCAAAATTCAACTTCAAAAAACAATTTGATCTTAAAATTGACTATTTGTCTATTTGTTTAGCGTGTTGAATTAGAGCGTACATTGACAGATTCTCAACGAGATGAATTTGAGGACATGCTTCGTTCATTGACATTAGAAAGGAGCCAAATAAAAGAAGCCATGGGTTTTTCGCTAGATAATGCTGATGCTGCTGGAGAGGTACATCTTATTTTTGTTCATTCAAAGTCAGAAATTTTTCTGTGCGATGGAATAATGACCCCTGGGTTAATTACTGTATAAAAATATTACATTTTTTATAATTCCAGATGTCCCTGCATTATTGGAGAAAATATTAAGAACACTGGTTAACACCTAGCAATGTCATTTAAAGGAGCTCTGCATTCATAAATTTGGGATGATTGTTCTGCTGATAATGTGCTGCTTCAATATAAATGGTTTATAACTAAGAGAAAGAGAATCAAAGATATCTTTGTCATTTTGTCAAATTCACCCAGATGAAACTGTTAGGGAGGTTTTGTCAAATGTCAGAAAGGAGTAGATGGGTCAATATTATGAATGAATTCTTCAATTTCTAATTATTATATGATTATGCCATGCCAGATAGTGGAGGTTTTGACGGAATCACTTACGCTGAAGGAAACCCCAATTCCAACGAAGGTGGCAAGATTGATGCTGGTTTCAGATATCCTTCACAACAGCAGTGCACCTGTGAAGAATGCCTCTGCATTTCGAACGAAATTTGAGGCGACTCTTCCTGATATCATGGAGAGCTTCAATGATCTCTATCGTAGTGTTACTGGTCGCATCACTGCTGAAGCCCTAAAGGTAACTACTCTCTCTCTCTGAAGGCCTTCCCCCGACACCAACCTCTCTCTATGATATATTAAATTCTTAACTTGGTCTAGTTGAGTCTGCTTCTGCTGTCAGAGTTTTTATTTTAGGGTATGGAACAAAGTAGGAACCATGTGAATAAAATTGGATGCTCTTTTTGCTGATGCTGCAGTTTTTTGTGGTGTGGTTTTTGGGATCTGTCTGGTTTTAGTCGTATCATCGTATGGACTATGAGTGATATTGTATCTGTGGCAGAGTAAATTTGCACTCAAATAGGGATCTCTTTTGAGTTTGAACCTGCCAAATTACTTCCATGAGAATTTGTCTCAGCAGACAACAATTTTTTTGTCATATTAAGTTTAATTTAACTTCAATTTTAGCTGGTCATACCATTAGTTTATTTTAATAACCATTTTTTTAAATGGACGCTGAGCAAGACTTTTTTTTGGCATAATCCCAGCTTTTCTCCAAAACAATGAAAACTTTACTAATTGGGTAAAAAGAATCAACTTGAATATTGAAGGTTACAGCAGCATTTGTCCATTGGATTTTAGTGGAGTGCTAAAGAATCTGAATGAAGCTATTTATCAGTGTATCATTTGTTTTGTCCTATTGCTAAATGCAGGAGAGAGTACTAAAAGTTCTACAAGTATGGGGTGACTGGTTCCTCTTCTCTGATGCGTTCCTAAGCGGGCTACGGGCCACCTTCCTGAGATCGAGCAACTCTGGTGTGGTCCTGTATCACTCTTTATGTGGAAATGCACCAGAGATAGATAATAAAGCTGGTAGTGGAGACCCATCTGATGACTCCAAGTTGACCCAAGATGGTGCCTTGGCCATGGGCCAAGCTGCAGCCCAAAGAGAACTTCTGGATCTCCCATTGTCTGAGCTAGAGAGGCGTTGCCGTCACAATGGCCTATCTTTGGCTGGCGGAAAAGAGATGATGGTTGCTCGGCTCCTTAACCTAGAGGAAGCAGAGAGAGCGAACAATACCCTTGACATGAAGTATGAGTATGATGAAGTTGCAAAAGATGTTACTCCTGAGGCTGAATATGATAAGGTGGTTGAGGAGGTAATAACAAATAAGAGAGAGTGTGTGGACCCCATACCAGTTTTGACTGTGTCAAAGTGGGCCCGGGATGATGATGTTGAGGATGTAGGCGAGGAGGAGGAGATGAAGGTGGAGGGGGGTTTGAGTATTTTAGAATATTCTTCGGGAAGTGAAACTGCTGATGGAAAGGAGGTTGGTGAAGTGGAAGTGGCCAAAGATAGTTCAGTTCAGGTGCAACAGGAGAACACTATCAATGAGGAACAGAGGTTCTCTTCTCAATCAACTGTTTGTCTTTGACCATACAGTGTTTTCCGAGCCAGCCTGATCAGTGCAGATCTACCCAGCACATGATCATAAAATATTTGTTGTGGTGCCACTATTACATGGAACTGCAAATAAACTGAAGATATACTTGTAAACTGAAAATGATCTTTACTCAAATAGAAAAAGTGAGGCCATGACCATGGGTTTGTTGTTGCCTATGAGAATGGAATGAATGGCACTCATTGACACTCAGTTCTTGATATGAGTATTGTTCTTATGATCCGGAGCATTAGTTTGCAATCTTCTGCGCTGGCTGGAGCACCACTTGATTTTTTTTATCCAGTTCCGGAAGACCCCTTGTGAATTGCAACAAAATCTTAGATTATAATTAAACCTCGTAGTTTAAGCAATTGATTTGGTTTCTTGTTCATATATGTTGACTCTTGACAAAGAAAAGTTTTGTTTGACAGACAGAAGTTGAGGCGACTTGAAGTGACTGTCATGGAGTACCGTGAATCTCTTGAAGAGAGAGGAATGAGGAATACCGATGATATAGAAAAGAAGGTGGCGGCCCACCGCCAGCGTCTTGAATCTGAATTTGGTTTGTCCCAATCAAATGATGCGAAGAAAAACAGTCACTTATCAGGTAATTGTTGAATCTAGAAGTTGGGAATGTGAATTGTATGTTCTAGCATGATTATCACTTACCCGGATATATCCTGCTAACATTGTTGAATTCACCTGTACTGTGTTGACTTGACCTGTTTGTACTGCATAAGCACGAATAGGGTTCTTGTCCAGTTGTCCTTGATGACTTGACCACCAGAGAACAATTGCCATGCAAATGGTGCGGTATCAGAGGACTGACTGGAATACAATACTGAAAACTCATTTTGTTGTATAGAGAGAACATCAACTGAGTCAAAAGAGAGACCAAGGTCTGGTGACAAAGCTGAAGAATCTTCTAGAAAAAGGCCACGCAGCAGGAGTAGAAGCCCTCGTCACAGGTCATCAGAGAGAGAGAGGGGTTGGGACCGGGACTACCTCAGAGACAGGGAAAGGGATAGAGAGAGAGATAGGGGAAAATCACGTGAGAAAAGCGGGAGTAGAGAAAGAGACGACCGCAGAGACAGGGACCGGGATAGGGATAGGAGGAGAAGGTAGGTAAGGTATTGGGTGATCAATGACAAAATCATCTTCAAAGGAAAAAAAAAAATCATGGTGTTATTAACCTGATTATGATCCTATGTTGGATTTTATAATGTTGGAGGGAACCTTTTAATGCTGGGAGCACAAGTGTGTTATTTACTCCCTTCAACATGCTAGTAAAAATTGTAGAACAGATTTGTTGGATAGTGCTGAGAATTTTGTTCTTTATTTTATTGCATGCATTATCATTATGTTTAAATTTTAGATGGCCAATTTTTTGTTGCTTGCATTCTTGGAAGGTTGCTGTACTGTTAAGATAGTGGTCACTGAAGGCCTGTTAGATTTAATAACGGGGGGTACACATCTCGTAGCAAAATTTGTAAGGATGACATATCTCCTACTTTTCCTTGCTCGTCAAGATGTGAAAGATGCGGATGGAGTTAGAATACCATTCATTTTTCATATATATATATACTAGTCAAGTGCCTACACGATGCGGTGGGAATGACGTATATTTGACAGAAAATCTATGAAGAACAAATTTGGTTATGTTTTTCAAATAGATTACATAAACTCTGCAGGTAGAAAACGAGACAAAAGAACATTCCTATTGTTTAACATTGAATAAGATATTAGTTAAATGGGCAAAATCATTCGAGGAAGATCATTTTTCGTGCTTCCTTGTATCAGCATTCTTAACAAACAACCATTTTTGTCAGTCAAGTTAGAGTAAAGAAAACGATACAAAAGTGTAAGTATTGTTCAATTTGTTCAGTCCTTTACATAGATGAATGACACCGCGTTCTTGGTTTACGATTGGTTTTTGTTGCAAGTTCATGGAAAAAATAATAATGTCAAGTCTAACAACAACTTTGTAGGCGGATCAAAGGTGGTATGAGAATTGAGCTTTAGACAACTCATGCACCTATGTTTTAGCATCCTAAACGTCATTGTATTGCACTCGGAATTAGCTTACTAATTTTTTTTTTTATTAAAGCAAATCCCAAGTTAGAGTGCCAACCTCCAAAATAGAAGCAAAACTGTTCAATTACAAATGTACAGGAGATCTGTACTTAAGCTAAAAAGCAAAACAAAATAAACTGAAAATAAACCCTGATTACTCAAAGCTGGAATTTCCCTATCTTTCGGTACTCTTAAGGAATACCAATTGATAACGATATCCTGGCTTTGAGTAAAAAAACCCGACTCTGGCACAGAAGCCATCCCCTGTACCATTGACTGGTACCAATCAGTCCTATTCCTTTTATTTTTACATACCATGATCACTTGAAACTATATTTTTCCGGACATTTTAAAATCATAAAAAACCCATTTTAATCATGAAAGCTCCACTTTTTAGTTATCAAGCAAGTCTTCATCCGATGAAATTGCCTGTGCTTCATCTGACATTAGCTTACTAAAAATAGAATAAATTGGAGCCAATGAAGCACGTTAACATAAAAAACGGGTTTTTTTTTTGTTCCAAACATATGACTTGTAGGAGAATAGCACCAGTATGTGGTTTTGACCAATAGCTTTATGAACCTATTTTTTCGGCTTCCTCAATCTCTTTGCATACATATCACACGAAATAAGTTTATTAAAACAAAATAGAAGTATATAATTACACTAATTTTTTTTAGTTCCAGTACTGTTGTATTTCAATGAAATCAAAGCTGCAACATCCATATAGGGAGAACGACTACATGCAATTTTATCTGTGCGCCTGCTCGAATGAACTTTCAATTATAGAGACTCGAATGCTATTTACCGACTAAAGACTGAGATTTTGATTCGGAATTACCGACTTTAATTGTGATTGATACACTGTGAATATTTCACAATATTATATTATGGCATACCAATTACTAAATAAAAAATGATAACAATTAGAATATTCATTGAATACATGAAGATTGAAGGCACCTGAACATACCTCAAAATCTGTAGACATTTTTGTTTAATCAAAATTTTGAATACTAAAAGATATTATGCTGTCAAATTAAAGTCAATTCCAAATCATAAATCTTATACATAAATATTCAATTACAGAGACTACTAAAATATAATTATAATATATAAATCCAAATCCACATAACAACGAACTCAAGAAAAATATTGTTTAAAGTTGATTCATGCCTCTTGGATTAGGCTGTTTTCTCTTGTGAATTATCATATGGCATATTTTGTGTAATGATGAATATGTTAGAATGGGGTGTTAGAATTGAACGTCAATTCTAATAAATAAAGTTTGGACTACGTGTTATATGATTACTATATGTCACATACCGTCATCTAATATTACGAGAAGTAATATATGAACATACCATGTAATGTGATTACTTAATATTCATTTATACATATTTTGTTAACATTTTGAACATGAATGCATATAGAATCAATGTAAATTAATTATAATTATTGATGAACCGATTATGATTAATTAATTATGTACAAGTGATAATGTAAAGACAAAAATATTATTTGGGTTGAACCCAACTCAGTTTGGATCAAATTCCAAGCAAAACAGCTCAAGCGCAAGTCTATTGCGGTCACAAGAAGATCATTTGCGGTTGCAATGGATATAGGAAATTTTGCAGTAACTCTTCTGATTTTTCAGAAGATTGATTACGATCGCAATAGCCTCCATTGCGAACACAACAGACTTGACAAATATCATGCCAAGTTTGGAAGTCAAGTCTATTGCGACCGCAAGAGACCTACTCCAAGGTAGATTTTGACTGCTTAGATTTGTTGGTATCTTTCTGATTGGACATCTTAGGTTTTGTACCAAATTCGTGGAATTATTTACAGAAGTAAATAAGATAATTTGAAAAAGAACTGGAGAGAATATAATTTCATATATTGTATGAATATTTGATAATTAATTATGTGTCTCTACAAGATACGTTGTCACCACTATAGATAGCGATGAGTCTCTAAGCATTATGGATAATGAAAACTGAATTGTTTAGGACACATGTGTTGTGTTTAGCTTCTAATACACTGCTCCATTAAGTGTATATATGTACTCCTCGAGTTCTTCATGCTCTTGGAGAAAAGATAGCAATCTATAATTGTTTGAAAGGATCCGTCAGCGAACCTCTCAAGCCACCGACATCTCCTCCGACTTCTCAAGGGATCTTTAGAAGACATGACGAGAGATGGACAGTAAGTTGCTTCCGCCCTTTATTTTATTTCGAATAGTTAGCACGATTTTCTTCTCACATTAGAAAACCAGTCTTAGATTTCTAAACCTATGTATGGGGCTACACCACTCTATAAGGTAAAAGGTCTGATTGACTAAACAATTAAGGACATGGATGTACTACTTGACTACACAATGTTGTACACCAAAACAAGGCTAACAAAGCTAGCAAAATAAGTATTCTCGGGTCGACAATTAGATGATTGTAGCTATCATAAGTCTCTCAGGTTAGACAGTTGTAGGAGAAAGCTTTAGTGCTCTTTCTGATGCTCAATTGTGTGCTTGAAAGCTTGGTGAGGGCTTAATTGATCTTCCAAGTTCGTATCCTGAAGGTATGTATAGGCCGGACACATCTTGAAGTCTTGAAGTCTTGATTTTCCTTCTATGCATTATAGGAACTTGGAACCCGTACACAACATGTAACGGGTGGGAGATATTTCAATTTTGCCCTTTTCTGCTTGGTTCAATGACTTCTGGGCCCTTTTGAGCAAGAACCTGTTGTGACGGTTTGGGAACCCGTTGTGACTGGTTGGGAACCCGTTATAACGGGTGGCTGATGCGTTATGATAATGGAAGCCTCTGGAAATCATGTAGAAATCTTTTGTCTTAAGCACTTCTCCTCTTCAATCCGTTACAACAGATTGGGAATCCGTTGTGACGGGTGGCTAGCCCGTTATGACGGAGGGAATTCGCTATGACGGGTTGTCCATGTGTTATGATAATGCATGGCTCTGAAAACACCCAAATGACTGGCTCTTGATGTTTATGTGATTGTTTTGACTTGTACATGCATGTTTGAGCCTTTGCATCGTCAATATGTACCTGTATAAACCCGCACTACACTTTATTTTGTCTGATCTCTTAGTAAGAGAAATAAAAGATGAAAGAAAAAAATCGAAACAAATAGGTGGGACGGAACGATAGTGGGTCATCACACATATTTCAATACTTTTTAGTTATAAGCTTCTAATAAAAATGGATGTTTCGCAACTTGTGCGCAACATATCGAAATCCAATTCTTAGCAAAAACTCTCTCGCCCCCTCTTACTCTCTCTTTTACTATATTTGCATATTATTACTTGAATTGCTCTATTATTCTTAATAGTACTTGTTTGATTAAAATTTTAGCCAGGTGATTAAGATATAAAAGTTTTAAATATAATTGATAAAACGCTTCCTCACATGTGTTTGACTTAGGATCTAATTCTAAGTAGTATCAAAACATATGTTAATGACGTTAGTGGACATATATATATATATTTATTGGATGAGTTTTCTTTATCGAAACTTCGCAAATGCTATGATTATGAAATAAAAAATAAAATAATAATAGTACATTGTCTAATTAATTAAATATTTCTTCTTTTTAACTTCAAGAAATAAGAATATGAACATATCAATAGTTATGGTAAGAGAAATAAAAGATGACGAAAAACGATCAAAACAAAAGATGAGAAGGGACGATACTGCTTCATCATCATGATTATATGTGTGGGCACTACACTTTATTTTGTCTGGTCTCTTAGTAAGAGAAATAAAAGATGGACGATAAAACGGTTGAAACAATAAGGTAGGACATGTGGTTAAGTTCTAAAAATTTAAATTGTAATTGATAAAACTCTTCCTCACATGTGTTTTACCTTAAGATCTAATTAGAGGTGGCAAATCGGGCGGGTCAGGTCAGTTTGACTTCAAAAGATTATCGGGTCACGGGTCTGATCAGGTTAGGCCGAGTCGGGTCTCGGGTCATCATGCGTTGATATTTGTCGGGTTTCGGGTCTTTTGGGTTCGAGTCGGGTCGGCTTTCAATTATCTAGTTTCGGGTATTTTTCGGGTCTTTCGGGTTCGGATTAGGTCGGGTTTCAATTATCTCGTTTCGGGTATTTTCGGGTTTCGGGTCTTTCGGGTCAGTTTGTCTTCAAAAGATTAACGGGTCACGGGTCTGATCAGGTCGGGTCGGGTCGGGTCGGGTCGGGTCTCGGGTCATCATGCGTTGATATTTATCGGGTTTCGGGTATTTCGGGTTCGAGTCGGATCGAATTGACCGAATAGAGTTTGAGCTTTTTTATTCTTAGAGTTATTTATTATTCTTTTTCATTGTATGAGGCTAATGAACCAATAAATTGTATTTGTCAGTATTTTGTAGTTGTGATTGAAATTGATTCTTTCTTTATGTTTTGGCCTCTCTGGAAAAAATTCTACAGATGCGACAATTGCCAAAATATAAATTATTATGTGCAATCTGCTAATTGATATGTGATAAGTTAATGTTATGATAAATTGTTGTCAAGATGGTTTCTATGTGATATGTGATATGCGACAATTACCAAAGTTTTTTATTTTAAAGAATTCATTCTGGTTTGATAAGTTGTTGCCAAGATGTTTTGCACTTTTGCTTGTATTCGATACAGTATCTTGTTTTTATTATTGTTCTGTCTTGAAGAGTTCAGTACATGCCTTGATTTTGATTTGGCCTTATATCTAATACAATATTTGGTTTGATAAGTTGATGTCAAGAGTTCATTTTAGTCAAGACATGTACTAGTACAATATTAATTGATAGGTTGATATGAGTTTGTAAGGCCAAATATTCAAACTGGAGTTTATTCTGGTTTGTTAAGTTGATTTCGGATCTCTGATTTGTTGTGTTCGAGTCAAGTCAGATCATCTCAGATTGCGGGTCATGTCGGATCGGCGGGTAATGTGATCTCGGGTCATTTCAGGTTTCGGGTCATGTCAGTTCGGGTCAGGTCGGGTACCGAGTCATCTGATCTCGGGTCTTTTCGGGTCATATCAAATCAGATCGGGTCGGGTATCGGGTCATTTGTTGTCGGGTCTTTTCGGGTTTCGGGTCATATCAAATCAGGTCGGGTCGGATATCGGGTCATCTGTTGTCGGGTCATTTTCGAATTTCGGATCATATCGGACTACTCCGGATCGCGCGGGTTTGTCGGATCGAGTTCTGCCACCTCTAGATCTAATTCTAACATTCTAACAAGTAGTATCATATGTTAATGACGTTAGTGGATATACATATATTTATTGAATGAGTTTTCTTAATCGAAACTTCGCAAATGCTATGATTATGAACTAAAAAGTAAACTAAATATAGTATATTGTATAATTAATTAAATATTTTTTCTTTTTTAACTTGAAGAAATAAGAATATGAACATATCATATTGTTGTGATAAGCGAAATAAAATATGAACGAAAAATCGGTCGAAATAAAAAGGTGGGACGGGACGATAGTGGATCAATATGAATTGTATGTGTGGGCACTACACTTATTTTAAGTGGTCTCTTTATTAACTCGGCATTTTATTGTAGGGGGCCATTTCGTTTTTTCTTTTTTTCAGATTATGGACCATTTTCTGCCTCTTTTGTATTTTGACCCGCACTATCATCGCAGTCCGATCCCACCCGCTAGAACTCGCCGGGGAGCTCAGCGATTATTTTAATAACCTAGGAATATATATTCGGTAAAGATTTTCCACTTTTCTCGTCGTGGGACTAAGATTGCACTGCCGAACAATCAGAATCAATGTTTCGGATAATTTGTTGTAGTTTTTTTTTTTTTGAGGGATAAGGATTAAGGACTGTAGGATAATTATAGATTTATAGTAGTTCGCGACTTGGAACGAGCTTTTGCGATTACCGATGGAGGCAGGCTCCTGGGCCTTCTATCCGACATGTGGGCCCCACCGAGCAGCTGGTAGCAATGTCAATGGAGCAATGAGCGAGCTAAGAGAAGAGGAGGAAGCTAGAGCGAATTTGTAAGGTTACGAGGGGGTAGAAGGCAAAATTGGTAGGCGGTTTAGTTTGATGAATTGATCCATTGGAGGTGTAGGCTTCTCATTTTCCAGGATTTTGATAAATTGAATTGAATCCTGATCTCTGAATTGAATTTCGCTGAAACTCGTCATCCCCCAATCGGGTGTAGAGGAGGGGAAAAATTATACCAAAACTGCCCCTGACGTTTTCTATCTATGACAATGGGCCCCGTCAATTTCTGATTTCCCTTCAAAGTTTCACAATCCTGATTTATTGTACTGAATCTCTCTGTCACACTAAGTTTATGTTTTGATGTAGCTTTCAAATGAGGAATCACCAGTTTGAGGAATGCATTCTTTCCCTTTCAGAAACAATAATATAATAACTAGTAAAGGTCCAATTTCATGAATAAATAAAAAAAAAACTGATGCATGTTTGTCAGAATTTGTATTTCTGTTGGAATTTAAACTTCAGGTATCTATGGTAGATTTGGGTGATTGTTATCAATTTGTTTTGATCAATTTTCTTGGAGTTGTCATTTAAGTTTTATGTTCATTTTTTTGGAACGGGATATGCTGCTCGTAAATCTCTGCTTGTTTTCCTGCTTGTTTCGATTTGGACTGTTCAAAATTCATCTAATGGCCAAAGCATCTGCCTTCTGAATCAAATCACAGCCGTCCGTGACGGTCGGACGGTCGGATCGAGACAAGCAGGAAAACAAGCACGGTTTTTACGAGCAGCAGATTCGGACTCCAATTTTTTACCCAAAAAAAAATACTTGTCTACAGCAAATTCCCTGCATGCTTTTTTTCCACTGCATAAATGCCAAAATTGGATGTTGTGTAGTAAAATTGCGTGAGGAAAGTTAAGTATATTACATTCATATGAAATCGTTGATTTTTATTCACCAATTTACCAAGAAATTAGAGGATATTAAATTCGTATGAATTGTTTTAATACGTGAGGAAACTAAAGTATATGCCTCATTTTTATTTGACGGATTAATGTCTTCTTTGTTCATAATCTAGTTATTTTGATTGTAGTAATTACATATTACAAAACTGGTTTAGTTCTTTAAGACAGATCATAAGCTAAATATTTATTTTCCTCCCTTTTCCGAGGGAAAGAAAACTAAATTGTCTAAGATATTGATAAGGCCAAATTATACATACTTTTATTTAGGATTTATTATTTAATTTATGTCAAGTTTTGTTTAATTTAGGTCTAGTTAGAGTTAGAGTTTTGAAAAAAAAACCCCGCGGGTTTACCCGCCCGTGGATTCGACCTGTGTTCGATCCAACCCGAGGCACAGATTCGACCCGACCTGTGGAAGGCAGATCCATGGATTTAGGGCGGGTCGGGTAGGCCAAAATGCTGGAGACCTGTTCGAACACGTGACCCGTCCGAATCCGTGCTAAACCCGCCTCGTGCCCGACTCGTGGACCCGCCTAACCCGACCCGTGGACCCGCCCCAGAATCGATCTGTGGATCCATGACAGACCCGTGAAGGGTCCTTGTCCCTTTATGTCACCTTTTGTCATCAAATTCAAAAAAAGTCAAAAAATAATAATAACAAAATAATGTGTAGAAAAATTAAATTAAAAAATTCAAATTTTCACCTCCTCTATAAATACACTCCTACTCTCTCACTTTCTTCACACCTCAACTATCATATTCATCTATACCTCTCTCATTTCTCAAATTCTCAAGTCAATTCTCATTTCTCTCAAAATTTTAATTTCTAAATTTATAAGTTATTAAGTTATAATACATCTAGATTTAATTAAGTACTCTTAGATATTTAGTTAATTAACATTTATTCGGTTCGGTGTCAAGAAGAAACCAAATTTCATCATTCTTTCGTGCAACTTCGACATTATTCAAAGATAGATTTAATTTACATTTTTATGGTTCGTGCATTTCTTATTTCATCATTTTTATTTTTTATATTGGCACTGGTCATTACCAGAGCTTTTTATTTTTTTATTACTTGGCTGGAAGAAATTCCGCCTACATTTTTAATTTTTTTATATTGGCATTAGTCATTACCAGAGCTTTTTATTTTTTTATTACATGGCTAGAAGAAATTCCGCCTACTTGTTTATTTTTTTATATTGGCACTGGTCATTACCAGAGCTTTTTATTTTTTTATTACATGGCTGGAAGAAATTCCGCCTACATTTTTAATTTGTTTATATTAGCATTGGTCATTACTAGAGATTTTTATTTTTTATTACATGGTCGGAAATTCAGCCTATATTTTTACATTTTATATTCATATATTGGCACTGGTCAATACCAGAGCTTTTTCTTTTTTTATTACATGGCTAGAAATTTCGCCTACGTTTTTATTTTATTTCATAATGGTTTATATTCATAGTTGTTTTATGTTATTATGTTAGATGGGCTCTTCACCAAATAATGGTTTATATTCATAGTTGTTTTCTGTTATTATGTTAGATATGGCATCTCCACCTATCTTTGTTGACGAGCTCGCACACAGAATAAGTGTTGAATTATTTGGCGAAGAGCCCATCGCACAATATGCAAACACTAACCCTCAAACACATTCAGCGTATTATTATCAACAAAATGCAAGCATTAACCCACCTCCACGATATGCAAACCTCCCATTATACCCTAATCATCCCTACGTATCACAAGAGACCGTTCCACAAACTCAACTCTCTTCGTTTACACCAATGACTGAACCCACAGAACCTCCCATGACAACAAGACATATGACCTCGTCTGTCGACGAAATTGTCCCCCCATCGTCAGAGCCATCACCAGATATCCAAGAAGCACAAGTAGATTCGCCACATAAAAAGAAGAGGAAAACAACTGCGCCCAAATACGATGCAGAATGGTGGCGTTACTACGAAACAACAAAGGATGCCGGAACTGTTTTAACTTTGAGGTGCAAGGTAAAAGGATGTGCAGATTATTTCACTTACAAAAAATTTAGTAGGTTAAGTTCATTTAAAAAGCATGCTGACAAGCATGCTGAAAAAGGTGAGGAACCACAGGAACTACCTGACCAACGATTAGTGCAAAGCAATATTAACCCAGACGGTACGAGAACCTTGGCCAAATATGATGAAAAAAATGTTAAGTGAATTTGCAAGATATATTGCCCATAAAGAACAACCAATTAGTATGGGTTGTTGTTCTAGTTTTGCCAGATTAATGATAAAACGTTGTGTCCAAGTATTATACAAGAAATTTCACCACCGCAAATTGGTGGAAGAAATAAGAAACAATACTTAGAAAGGAAAAATGAACTATTAGCCATTTTTGTTATGACAACTATAATGTATCTATCACATCTGACTGTTGGAGCGCAGATAAGCATGGTTTAGGATATTTTTGTATTACAGCACATTATATTGATGAAAATTAGCTTTTGCAGAAACGAGTTCTATGTTTTCGTAACTTGGATTATCCGCACAACGCACACATTATTTACCAAGCCATAATTAATGTTTTGCATGAATTTAATTTAAAAAGGGATTTAGAAAACAAGATTTTTTCAATTTTTTTTGACAATGCTAGCAACAATATTAAATCTATTGATTATTTTATACGTGCATTAAACCCCATAATGAATGAGAGATTATTTCATGAAAAATGTGCATGTCATATTCTAAATCTCATCGTTAAAGCTGATATGAAAATTGAAGGTATAAAAGAGTTAATTTTCAAATTCAAAGATGGTCTTCATCACATTTATTCAAATAATATTAGAAAACAAGAATTTCATGCATTATGTTCACGTTTGGGTTTGAGTAAGTTGATGGTTCCATGGGATGTTGATACCCGTTGGAACTCCACATATAGAATGTTCCTTCGTTGTTTTCCGTATAAGCATGCAATAAATGAAATGTTGCGCAACTCAACTGACGGGACCAACTGGAGAAATTGAAGGACTTTCTCCAAGTTTTTTCCAATCCCACCATCAAACTTTCATGCTCGTACAGACCATCGGCACAAGAGTTGCTTCACCATCTGTATTGCATCACAAAGGTACGTAATCTCAACCTATATCTATTTTGTAAATAATCATCATTTTTTTGCATCAATCTCTTCATCCTCTTGTAATTTTTTTTCAATTCTCCTTGGTCTATCGTCAACTTGAAGATGTAGAGGAGCTTGACCCTAATTTAATTCCTATCATCGATACAATGAAAGAGAAGTTTCTCAAATACCGGGAGGAAGTACCTCCTATAACCATTATCGCGAATTGTCTCCATCCGGCCTTCAAAAAGAAGTACACCATAAGATTGCTTCAGAGGTACAAGAAGAATCTAAACTTATCATATGATACAGCGAAAGTCGAAGTAAATGCTTTATTCAACTCTATGTTCGACTTTTACAATGCTCGACATATCTCAAGTATGACTACTTTGACAACTCGCACACGAAGGTATGAATGCAATATATTTAATTATTTACTAATTTTTGAACTCTCATTATACTTAATTACTTAATACTTATTAATTAGAATTTTTTTATTACAAATAGAAGCAACAGTGCTTCGGACTTGCTTAGCGAGCTACGAGATGATGAACCTCAAATGCTCAACACCAATGAATTGTTGAGCTACTATTTGGGAAGCCTCGAAGACGACGACATCGACATCCTGGACTGGTGGAAGTGACATTTCGGTGCATATCCAGTGTTGGCAACGATGACGCGCGATGTTTATGCAGTGCATGTGTCAACCGTACCTGCTGAATCATGTTTCAGTTCAGCAGGTAGAATTTTGACTGACAAACGCACCATGTTGGGTGAAAAATGTTCGAGCAACTTGTGTTTTTGAAAGATTGGATTGATGCCGAAGAGCGTAATCAACACGGTTCCAGTCCTCATGGACTCACATCTCCTATCACGCTGTCACTCAAGAAAGTAGTAATATGCCAAGAAGTCCTAGCGCTGGCGATGATTCTGACACTCTACTATACGCAGAAGACGATGATTTGTGGTATTTAAGGAATGATTTCATGCGTGCTTTATAGTATGTTTTTATTTTATTAATTTTGAAACATTTTATTTCCATCACATTTTTTGGAAGGATACTAACAAAAAAAAAGTTAGAACTCCGCCTATGTGACTACACGTAGCTGGTCCCAAGCCCGGAATAAAGGAGGATAACTTTTAAAATTTTCAAACATTTGAAAATTTCAAAATATTATTTCATAATTTTTTGACATTTTTTCATATTTGTTTGCAATTTTTCCGAATTTTTTGGAGTTTATAGTTTTTTTGGAAATTATTTGAATATTATTCGATTTTAAAGATAATTATAAATAAAAATGACATAATTATAAAATATTTTATCATAATAGTTCATACAATTATTTCATAATTTTTATACAATTTTTCGAATTTTTTTAAAGTTGTATCATTTTCCCTAAATTATTTGAATATTATTCGATTTTAAAGATAATTATAAATAAAAATGACATAATTATAATTTTTTTTTCCAAAATAGTTCATACAATTATTTCATAATTTTTATACATTTTTTCGGATTTTTTCGAATTTTTCGGATTTTTTTTAAAGTTGTATCATTTTTCCTAAATTTTTCAATTAAAAAAAAATACCGCCGGACCCTAACCCGACCCGTGCCTAAGGATGGCAGTTTGGCCCGCCGGTCCATCGGCCCGCACATACCTACCCGGCCCAAGCACTATACCTACCCGGCCCATTGTCATGGAGGGCCGGGGCGGGCTATGGGCCGATTGTAATATTGAATTAGATTGGGTCTTAGTATATGATGTGAGGACTGAATAGATTTGGCCGATTATAATACTGGTAGTTGATTATGATATCAAATCATCAGACGATATTAATCTGAAATTTTAAAATTATCACAAATTTTACAATTCAGTAATTTCAAACTGTACATTCAATAATAAAAAAAAAATTTATTTGATGCGCTGATGTTGTGATGCACTGGAGTATTGGACGGGCCTATGCGGGTAGCCCATGGGCCGGGCTGCCAATTCTAAGCCCACCTTTGCGAACCGGGTAGGTCAGGTATGACATTTTTGCGGGCCGGGTAGATCGTAGGATTGGCAAAATACCCACGAGTAAGGCCCATTGACATCCCTACCGATCGTGCTCGACCCTCCTGGATTCGACCGCCCAGGTTTATCATGGGTCGGGTTGAGGGTTTCGAGTTTGGATCCCTGAAGACCCGCCCCGTGATACTCGTGGACCCGTTGAACCTGTCGATCTGTTGATCCGCCCGGGTCGAATCCACGGGTATCCGACCCGCCCCGTTTGAATAACTCTAGTTAGAGTTAATTTGTTCAAGAGTTAATTTGTTCAAGATTTCAAGTCATTATCATATTTGTACTTTAATGCAGAAAAACATGTATATTGAAGCAAAACAGACGTAATTGGACACTTCAGAACAAATCGGGACAAATAATGGAGAAAAATGACTGTCAGCCAAGTCAATTGTGACTGCAAATGTCATCATCGCGGCCACAATCAACCTTAGTAGTTTTCAACAATTCAGCATGTAGCAGCTTTCTAAGTCAATTGCGGCCGCAACACATCTCCTTGCAGGCGTAATCAAGTTATGCAAGTTTTCATTCCATTCAGCCCAAGTTAGCAGGATTTTTTCTCAACTCTATTGCGACCGCAATTAAGTATGCAGATCATAGACAAAAAAGTTGCAATTTTTCTACCAAGTCCATTGCGACCGCAATAACTCATGTTGCGACCGCAAGACAGTTAGTCTCCAGGACTAGCCAGAAATACCGTAAACTGCGGTATTCGCAAAAACATTATTCACGAGAATCATAAATCAGTATTCATGAGAGACCGTAAATCACTATTCATGAAAAACCGTAAATCACCATTCACGAGGAATCATAAAATACTATTCACGAGAAACTGTAAATCAGTATTCACGAAAGATCGTAAATCATTATTCACGAATCACGAGAAACTATAAATCACTGTTCACGAGATACCGTAAATCACTATTCACGAGAAATCGTAAATCAGTATCCATGAGAAACCGTAAATCACCATTCACAAGAAACCGTAAATCACCATTCACAAAAATCGTAAATCACCATTCACGAGGAATCGTAAAATACTATTCACGAGAGAAAAAGACGACAATACTAATCCTGCAATCTGCATAATAAAATGATAAATCAGATTACTACGATTCATGCAAATCACTATTCATGAAAAATATTATTCACGAGAACTCACTATTCACGTGGAAAGATGAAAATAAATCTCACAATCCGTAGTGTAAAATGATAAATCAGATTATCGCGATATTCGCAAAATCACTATACACTAATAACCGAGAAAAAGAGACACTATCGAATCAATCAAACTGATCAAATACGATACAAGTGAATTAGTAATTTTCTCTTTCACCATACCCCTCTATTTATAGGAAAATGAGGAAGTTCGTCGATTACCGAAATACCCCTTAAATATTGGCTATTTACAAAAATGTCATTCTATGTAGGTTTAAGTCAAAGAGAAAATCAAATTGATTTTTGCTACAAGGTGTAAGCAAAAAGAGAAAATTAAATTGATTTTTGCTACATAATTATTCTGAACAATTATATCTCTTACGGTCCGATTTCGGTATGATTTTATACAACGTGTCGAACACATTTATAAATTAACTTTTGTTTTTGCTTGTCATCTCGTATGACATTTATAATTTAATTATATCACATATAATCAATTACTATCATAATATTAATGATAAGCATATGTGGTCTGTAAAACGACATCTCTTGTCAGTGATCTGTAAAACTTGACCATCTTTTAATCCACACACTAACCTTGTAGCGGTAATTAGTATTCATGCTAATTACCTTGGTTTAGTGAGTGTTAAGAATATATATCATCTATATTATGAAATTTCACAATTTCAGTTATTGACTCTGGTCAGTAAAAGAAATGATTCATAAATACAATAATACTCAAGGCAACGAAATGACAGTTTATTAATCACTCAATTCATTAACAAAGCTTTATGATAAATTATCATATTATTGACTTCTAGATTATTACAAACTAACACCATCCTCATAATAGATGATCTCTTGGATGAGTTACATGGAGCAACCTTGTTTTCCAAAATAGACCTTAGGTACGAGGACCATCAGACCATGATGCATACTGCAGACATATATAAAGCAGCTTTTAGAACTCATTAAGGACATTATGAATATCAAGTGTTGTCCTTTGAATTAACCAATTGCTTCAGCCACCTTTCAATTCCTCATGAACCAAATATTAAAACCTTATTTGAGAATTTTTTTTCTTCTTAGTCTTCTTTGATGGCATCTTAGTGTACAACTATACCTTGGATGATCATCTCATACACTTAACCAAGGTATTGCAGTTACTTAAGGAGAATGAGTTGAAGGCAAAACTTTCTAAATGTGGATTTGGTATGAGTAGCTTGAAGTGTTTAGGGCATATCATATCTGCACGTGGAGTGTCAACTGATCCCAAGAAGGTGAAAGCAATGCTTACCTGGCCCACACCTAAGACAATGAAGGAGTTGAGGGGTTTCTTAGGTTTGACTGTGTATTACAGGCAATTTATTAAAGGCTTTGGTGCTATCAGTAAGCCTCTCACAAATTTGTTGAAAAAGAATGGGTTCTGATGGACTGAAGGAGCACAACATGCCCTACAAGAGGTAAAGCTAGCTTTGAGTAATGCTCATGTTCTAGCTATGCCAAATTTCAACAAATTTTTTGTACTGGAGACATATACTAGTGATGTTTGTTGGCTCAAACAAGCTCTTATTTGTTGATTTGCAAAACGATATTGAATTTTACAAAGTTTTGTCTTTTGAGATATTGTGTAGGTAGTTTTCAAGAGGAGTTTTCAAGCTTCAAACGATCTCCGATGGATATAAAAGTGATTCGGTACGGGCTAGCCCGATATCGACTGTAGATTTCGTCATGAGCTTTCCAACGCCACGAAGAACGCTGAAATCAGATTTACGAGTCAAAAGTTATGGTTGTTTGAAGATGAAGACACTCAAGCATGAAGATCAATATCAAAATGAAGACATGCTTAAGGTATTTAGATTTTAGTTTATTTAAATTTGGGACTAAAAAGAGCAAAGAAATCCAAACCAAACAGTGTATAGCGTTATAACGCTAAACTTGGCGTTATAACGCTAGATATCCAAAATGGTAATATCTGGTCAAACCCTACATCGAACTGAGATAGCGTTATAACGCTATATTTGGCGTTATAACGCTAAATTGCTGAAATGTTCAAACTGAATTTTAAAATAGAAATTGAATCAATAAAATTCCAAAACATCAAGAATATGTCTTAGATATATTTTAAGTTTGAGAATATAAAATTTATTTGATCAAAAACCTCATTTAAATTAGTTGCAAAATCATTCACACAAAATTCTAGAGAGGTTAGCGTTATAACGCCAAGGTAAGTTAAGGTGCCAAAACTGGCTAAGAACTGAAATTTTTGTAGGAATTTGACATAGCGTTATAACGCTAACTTTGGCGTTATAACGCGAGACAAATCACAACGATCAAATTTCTTGTCCTGGCACTAGATAACATTATAACGCTATATTTTTTACAAAACTTAGCGTTATAACGCTACCAGAAAACTGGTTCCAACGGTCATAATTTTTGTCCATATTCAAGATAGCGTTATAACGCTATCTTTTCTATACAAGATAGCATTATAACGCTATCTGGCGCAGAGGTGCTTTTGGCCAGCATTGAGCCCTATATAAACCATTCTCCCTTAACAATTGAAACAGTTGTTCTATCAAAATAAAAACATATTCTGTCATTATTGAGCTTAGTTCTAAATAGCCAAATCCTTGCTCTTTATTCCAAGTTTAATTAGCTAAATTTAATCTAAAATTATAGAGAGTTTAGTTGTTTGATTGATTGTATTGTTAAATCTTCCATTTAGAAATTGTCAAATTGTGAGTGTGTGTGTGTGTTGCCTTAAGCTCCACCGGAGTGTGTAAGTGAGTTCAAGGAAGTCGGCTCGATTCTCTACCGATGTGTGTAAGCGAGATAGAGTCCGACGTCGGGTTAGGGTTAGCGGCTCCACCGGTGTGTGTAAGAGAGCCCCAATTCCGAAGTTGTACGCTAAGCAAGCAGATTTTTGTTTAGTGGAGCGGACCGAGCTTGTTACCGCAAGAAGCGGGGACATCGGGGACCCGAAGACGTAGGCGAGGCATTCGTGCAAGCCGAACTCCGTCAACACGCGATTGAGCATTTCTTTCTTCTTTCTCTATTTACATTTTCTCAATTCAATTAGTTTAAATTGCTTGACTTGCTTGTGAATTGAATTGAGTTGTGCTTGAATTGCTTGATTAGAGAATTGATTGAATTGCTTGTTGAATTGCATAAATTGAATTGTTTGCCATAGCTTGTGAAATTTGCAATTGAGGTCCCTATTTGGGTGAACCGATAGAAATTAGTTAAGCACCTAGGCCTCCTGGGTTCTACAATGTTGGCATGGGGACAATTTTGATGCAAGAAGGTAAAATAATTGCATATCTCAGTAAAGCCTTAGGAACTAAGAGTAAACAATTGTCAACCTATGAGAAAGAACTATTAGTCTTATTAATTGCAGTGACTAAATGGAGGCATCACTTGCAAGGGTACTTTTGTGATTAAAACTGACCACATTAGTTTGGAATGCTTTTTGAACAGAAATTGACACATACTATATAACATAAGGATTTGTGTAAATTGTTAGGTCTTGATTATGCCATACAATATAAGAAAGGGGTGAAAAATAGAACTAATGATGCTTTATCGAGAAAAATGACATATTGAGGAAAATCATGAATTGTTAGCAATAATTGAGATTGTCCCTAAATAGGTGGAAGAGAAAAAAGATAGTTATATAGGAGATGATTGGTCTCAAGGTATATTCAATCTCCACCTGGATGGTAAACCCATAGGAGAAGGGGTGTCAATCTTGGGCGTCATAAGAAAGCATGACAGATTATATGTAGAAACTAAAGAAGGTAGTACATGACTCTAGTGTGGGAGATCATTCATGAATCTTGGACACCTATCAGAGAGTTAAAAAAGATCTTTTACCGGCGTAAACTCAAAAAGATTGTTGTTAACCATGTCAGCTTTGTAAAATCTGTCAAATGAATAAAGGAGAGCATGTGGCTACATCTGAATTATTGCAACCAATTTTGTGTCTGAAGGAGCTTGGCAAGTGATAAGTTTAAATTTTATCACAGGGTTACCAAAGAGTGAAGGCAAAACTGTGATATGAGTCATAATTGATAAATTTACTATATGCTCATCTAATTACTTTACCTTATCCATTCAAGGCCAAAGAAGTGACTGAAGTGTTCTTAGACTCCATCTACAAATTACATGATTTACCCTCCAAAATCATAACTGATAGAGATCCAATTTTTATAAGTCATTTTTTAAAAGAGCTTATGAGCAAATTATGGGTCATTCTTAACCTCAGCACCTCATATCAGTCTCAAACTGATAGGCATACTGAAAGATTAAACCAATGCATTGAAACTTACCTTAGATGCATGACATTTCATCAACCTAAGCAGTTGCTTGACATGCTATTGCATAAATATAGACCACGAAAAATATGAAGGTAAACCACTATGAAAAACATGCCCCATTCCCCCTCAAGCTCAGTGTAGAAGGAAGAAGAGTTAGCTTTAAACCTGCGGCGCTTCGACTGCTTCAGCATGGTTAGAGTCTGGGAACATCAGGCCCTCTTTAAGTTCTTCTTCCACCGATCAAGAAGGTATTTGCTATCTAGAAACGGAAAATTCCTTGACCCCGACCTTTACCAACACCTATTCTGGTTCTTTGGCTTGCTTGTTCTAACAAAGTATTCTTTATTATTATTAGGAGGTTCCCCAGCACTCGTATTCTAGCTTCTTACATGGAAAGTCTAGAAGTGTCTCTGGAAGGGGATGCCTCTTCATTTCCCAAGGCTAGCTAGTGAATAAAAAGAACGATGAGCTAGTTCACTTGCAAAGAAAAGCAGTTTGTTTAGTTCTGCTAGCATTGAATGAAGCAAGGGTATAAGCATAGTTTGGGGAAAGCATAGTGCTTATCGAATTCCCAACAAAAATTGACATTTTGGGGTAAAGAAATTTTGGAGAAACCTTCGACAAACCTTCGATAGTAACCGGCTAGGCCAAGAAAGCTTCGAACTTCAGTCACATCAAGGAATTTTATCTTTAGGCGTTCCCAAACTATCCCAGTATCACAATTCACAAGGCTACAAGCTTGTCGCTTTGATGGCTCAAAATAAGGCAAAAAGTCTACTATTTCTTTTTTACGAGAATATGGGACCCGATTTCGTGAGAATTTTGCTCCAGTTTATGCAATTCGGAAAATAACGATAGGGTCTTCGTGGGCTAAGGGAACATTGTCGTTGCGCGCCTCATCTGAGTCAACAAAGGTACAGTAACCATCTACGATAGGGCATCAACCTTTCTAGAGCAAATAAGTAATTATGTGAAATTTCACAATGAGGCAGGTCGAAGAGAATAGTTTTGTTTCTCGATATATTCACTCTTTTTTTCTAGTGCCAACTGTTGGGGTGTGATCCATTGCTTTCTTAAAAAAGCCTACACAAGTAGGTTTTCTTTCGGTTAAGGTTCATCTATCAGGGACCGGCCTCGTAAGGCTTTTGAGTTCTCTCTACTGGGTGGCAAAAGATGCACCCAAGATGTGCGTAAATTGCACTCTTATAAGACAACACTCACTTTTATTCGGATCCCTCTCTCTTTCTTTACTTACTGCCTCCCACTCCAGAAAAAAGGGTAGCTGATACTACGGGTATAGATAAGTATCCGGGGCTTGGATCCGCGAATATGCGCAAGAGGTGATCTACCGCACAGGAGTTTTATTTCAAGTGAATGAGCTTCCTCTTGAAATATGATGTTCCTACCAGGAGTAAGGGGAATCATAAGCTAGCAGCAACTTTCATAGATAATCTTGCTTATCATATAAGATTCTAGGTGCATGTCTCTGAGAAAAGAAAAACAAATAGCAAAGATCAAAATCCTTATAATAAACAAAGGCCGCAGGTCAGGAGATGATTCTTTTATTCAACCCACTTATGGAACTGGTAACCTGTGCTGTAAGCTCTCGAAACCAGGGCCAAAAATTAATGCTATTCTGACTATAGACTTTGTCCCAGTGAAAGCAGCCCTTAATCATATGGGACCCCGATCAGCCGAATCTCGTCTTTCTGCTGCTCTTTCAGTTCCTGTCTTACCAGATAGTGGAGTTATTTCCAGATGGCTCACTTCTTATTCTTTCTGTTTTCTTTGTTTTATTGCTGAGAACTTCTGTCAGCATGCAGCAGTTTCAAAGATTAGTTGAACTCTATAATGGCTCACTTCTTATTCTTTCTGTTTTCTTTGTTTTATTGCTGAGAACTTCTGTCAGCATGCAGCAGTTTCAAAGATTAGTTGAACTCTATAATTAGTGGTGTCAAATTTTGTTCTTGCACTGCCTGCACAAAATGGGAACCGTATCCTCTGCGTCTATTTTTTTGTACTCACTCTGCACATGTTAATCTAAACCGTCGAATTAAAGAACAATGCTCGACCGTCATTGATATGATTCAAAAATGATCATTGACATTTAATCTAACGGTCCACATTAACAAAAAAAATCTGCACAGAGGATTCTGTTTCGCACAAAATGCACATTAAGCTGAGGCCCGAACTTGGTTGAAGCACCGAAGATATAAAGATAAAATCCAGAATACATAAGAAGAGGATCATCTAGCGGCTCATTTACAGTGATAACAACTTGCTGTTTTACACTTTAATTTATTTCTGTGTTTTTAATCAGTACTAAGAATGTGCTGATTGTTCTCCTTGTGTTGTACTAATCTTTGTGTTTGGACGGTGTTAGAATAAAACTATCTTGAATTAATAACTAGTCTAAAATACTATTTTACGTTTGGTCGAAAAAATAACTATTTTTTTCATTGAGTTAATGAGCTAATCTTACTATTCTACTAACCCAACCAATTGTTGAGTTTACAGCTATTCCAAATCATTGAGTTATTCACTAACCCATCAATTCATCCAAACGCACGGCATTCCGACTAATTCAAAAAGTTGGCTTATGGTGTGGCTGATAAATTTGATCTTGCATCGTTTATTGGTAAACAAATTCGTGCTTAGTGTTCACACGAATAATCATTAAAGTTTCTACCACCCTACTAAATAGCCTTTTGTAAGTAGTAAACAAAAATTATTTAAAAAAAAACTGTATTAACAGGGCATTCATTTACTTTATAGCTCCAAAAATCTAAACAGAAAGAGCTAAGTCAATTAGTCAAGTAAAAAATTCACCACTGCCTTAATTTCATGGATGCAATAAAATTACCATCGAATTTGTTGGAAAAAACTTAGATACTCCATTTCTAGATACACCGGGTAGTCTTGATTACTACGAATCGTTCAATCTTGATGCATGATGCAAATCTTGATGTATTGAATGGTCCGCAGTAATCAGTACTAGTGTATCTAGAAATGGAGTACCCAAGTTTTTCCCAAATTTGTTCCATCTTTCCTGTATATCACCTGGCAAGCCACAAGTTGGAGAAGCCAAGTCCATTTTATGAAATTACATATAACCATGACAATTTTGAGTCTAATCCATCATAGTGATTGGCAAATTCACTTACATTTACATCTAGTTAGCAAGGGATAATTTTGCATTTTGCAATACCTCCCATTTTACCTGTTATATATACAAAATTAAGACTACTATTAACTAGCCATATCACAACAAAGATCTCTCATACCTTCTCCCCTAAGTTCCTCAAGCTTCTTCAGGGGCTGTTTAGATGCCTTGATACCGAGTAACACATCAAAATTGACCCAAGGAAAGCTCAAAAGCTTCTTGCCAAGACCAGTGAAGTTCGTGTGGTACACCACATGGTACCAGGCTGATGCCATTTTAGAATACTCACTTTCATTACAGCTGTTTTTGAACCAACTCTCAGCTTCTCTTTGAAGACCTTTAAATGCGACTAAAATACGGTCTTTTAGTTCACCATACTGCTTATTGTCCCTCTTCAAGTACAATGACTTGTTTGACAAGTTGCCTGTAAAACATAAAATTCCAAGTTCATATTTGATGTATCATCCTAACATACATATAATATGAAATATTGCCAATTGTCTTGAAAGAAATGCAAAAGCACCCTTTTATCCTCTTTAAGGAAAGCAAGGACTAGTTTGGTGAACTTCAAGCATTCAGTGGAATATATCATCTTAAGTAAATGAGAGTTTGACACGAACAGTAAACGGAAACACTGTATATGACAAGAAAATGGACAGCTACAGTACCATTTCCAATGGTGGAATACAATTGGTACCAAATTGTATCAGACTGTATTGTTCTTCAATGCTTTGTAATAAAGAGTACAAGTATAAATGCATCAAAGTTTAGGACGAATCCAATAAACATAAACAAACTGTTAACCAACCAGTACCACAGATAGAAATAACTTTACCTGTCACAATCTCTTCCTCCTCCTCAGCCTTGTAATAGCACATCAGGTTACTGAACTTCTCATGATACATCTTGTAATACTCCTCAGCCTCCTCCAAGTATTTTTCAAATCCCTCCACTTCCAAATCAGAGTCGTAACTCGAGTTACACGCATCTTTACTTTCCACACCTCCACTACCCGTATAACTCTTGAAGCTTTGGTATAGCTTCCCCAGAACGCCTGTTGAAACATAGGTGGGCTTGTCATGTCGCTCCATGAAATCAGGATATTCTTTTGGTATAAGGCCTTTGGGCAGCTCAGCTGGTGCACCGGTTTTAGCAAAGTCGACTGACCTGGAATGTAGTTGTGCTAACTCAAGGCAAACTTTGCTTCGGGCTTTTAGAGGATCTCGGTCGGAGTGGACCAGGTGAGAATTTGAAATTGCACCGAGCGTGTCATTTGTCATGTAATCCACAAAAAAGTTTTGAATCTCCTGCATTTTAGTTTTTAATTTTTTAATTAAACGTGATGTCATATCTCATTATTCTATGCTCATACAAAGTTTTACTAGAAAGGAAGGGTAGGTTGGTATATTATAAGTTTGCGACTATGATTTTTAACTAGACTTTTCAATATTAACCAGGAACATCAACATAAACCATAACTGTTTTCAAAATTGAAAATGTTTTGATTCGATTATCAGATCATGGCCATTACACACAAAATTTAGTACCATCAATAAGGAAAATGCTCTTTATAGCTCTGCAAGCTAAAAACATAAAATAAAAGGTAACTAAAAACTGAGGAAAAAACCCATAAATCACTACACATTACAGAACTCTCTCTTGCACCCATCTTATAAAAAAAATATTGCCAATATCAAACTCCTGAAACCATTTATATTTATAGAGAAATTGTAATGCATTCATTTCTTGAGTCAATTTGTAATTATTACGGAGGAATTCAAAAATGAAAGCCAAAAAGATTTTAGTTAATGACCTACTCCTGAAAGCATACAATTTATTCCTGAAATCATACAATCTGTTAAACTCAAAAAGAATTGCCTCTGTTCCAAAATCTTGTGCTTGTCCCAGGGTATTTGAGGTTTTTGTCTCATTTTAATATTATACATGAGGCATTTTTCATGCACTTGTGCACTATATCATACAAGATAGTGAAATGATCATTCTGACACAATGCATTAAATAAAGATAAGGAAAAAATGCACCAAGAGAAAAAGTGACAGAAGGGGAGAAAGAATGTATCAAAATTGATTCATCGTTTTCGTCACAGTGGCCAGAGCAAGACATGCAGATGAGATCGCAGCCAGTAGCCTTTATCTCTTCAGATCTAAAAAGTGACTGAAAAAAAAAGACTGAAACCCTAGACACCACGCATGGCCTCCCTCCTGTCACTCATTATGTTAGCTGTGTTTTGGATGTTGTGTAAGGCGTATTGCTTGATGTTATGTTTGATGGATGTAATCTCTTGTTTTAATTAAAAGAAAAACATTGGCAACTGCTGCCAATAATTGTGTGTGTGTGTGTATAGAGCTATGCTATTATGCTTCAGGAAGCCATGATGTATTTTGGCTTCACACTCAAATTAAAATTTCAAAATTCAAATTGTCGATCCAAACCATCCAACGTGATTTTCATATTGAAATTTCACTGAAGATCAAATTTTATATTTTTTTGAATTTTTTCACTATTTTTTAGAGAGGTGAAAAATCGGTCATATCGAATGGTCCACAAATCATTATATTAAAAAAATTGCCACCTCCCTAAAAAATAGTTAAAAAATCAGAAAAATGTAAAATTTGGTCTATAGTGAGATTTTAATATGGAGAACACGTTGGACGGTTTGAATCGATAACTTGGATTTAAAATTTGAAGTGAGGCCAAAACTCGAAGTCATACTTCATGAAGCATAATAGCACAACTCTCTCTTTATATATATATATATAGTTTTGCTACTATGCTTTGCAAAGCGCGGCAAAATGCGCTTTGCGATTGTGGAACTATTGGATCTTTGATCATTATGTCGGCACAAATCACAAAGCGCGATTCAATGGTCTACAATTGCAAAGCGCGCGTTTTGCGGCGCTCGGCAAAGCATAGTATGTATATATATAGAGAGAGAGAGAGAGAAGGGAGTGGGAGGAAGGGGAGGGGAGGGAGACCTCTAGAGTGACATCATGATCCATGATGCGTTGTCGGGGCCCAGAGTAATCCATTGGGGAATCAGTTTCTGGGGGAATAAGCCGCTCATCCCATGAAACAAAATATAAATCTCCATCCAAATCTCCTCCTGAACACTCATTTGGATGTGGCCTGCATAAATTAAGAAGGTTACCAAATATTCAATTTGAACATGAAAGTTGATGAAGGCAATATAAGAGAATGAAAGTTAATACATTTTCATTTTTCTTTATTAAAGAAGGTAAGTCACAAGTTCTAACCAGACCTTTTGCCTTTCTGGGGAAATACGAGACAATCAATAAGCCCCATATCATCCAGCTCTGCATCATATACTGCATCAAGCACCCTCACATCTCCCGGGTGCAAACAAGGGTTCTTTGTCACCAACACCTTTCCAACTACAACACCTGTTGTCCCATCAAATTTATGGAAGCGCCCCTCCTCAGCCCTCTCCATCAGGTCCTCCTTTGTCAAAGTAACTCTGATGTAAACCTGACCATATTCCAGCTGTCGAACCTCATCCAAGCAACCAACAGAAACCCTGGCTCTCGGTACACTGATGCGGCACCTTGTGCGTATGTCCACCAACTGGTATGCCCTATGTGCCTTCAGTACCATGAAGAGGTATGGTTCTGCTGTTGGCTCATACCCCTCCATTAGCATCTTTACTACCGTCTTTAAATCCCTTCCATACATCCTTCGCACAGATCTCAAAGCAGATTCACGGCTTGTTAAAGTCTTATCCAACAGCATTAGATGATCTCTTTGCAACTCATCAAAGACCTCATCTGAAACACCCAGAGTGGAAAGTAGGGTAATAATTTCTCTATTTAAAAATGCTGGCTGGTAGTTGCTCCATTTTGTTATATTAAGCATTGTATTTTGAGATTCAAACTTTTTCATGCTAGCCCTTAAAGAAAGCTTGCTGAAACTATTACGGTTAACAGCTACCACACCCTTGAAGCCACCATATCTAATTTGGTAGGCTGAAGGGGTGTGAACCAAACCACATTTTTGAGCAACTTGTCTTGCAAAGGAAAGAGAGATTTGGCCAATACCATCAGAGAAACAGTACTTTGCACCGGTGTCAGTGCTGATTTCAATATCCTGCAACATTTTTATTTCCCACCTAGGCACATTTATTGTTGGAGTCGAAGAACTGAAGAGTTGACCCATTCTAGCTGCACATTTAGATACAGAACGGATAGTTGTAAATTGCCCCATGAATTCTCTGATGTTGGCAGCAGTGACCTCTGAATTCGAGGCAAACATCCAAACCGAATTCCCACGTAATTGACTTGCAGAAAATGCCAAAAACTCAAATTTCTTCAAGCCAATTCGAAAACCATTCTTCAAAACCGATAGGATTCTGGAGTGGATGCCAGTTTTTAGGGGACTGGATAAAAAGCCTTGTTCAATTTTTGTTGAGATAGAACTGAAAGGTAGCTTCGACCAATCTTCATCCACAAAGGAAACCCTAGCAAAGTCTGTCGAATATTTGGAGAAATGCTTGACTACGTAGTTTGAGTTCTCAGTTTCTGGGCCCTGAAATTGGAATTATAGATAAACTTTCAGCAAGCAATGGTAAAATACTGAGAGGAACTGGATAGTCTTGTAACACAGCATTTTTTTTACGTGTTTTCTTAAATTTTGCAACAATTTGTTGCTTCTTGTTCAGAATACCTATTATTGCAAGATTTGGATACCAGGTTCAGCCAGACATAGCACCTTACTGGTCAGAACCGGTAAAGGGTCCGTCCATAATGATTCCAATTTATGGCACGTACTAAACAGAGCATGAAGACACTGTATCAAGTGAAGCCGGTTCCAATAAAGATTGCATCAATGAAATACTGCTATTCAAAGGATAGGCCAATACTGATGAGATGAGTTAGCTCAGTAACAGACTAGTGCCAACAGAATCAAGTTATTTCTGTACATACCTGCAAGTATACTTTAGTCGGTGTAATGAGTACTCTGTAGCACCTCATCAACCTCTGCTCACTCATCTCATTGTTTGACTTTGTACTCTTTCCTCCAACAATATCAGACAACTGCGATTTCACGAACTGCACTGGGTTGTAGCAGGTTGAGTTCTGCTTGTGCATCCTCTGAAGGATCTTTGTGCAAAGCTCTAAAGTCAATTCATTAAGTGTTTGTAACAGAGCTTCATTGATTGCCTTTGGAGGTAGCTTATGCATATGAACTAGAGAGTTCAATTGGAACAGAATCTCATAAGGCACTGTCATCTCACTTGGAATCTCCAAAAGAGGTTGTAACTCTATGCAATCTAAGTTATGCAGGGCTGGTTCTATGTGGAGTAGGGTAACCTCTCCAATTTCAGCCCACAAAGGGAGGGATTCGAGGGGTTGTGCGTACGATGAACCTTGCTGGAGTTTTAAGAAGAGGCAGCTGGATTTTCCAAAAGATGAGTTGCAGGTGAAATCAGGTTGGCGGATCCAGATGTACTGGGACTGGAGACCTGCACGGTAACGTTCTGTCCTGTAATTCCTGTTTTTCTGGGGAACGTCCACAGCATGGTATATTCTTGGTGCATACATTAGCTGAATTTGCAAAATGGTAAGAAAATAAATATAAAAAAAGAATAAAATAAACATCTCAAAAGGCAACATTCAGCTCTACCCTGCCCACGACAAAACTGAGGACAATCAACAATGCAAGAACCAAGGTTATTTCCATTGTATTTACATATTCATCTAAATCTTATCGCCCATGAAACAGAAACAAATTTGATTTAATTGCACAATAGCAGTTTAAATGAAAATATTCTTAGTTTGAGAAGCTGATAAGTTTAACCCTAGTCTATCAAGCATTCCTCTTAAAAGTCAAGGTTTAGCTTGTGGTAAATGAATATCAAGCAATGTTTATCCTAAAGCAAACTCCAATGATGCCTGAAATAATCGTATTTATAAGTTCACCATCTCTTTCACCAATGCTTGCCTCCTTTACAAGGATAAATGAGACATGTCAACATTGTGAGATGATTATATCAGAAATTCTCTAAAACATATTGTACCTCCAAAAGGATAGCATCTGATGGATCTGATGCATCTTCAGTTGATAATTTACATCCACAGCTAGAAATGATATCATGGAAATGGACTTCAAGTTTATACTTCTGACCTTCATTTTCCAGAAATATGTCAATTCTCATTCTCTCTTTCATTATCTCGACTCTTACCCCGTTCCATGACTGGATAACCTGCTCAAAGAAAATTCAAATAAAAAAATCAACATAATTGAATTTACCCTTACTTGTACAAATGACAAAGCAGGCAAAACAGAGAAAAAAAAGAAGAGAAACACTACAAAATAATAAGAGCGAGTTGAAAGACCGAAACTCCGCGTGTGTTGTTTCAACATAGCCGATCCCAAACTCAAAAAAGGAGAAGGGTTGTGATAAGCTTGGCGAGACAACATAAAAAAATTAGCCACTCCCATAGAAATGAAATCTAATTGACTTTCGTTGGACATAACCCTCTTAGCAACGCGTCATATCGAAACCCGAGTATGGTGTTAAATGTGCAAGGGTCGTCGAGTTGTCATTGCCGCGTTACATCGACGCCCAGGTGTAGTGACAAATGAGCAAGGGTCTTCGCACTTTACTCGACGAGTGCGAGGGGTAAGGAAGCTAGCCGAGGATAATAGAATTCGTCTGAGTAGTTGGAATGTAGGATCCTTAACTGGTAAGCTACAAGAGTTAGTTAATATTGCGATTAGGAGACGTGTAAATATCATGTGTTCTACAGACTAAATGGACGGGCCAGGAGGTGAAAGAGGTGAAAAACACTAGTTTTAAGCTCTGGTACACAAGAACAGAACGAAACAGGAATGGAATAGGCGTCTTAATTGACTAGAGCCTCAAGAACGGAGTTGTCGACGTTAGGAGACAAGGAGATCGACTTATCCTAGTCAAGTTGGTTGTTGGCAAATTAGTTTTAAACGTCGTTAGTGTATATGCTCCACAAATAGGTTTCTGCGAGAACGTCAAGAAACAATTATGTCTAAGATTTAGAAAAGATGCTTAGAGATATGTCTAGCGAAGAAAACCTTTTTATAGGAGGAGACCAACAGTCATGTTGGTATAACTAGTGGAGATTTTAAAGAAGTGCACAAGAAATTTGGATATTGTGATAGGAATCACGAAAGAGAAAGCATCTTGAACTTCGTTGTAGCATATGACATCATGATAGCTAACACCTTCTTTAGAAAAAGATAATCTCATTTAGTTACCTTCAGCAGTGGTCAACACTCAAGCCAGATCGATTTTGTTCTTACTAGGAGTGAGGACAAACGATCTTGCGTAAATTGTAAGGTTATACCCGGAGAGCGTATCGTCCAACAACACAATCTTGTGGTCTCGGATTTTCGCTTCCAAATACGTGCTCGACAGGACAAAGGCATCAAAATATCGAGGACGAGATGGTGTAAACTCAAAGAAAATGTCCAACAAATCTTTAAAGACAAGATGATCGAAGAAAGAACCTTTAACAAAGACGATTACGGCGCTAATAACATGTAGAAGAAGATGACAACTCGCATTCGAAAGATAGCTACAGAGGTATTCAAAATGACTAATGAAAATAGACGTGAACCTAAAGACACTTGATGGTGGAATGAGAACGTGCAAAGTTATCAAGAGAAGAACTGCAACAAGTGTTTGCATCATGACAAGATTTAAAACAACATACAGAAGTATAAAACAATCGAAAAGAACGCAAAGAAAGCTCTGAGTGAAGCAAGGAGTCGAGCTTATTCGGATCTATATCATAAATTAGATAAAAAAAGGCATATAAGATTGTCAAACTCCGCGAGAGAAAGACGAGAGATTTCAACCAAGTCAAATGCATTAAGAATGAGACAAATTTTTGATGAAAGACGACGAGATCAAGAACAGATGGAGAGAATACTTAGACAAATTGTTCAATGGAGAGAACGAAAGCACTATGGTTGAGCTAGTTTACTCTTTTGATGACACCAACAGGCTATTGGTTCGAAGAAGTCAAGAGAGGGAGGTGAAGGATACTTTAAAAAGAACGAAAGTAGGTAAAGTTTTATGGCCTGATAACATTCTGATCAAGATATGGAGATGCCTTGGAGACATAGAAGTAGTATGACTGACTAAGTTGTTCAACATCATCTGCGGTCAAACAAAATGTCGAACGAGTGGAGAAGTATATTAGTACCTATCTTCAAGAATAAATAAGATATTCAAAATTGCACTAATTACAGAGGAATCAAGCTTATGAACCATACAATAAAGCTTCGGGAGAGAGTGATTGAGCACTATTTAAGAAAGATGACAAGTGCTACCAAAAACCAATTTGATTTTATGTCCGGACAATCGATTATGAAAGTGATTTTCTTGACAAGATAACTGATGAAGAGATATAGAGAGCAGAAGAATGGATTTACATATGATATTTATCGACTTGGAGTTAGCGTATGACAAAGTACATAGGAAGGTCATGTGGTGGACACTTGAAAAAAAGAAAGTTGCGTCTAAACGCTAAATGCTAAATCACCCCTCCACCGCCAAACTGCACGAACCGCTATTTTAAACCTTGACCAGTACGTAATAGAGTTTTAAGTCGCATCGAAAACACGAGAAAAGCTAAGGTCGACCGAAATTGACATGAGATGAAGTTGTAAAAATGGACTTAAGACACGAAATATCTCCAAAGAGTTGGCTTCATATAGGATTGCATGGAAGTCTGCGATTCACGTACCAGAACCATGACAAACTAAATTTTAGGAATAGTGTTATAATTGTGCGACTTTAGTTCAGAATTAACGACGTAGAATACTAATCTAAACTTATGATTGGTAGAATAGTGTATTATTATTATTATTATTATTAGCATTAACACTATTATTATCATTTCTATATTTTTATTTTTACTATTATTTTACTATTTATTATATTATTATTATTTATTGATTTTCATTTCAGATTAGATTTCATTTCGAGTCTATCCAATTTATTTGAAAACAAAAGCTTTTGTTGTTGTTGCTGCTGCTTTTGTTGTTGTTGAGTTAAAAGACCCAAATTGAAATACCAAATAAACACAAAACCTCCACATAAGCTTTACATTACTGATTTAGAATTTGTGAAACATCACTCAGTATTTTCTCTCTTCTTCTTTTTGTTACTCTTTGAGGGCAGTGGCGCTAATTTGACAGTATCACAATACTCTAACAAAAAAGAGAGGCATCCAATAACGCCCAAAAAAGCAACACAAATTTGGGAGGAGACACATTGTATCAGAAATTCACTAACAAAATGGGCCAAGTTTCTGGTCGAAACAAACCAATGTAGCTACCAAAATGTACAAAACTGAAAGAATATTCATCGTTCGCACAGTAAACCAAGAGGTGCAAGTTCTAAAGTCACAAAACTGCCCTTAGAAAAATTGGATTTCACAGTAAAGTAAAAAATAAAAAACAAAGCGAACCTCCATAGTGCTCTCCTCCTGTCGGATCCCGACTAGCAACTCGACTTCCTCCAAGCGATTGATGCTGGTACTGGCGCGAGGCACGATGTCATCATCAGAACTGAACACCTCTAGTCGGTTCCTCCCAAACGGAGGCAACTTTTTAGAGTGAAACAACTCCAGTGCCTTCTCCGCTCCATCTGCGTCAACGAACTGCACGCGTGCGATGATTTCTCCGGTAGGAGTAGTGCGGGGTAACCATCCACGCCGGACAAGGGGAATGTCGGAGGCGATGGCTTGAGATCCCACGACGGAGGATAGAAAGGTTAGGAGATCTCCGGCGGAGGAGGTTGGGGGCACTCCAACAACCTTCACGGTGGCGCATTTTGCGATCGCCATTCTCTCTCTCTATCTTCCCTTGTGATCGGGTCACTCAGTGGAAGGTTTAAGCTTAGGGTTTATACTTTATTGGAAATCTGGTGCGGTGGTCACTATATCCAAAATATTCTGGGTTCACGCCTTAATGGTTTCTTGGTTCGACAGTTTACTTTTATATTTCAAATGATCAATAAATACACATATTTATGAGATCAAAATTAAAGAAGTTTGTAAATCGTTAGATCTGTAAATTTTCATTCATTCAATGAAATAGTAAATGAAAATTTTCATCACTAAATAGTTTTTAGTGGAAACAACGTGTTTAATTATTCGGATCGATAATTTACATATTAAAATTCAAGATATGAAATTACAAATATAATAAAAATGTGGTTGCACAAATATTATAGTCTTACTCATCAAAATTAAATATAAAAATTAAAGGCAAGACATCGACGGGTTGACAATGCTCTAAGATCAGATATGAGACGTGAGAGAGGTTGCGAGAGCATATCGGTGAGGCCAGATTGTTATCAAATGTTGAGGTGTCAGACCGAGGCGAGGACTGAGTCAGGTCTGTTCTGATACTATATCAATCAGTGGCGAGGGTTTATAAGCTCGGTTCAGACTAGCGAGGGAGACAATGATCGGTGAGGCTGATCTACACTGACGAGGGTGGTCTATACTGAGGCGATCTGACTGATAATGGTGATCTATACTGAATCGAATTGAGATTCATTATGCGATGAGTAGATCAAAAGAAGACTAGTGTTGAGATGATCGATGCTCTCAGTGAGCCGACGAGACAAGCAACTAAATAGATCGAACTAAAAAGTCGCAAGTCTCTGAGGGGAGCTTGGAGTTCGACCAGATCAGACGGATTGATCAAAGCTCTAATGCTGAGGTGATCGATGCTATTAGCGAATTGATGGGACAAGCCAATGATCCTTTGTCAGAGGTAGATCAGGTTCTGACAGAGGGGAAATCGGTTCTAAAACTGCGAGTCTCTGAGATGAGCTTGTAGTTCGATCAGTTCAGCTGTGATGGAGTAAGGGATCATAGCTCATCTGCACTGATCGATGGTTTCCTCTGAAGACGGTGTCGTCACAAAGATGGTACAGAGGGTAATCACGCAGGGGCAATGCTGACAAGCTGAGTCAAGATGCATGCCAGCAGCAGCCAAACTATCAAGTTTGTGACAGGGAGGACTGATACCAGTTGGTACAGGGTGGGATACCAGCTGGTACATCGACAGGGACTAGTACCAGCTGATACAGTGGGCTTATCAGATGGGACCATCTGGTACAGCAGATTGACAGTGAGCATTTGCAAGGGTGTAAAAGAAATATTGTAAGGAATCAGGGGGGGGGTATTCTAATCTTGTTATTGGGTTTAGATTTACGTATCGGGCGTTGTGATGATTAGTAGAGATATGTTGATGTGATATGGGTGCTTAGATAGTATAGGATAAAAGATAGAGATAGTGAGTATGGTGTTATCTTGTGTGTATTTGAGTTTGTATATTTCGTTTTTGTTAAGAAAATGAAGTGGTGAGCGCTCTCCACTTATTTCAAAAAAAAATATATAAAAAATTTACATAATTTCACTGATATTCAAATCAAATAGTCGTACTTATGGATACATCAAAATCATGTTACATTTCCAATTTAACTTTTAATGTTCAAAAAACTAATATTAAATTGTTTTTCCAACATGAATATATCATGAAAGAATAAATTTTACTGTATGAAATGTAACATAATAACTATTACTCACACATATATTATATATTAGACAAAAACTTGGATACTATAAACGATAAATACACTGCATACTTTAACTCATTTGGGTCGTTCAATTCATCGAGATTGGTGAAAAGTGATTCACTTTTCATCAATCTCGATGAATTGAACGGTCCAAATGAACTAGAGTGTCAAGTGTATACATCTTTTGGAGTACTCAAATTTTTGTTTATATATTAATTTATGTATTGTTTCTAAAAACAAAGTATTTATCTATTTCTCTGCCATAGAAATAAGAAATTAAATTTATTCATGATAATAATATATAAGTAGTTTAGTATTATGGTGTTAATTGAATTTAATTGTTGTGAGGCTAATTGTCGTATATTAAAACCTGTTACAGAGGCTTCACAAGGGCTTCATGCTTCATCAAGTAGAAGTAGGGTTGGGCAAATAACTCGCGACTCGTGACTCGCTCAGATAACAACTCGGATAAACTCGCTCAGAATCAACTCGAGCCAAATCCAGCTCGAATTCTATTCGAGTCGAGTTCGAGTCCGGTATGACTCGCTCAGTGACTCGAAAACTCGGCTCGTATATGGACCTTCGTATATGAGCCTTCCGAATTTAGTTAGCATATTGCCCAGTTTAAGCTATTAGAGCCTTCTGAATTGAGTTGTTATTTTGCTTAAGCTTATTATGAGTTGCTAATTGAGATGATATGCGAGTTGAGTTATTTGTGTTGCTGATTTGAGCTCAATTGAGCTATTTGAGTTATTTAAACTATAAAAGAAATTTTTTAACTGAGCTGAATACAAGTTATGAGTTGACTCGAGAAAAATCCAAATTGAGTACGAGTTGACATCGAATGGGGCTTGATTACTCGAGTCAGCTCAGCTCGAATAACTATCGAGTTGAGTTCGAGTTGGGATCGACTCGCTCGAACTCGACTCGATGAACAACCCCAAGTAGAAGTAAGATTTAACTTTAAATTAATGTTACTACATTGCAAGCTAACTTCATTAAATTATGTGTGATTTTTCATATGCACAATAAATTTGAGTGTGATAATTGATATTCACTTTATAGTTACTTTAAGAAAAAAATTCATATTTTACAAAACTAATAAAAAGTCTAAAGACTAGGAAGATCCATGTAGTGGCTCCAAGTCAGAGGCATATTAGTCGAGGCAAATATCTCTTTTACTCTATGCCAATTTGTCATGCATATTAGTTCAATATTAATTAGGTCTCTTTGTTATAGAGGCATTAAACTTGTTTGATTTACTACCACAAAATTTGTTGGTATGGTGTAAGCCATGATATATGATTTGGTGTGGGTGTGGTTTAAAATTAATTAATGTGGGGATCAACTATTTAAAAAATTACTTGTGTGGTACTTTAATTTAGTATCTTTGCAATTTATTTTAGCATCGTTTTATAATGTTTAATAGAATTTTACTTTTTTAATGGAGTATAATAGAATTATACTTGAATGTAGGTCTTTTGGGTGCCATGGAATCAAGTCAATGGACATGATTAAGAAGGTTAAATTTTTTACGGTTGAGATGCATGAAGTTGGATTTCTTGTGAACATTTTGAAAATAGTATAATGTTGTTGTTTTTTCCTTTTGTTTTGTTAACTTTTAGTCTAATGATATGTTGAATGTGAAAGTGAAAATTCACAAGAAGTTTTTTATAATAATATTGTATTAAGTTAGCTGATATACATAGCTTTGTTTTTTAATATTTTATTAAGTTCACTTATTTTGATTAATTTATATTTTGTTATTTCTGAAAGTTCTAAAGAATTAGTAAATTATTATTTAAGATTTATGATAATCATGAACAAAATATTCAAGTTGGATGAGAATATAAAAGCCAAGAGGGTCAGAACGAAAAGTTTCCAATGAAAATTGATATATAATATTTATTTAGAGGTCCAATGGAAATTTGCCACATAGTTAGCCAAATATTCAATCAAAGGTGCCACGTAATCTATTTCCAGTGTTTTGATTGAAACATTGCGTGAATTGCACAAATTTTTGGCCCTTCTATGAGGTTTGCGCACTCATGCAAAATACATTCAGGCATCGATTTCATGCAAGAATTTGTTAACATCATCGAGCATAATTACATCGGTTCATCTTGCATAAATAGTTCATGCATCTTGATCAATTGCATCAAAATAGTGATGCAAGTAACGTAATTTCTATTTATGATATTATAGCATTTTCTAGCAGTGCGTGCAACTATCTTTCAGTTAATCAGTACTACTGTTTAATTAATGTGGCATGACATAAGATGCTTTCACTGTTTTGGGCATGATTTAATCTGTTTGTATTTTCTCCAGGTTAATCAGAGGAGAGAATGACAGCTAAAATTAATCATAAATACATCTTTATTTTTGCATTGATCAGCTCCTGTATGTTTTGTGCATGATTGAGTCTCTCTATCTATTCTTAATTTGCCCCCTGCTTGTTTCACTGTTTCCTGGTTCTGTGAATATGCAATATGCAGAGCTTGCAATTTGAAAGATCAGATCATTTTCTAATTGTATCGTTTCAGTATCAAGCTATTTCGGATTCCTATTATTTTTAGATACGATAATGGTTGAGGAGACATATGGTCGATTATTTTGGGTTTTGCAATCTGAATCATTCAAGTTTAACTTGTCTTTAATTTATGAATTGAACGATTGTGTTTTGAGTTGCGCATGCAATTTATCAGACAATTTTTTCTATCACCGGAGACACATGAGGACTCGAGCCCTAGATGGCGCGATCAGAGACGATCCGTAACTCGAGATGAAGCGACACATGAGAATCCGAGGCCGGACTGACCCAACGACTTGACCTGACATAACTTGTAAATCGATATAATTCTATCTTGACTACATCAAAATCTAATTTTACTAACAAATTAACATCTGAAAAAGTCAAGATTTAATAAAACAATTCAATAACGCAGCTCGATCTTGTCAGATTGAACTTAAAACTCAAAATAAAACTCGAAAGTTGTCAGTGCATCCTACTCGATCTCGCCCGACCCGATCCACAACCTGAAAGTTGTCAATGCAGCCTGACTAGAAATTCGATACGATCTCGTTCGACCCGGTCCGTTACCCGAAAAAGACCGACGCGATCTGACCCGAAACACGGCCTGATCTCACCCGACTTGACCTATGACTTGAAAATTGTCGACAGATGATGACTTGAAACCTGATCGGACCTCACTCGACCCTACACGCAACGCAACTATATTCGACAATCAAACTAACCCTATCCGACTCAAATTCGCCCGATTCTCCCGACTTGCCACCTCAAGGTATAGGTAGTCGGATTGGACTATGAACGGATCGTGTGAGAGATGAATCAGATTTTAATTATTACCAACTTCTTCTTTTTTACAAAATGAGATTAGTTTGTGTTGGATATTTGTCAGAAATTGTCACCTCATAGTAATATACATTTGGGGACTAAACTAATATTAGTACTTTAATGACCGGTAATTTGGCACCATTTTTTCCCACTAGATTATTTTTCTAAAAGTTGATCACTCATTTACAATAATTCCATTCAAATCAGACCTGTACTCAAACAGCAAAAAGAAATACTATTTGAGTACTGAATTAGTAAAAGCAAAAAAAAAAAAAATCAAGACAAACATTTGCTCAAATCAGACCTGTACCTGCTCTGGCAGAACACAAAGCACGAGGATGATTTATATTCCCACGCGAAGAAAACCCATTTTTGTACATAATAAAAAGGAAAAAAATCTAGAAAGAAAAAAAAAAGAATTGAGTACAAAACAAAATAAAGAAAGATTGATGTGCGAATCCATAATTAAAACTTTTTAAGAGAAATTGCTTCCCCAATCAAGCCCAATCAACCCACTTCCTTCTATCCATTCCAGCCCAACTTTACAAAAAGGGACACCGTGAAAAAGCAACACAAAACGAAGCAAAGCCAACAACCTCTAAACAAAAGCAAAGGAGACCTCTCTCTTTTTCCTGCCACTTCCTTTTTCTCAGACGTCCCTCCCTCCCTCCTTTTTTTTATCTCCTCTTTTTTTTATTATCAAAGCATCTGGTTTCTTTCACAAGTTTGGATTCTCAATTCAGAAAATGTGAACTTTCCTGTTGAAAGTATTCATTCACATTTTTATTGTTTAAGAGAAAAGGCACGGTCACAATTTATTTGTTTACCACAGGATGTCTTTTGCAACAAATTATACAGATTTTAACATATAAATGTTGCAAAAAAAATACATATTAACTAGAAAATAAATTGAATTTATTATCAGGGAAAGCGTCATTTATATTTTTCATATAACTGATCTGCGTGAAGAAAACACACGTAATAAATAAATATCTCAAAGTAAGAGAATTAAAAAAGTTTGTGACGAAAGAGTATCTCCAGTTTCGTTAAAATGGAGAGGACCTAGTTTTCCTGGGGAACGCTGCAACGGTGTACAGTTTTCAGGACTCCGTTCCATTTCCATATCGCTCAAATTTATAGTCGCACCGGACCACCCGTTAAATATGAAATTACAACACCGATATATGGGCTCCATACACAAAGAGTCTTCTACTTTTGTATACACCAAGTCTACAGAAATATCACCCGGGTCTCCTCTCTCCTTTCAAATGAGGTCTGACACGCGAATCACCCTCCCTCTGATTTCGGATTCTCTCTCCTGTCTCCTTCCTTTCCTTTCCTTTCCTCTTCTCTCCATCTCATCCATCATACATGATACATACATGCCTCTCCTCCTTTGTTGTTCCCTTTATTTGCATGCCATGCCACATCTTGCACCCCATCTTCTCTTTTCTCACCTTATCCCATAATCATTCTCCCAATAGTATAATACCCTTCACTCTGACCATTTCTCTTCTCTGTCTCTTGACTCTCTTCCCCTCTCCTTCTCTTCGTATAATAACTAAGAAACAAGCTCCATCCATTCCTTTCTCTCCTCAAACAACCTCCCAATGCATTGCGAGGTTTCACTCTGTTTGCTAGGGTTCTTCTTCCTCCTTCTCCTCCTCTCCTTTCCCCATTTGTCTCTCTCCTTCGAACCTCTCAATGCTGAAGGTACGTACATACATACTTCCTTTCCAAAACCATTTAATTATTTAATATAATGTAATGAGATGTTCTCCTCCCTACCCTTTTCGTTTCTTCTTTACTTCCGTATTAACAAGGCATTTCTTTTTTGAATTGGTGTTTAATTATTAGTGGAAGCATTGATTGCTATAAAGAGAGAATTAAACGATCCACACGGTGTATTAAACAACTGGGATGAAGATTCCGTTGATCCCTGTAGCTGGGCTATGATTACTTGTTCTTCACAAAATCTCGTTATCGGATTGTAAGAACACATACATATATATACATCTCTTTAATTGATCTCTTTTTAGTTCTTTATTTCTCATTTTGTTATTTTCTCATTTAATTCAGAGAAGCGCCAAGTCAGTGTCTATCGGGCATTCTCTCCAGTCGAATCAGTAACCTCACCAATCTTCAACAAGTGTAATTTCCTTACTAATTAGTTAACAACCCTTCAATAAATCAACGAATAAATAGATCAACTGTTTTTTCTTACAAATTCAATTCTCTGTTTCCAGGTTATTACAAAACAACAACATAACTGGAGAGCTACCACCGGAGCTGGGATCTCTGCCTAGGTTACAAACACTGGACCTCTCCAGTAACCGCTTCTCTGGCCACGTCCCTGATTCCCTCGGCCACCTCTCCTCCCTTCGCTACATGTAACTAACTAACTATATCTTCCTTCTTATTCGATCTCTCTTATTCCCATTCTCCGATAAAGGCACATCTATTCTTATCTTATTCCCCTCTATTTCTAAATCCTAATTATTCTCGTGTTTCGCAATCGCAGGAGGCTAAACAACAATAGCCTGTCCGGTCCATTTCCAGCGTCGCTATCGAAGCTCCCACAGCTCTCATTCCTGTAAGGAATTTTTACTTGTTTAGTTTTGTTTCCCAATAAATTTCGCGTGTTTCGATGAGAATAACTTTATTCCCTTCTTTATTCCTTCCTCCTCGTTTTGTTTCTTTTTATGGGGATGTTTAATTTTCAAAAACAATTTAAGGGGATGTTTTGGAACATTAAATATTATATGTAATAAACAATATTAATTTATTTCACTGTTTCACAGGGACTTGTCTTTCAACAATCTCAGTGGTCCGGTGCCTCTGTTCCCTGCAAGGACTTTCAAGTTCGTATCTCTATTCCAATTTTATTATGAAATATTCAAGTATACATACTACAATGTATGTGTGCATAGTTCTTAACTAATTAATGCTAATGTGGATGTATGTGTTGTTCAGCATAGTGGGAAATGCTCTTATTTGTGGGAATAACAGTAAGAAGGAGCAATGCTCGACAATTCCGACGCCTATTACACTACCATTTCTCTTGGATTCTTCTTCTCAGAGTAAGTAAAAGCGATACTCGTAACATTTTCTATATTTCTTCTTTAAAGGCTAGATAACCATATGGTAATGTTAATGGCAGTTGTAATTTGTAAGAAAAAAGGAGTGTGAGGTAATTGATAGTTTCTAGTTTTTATTTTTCCTTTTTGTTTTGTTGATTTCCAGAGAGGACCAAAACTGAGAAATTGGCAATTGCACTGGGAACAAGTCTTGGTTCTTGCTCCCTTTTACTGTTTTCATTGGCACTGATACTATGGAGGAGGAAGAAGCAAAGACACCAATCAATCCTTGGCATCACTGGTATATAACTCTTCTCTAATTTCCTTTAGTACTATATATCAGTTTCCTCATGTAGAAAACAGATATATTTGAAGGATTACAATTATCATTGGATTTCATTTTTTAGGAAGGGAAGATGAAGCCATCACAGAGACGGCAATCCGCCTGGGCAACCTCCGTCACTTCAGTCTGAGGGAATTGCAAACTGCCACCGACAACTTCAACTCAAAAAACATCCTCGGGAAAGGTGGTTTCGGCAATGTGTACAAGGGGCGATTTTCTGATGGCTCGGTGGTGGCGGTGAAGAGGCTCAAGGATGCTGGTGCATCAGGGGAGGCACAATTCAGGACCGAGGTGGAGATGATTAGCCTCGCCGTGCACCGGAACCTCCTCAGGCTCGTCGGATTTTGTGCCTCTGGCGGGGAGCGATTGCTCGTGTATCCGTATATGCCGAACGGCAGCGTTGCATCACGTCTCCGTGGTATGTTTATTAATTTTTTTATGTTATTATAAATCATTTAGGCAAGTTTTTTAACTGTTTTTTGCAATTTCACAACGATTTTATATGCATGGCTATCTCAAAAAGATTTTTATATGCTGGGGGTTTTATTTGGTTACATGAATGGAATTTATGTGATAATGTCAACATTTTGTAGAGGAATATATGTCTGTTTCCACAATGAACAGGAGCTGTTAATACCGGGACACTTATTTTTAATAAAAGCTGTTAACAATAGAACACTTAGTGTCTTGTTTATAAAAAAGAATATCTAAAAAAGACGGATAATTTCTTATTGTAAACTCTAAAACTTCAAATTACAATGTTTGAGAAATGTAAATTTATTTCTGTATCAACAACTATCCAAACTTTTTTGTCAATTTCCATACATAGCTAAAATATAACGCTCGATTATTTTAAATTTATTCTTGCACATTGTTGTTATATACTTTTTTGGTTTCAAGTCCAAATTATTAGAAAAAAAATAAGATACATCTAAATACTAGGTCCTATCCAAAAAGTTAATGAAGGTTGTGAATATGACAAAATACAAGGCTTAATCTGGCAAAAACCAAAATGGGGCATATCATATAATTGGTGTTGCAACTTGCAAGTCACACATCCATCCAGGCTTTAGTTACTTAGTGGGCCACCACACCCTGGCATCAGGGCAGCGCGTGGCCTCATGGCCTGTACTTGTCTGTCAACCTAGGCCCACCACACCTCATTCAAATTTTATCACTTATGCTTGGTTTTGGTCGGGTTACATTACATAGTTCCATTTGAAACGCATTTAATTAGAGAGAGGGAGAGAGAGAGAGAGAGAGAGAGAATTGAATCAGAGAGATGTATGTGTTTGAATTCCGTACGGTCATGGTATTATCCAGTCGTTCTCATCCCATATGCTCATGAATCATGATATTATGTATGTATGATATGATGACATCTTCCCTGGGAGCTGGGCACGGAGTTGGTGGAGGGTCTGTGACTCTTTTTCTGACAGTCTTTGTTGGTCCCACTCAAAAGCTTCTTTTTTCTGTTTAAATTCCAGTTTGTATTTTGTCTCTTCTCTGATTTTCTGTACCAACTCTAAGCTGTGTGACTTCTGAGACCAGCCAGTTGCTTAGGTTGTGACTTGTGACGTTCTTTGCAGTGTACCCCTTTGTTTTTCTTTTCTGATCCAAACAATTCCTTTTTTTTTCAAATTCTACTGCCCCAGTATTGGTTCTGGAAATACAAGCACAGGAAGGTTATAGGAAGTTACTATTTTTTAATATAAAATTGCATTTGTATTATTTTCTTTGGTTTTCAGCTCTATTTCTTCCCAATTTTTTTTCTTATAAAAGATAACTGTTGTCAAATTGTTAAAACATCTGCATAGGAACATGAAGTAAACTTCTAAAAATAATCTACTCTTTCACTTGAGCAAGGACTATAACTTTAATAATCAATCCAAAAACACAACAGGGAAGCCACCGCTGGACTGGAATGCACGGAAGAAGATAGCGGTCGGGACTGCACGGGGGTTGCAATACCTGCATGAGCAGTGTGACCCCAAGATTATACACCGGGACGTAAAGGCAGCGAATGTGCTCCTTGATGCACAGTGTGAGGCAGTGGTGGGGGATTTCGGGCTGGCCAAGCTGCTTGATCACGGCGACTCTCATGTCACCACCGCTGTGAGAGGCACCGTCGGCCACATCGCGCCAGAGTACCTCTCTACTGGCCAGTCATCTGACAAGACTGACGTGTTTGGGTTCGGGATCCTCTTGCTTGAACTTGTCACCGGGCAGCGGGCCATCCAGGTCAGGAAGGGAGATGATGCTGGGCAGAGTGGGAATGTGCATCACAAGGGCTTCATGCTTGATTTGGTAATTGATTTAATTATTTATTTTCTTTTGTGGAGGACCAATAAGTATTGTTTGTTTCAAGAGCTATAGAGTACCAGTAAGGATAGGTATTTTCTTGTGTACACCAAACCAGTCTGGTTCATGAACCTGCTTGGTGCATATTTTGGTTTTAATTTTTCGTGCTATATAACAATTTTGTTTGGGAATATACCAAAATGCTTTAAAAATTAAGGTACATACGGTGCGTTGTTCCACAATTTTGCCTTCATCAGATAGTTCCCAAAGCCGTACGTAGTTAGGATCTACCTCCACCTGCAAATCCCCAATGTTACACTCCAAATACACTATCTCATGTATCTTATATATCAATCCGTCGAATCAAGCTTCTTCAATTTGTATTCTCTTTTATCTCCATTAATTTTACATGTACATTATTGCATTGTGTTTTTCCTTTAGGTGAGAAAAGCACATCAAGAGAAAAGGCTTGATCACCTAGTCGACCTTGACATAGGCCCGAGCTATGACATAATAGAAGTCTCTGAAATGGTCCAGGTGGCACTCCTATGCACCCAGTATCTCCCGTCTCACCGGCCCAAAATGTCTGACGTGGTGCGGATGCTAGAAGGTGATGGCCTTGTGGACAAATGGGAGGCAACCAATAGGTTGTCGACACCACAGCCTTCCCCCCATGAGAATCCAATGTCGTTTCATGCCATGGAGCCCAAAGGGTTTTTCTGTGTCCAGGACGAGTGCGACGGCGGCAGTAGCAGTGATGACGTATTGTCAGTTGACCTTGTAGAAGAAATGGAGCTGTCCGGTCCAAGATAGAGAAAAGGCACGCTTAGACTGTTACTTAAAAAATATAGAAGTTTATAGTTAGTTAAAAATGTTATAGTATCTACTAGCAAGTTTTTTTTTTAATCTTTTCATTATTATTCTTGTTTTTGTTCTATTAGGGCCACTTTGTTGACTGTTGTTGGTTGTTTCTTTTGTTTAGCATTTTTTTGTTCTGAAGTTGAGAAATGTAAAAAAAATGAGGGTTCTTTAGTTATGTACATTGGATAGGCTCTGTTCTTGTTTCAGTTTTGTTGGTTTTTGTTGATTTGGATAGGTAAGGAAGCTATTTTCATGATCTCTAAATTTGTTTTATTCGAAGGGATTTTGTTTTTGACTGTTCGATCAGTCAAAAAAAATGTCCTGTTGTATAGTGGTCCTGCTGGTACCGACTGACTGTGCCTGAGCGTGGCATTTTAGTGATTAATAGTAAGAATTTCAAACGAAGAGGGTCATGTACCGAAGAAACTTTTATGCCATTTTTTTTTTTATATGGCAACCCAAAATGAAATTCTGTCTTGAACCTGATTTGAATTATGGTTGAACTCATCGGTTCAAAGCCTATAATAGCCCAAATTGTTGTTTCCAAGTAGAAGTTTTTCTTTGGATATATAATAGGCCAAAATGCATTTCGTTTCAAAGCCTAAAGGGCCGTGCGTACAAACTCAAAATATACATACATTCATGCTTCCGGAACCAGCTCATCTTCCCAATCAAAATACTGTATTTCATCCTTTCAATACCTTTCAAGCATAACAAAAAGGCAGAAGTTCACACATGCACTCAAAAATCACTAAATTACTTATTTCCCTCTAAATTTTGATATTACATAATTTTGTCTAAATTTAAAAAATTTCACATATTTATTCATTGGAAAAAACTTAGGTGCTCCACTAGCTGGGTACACCTGCGTACTCCAGCTAGTGGTGATTGGTGTAATTCAATCTAAGAAATTGAAAAAGTAAAACTATTATTACATATTATTATAAAGTAGAATACATGTAATTAGTGGAGTTGGGTGCACTGGGTACTCCGGTAGAATATGCAAGTCTTTGCCTTATTCATTTTATTGTATTTATTATTAACTCATTTAAATGTATAAAATACCACTTTTACTCTTAATTAAAAGCACAAAAATATGTAGTTTGTTTAAGAAGATTTTTTATCTTATATTTGATCAGTTTCTAACGAAAAATTGTTCATTTTGTAATTCTCAAGTATATACGATGACATTTAGGTATACTCTTGTGTAGCATCAGAAGTAGATAAATGAACATTTTGCTCTAAAAATCAATCAATTATAAAACCAACAATTTTATTATAGAAATTGCATTTTTTTTTATGCTTTTAAAATTAGTTTTAATATTAAAGACAATAAAATGGCTAAATATGTGAAATTTTGAAATTTAGAGGGAAAATATGTAATTTCGTGATTTTGTGGGTTATAAGTAGAGGTGGCAAGTCGGGTCGGTCGGGCGGATTCGGGTCGGGCCGGGTAGGGTCGGGTTAGTTTGACTGTTTACAATAGTCGGGTTGGGGTCGTGTCCGGTGAGGTCGGGTCGGGCGAAACCGGGTCGAGCTCGGGTCGGATTGCACTAACAACCTTCAAGTATTATTTTGAGTTTTAAATTCAATCGGAAAAAATCAGATCGCATTATTGAATTGTGTTAGTAAATATTGACTTTCAGTCTTTCATTAATGTTAATTTGTTAATAAAATTAGATTATGATATGGGCAAGATAGGATTAGATCAATTTATAGGTTATATCAGGTCAAATCGGATCGGGTCGAATTTGGGTCCTCATGTGTCGTTCCATCTCGGATTACGGGTCGTCTCGGGTCGGGTCGGGTCAGGTTGGGTCGGGCTAGGTCCTCATGTGTCGCTTTGTCTCGAGTTACGGTTCATCTCGGGTCAGATCGGGTTCATGTAGTTTGACTTCATCAAAATATCGGATCAAATCGATTTCAGGTCGAGCCGAGTCAGACAGATTTCTTGGATCAAATCGGGTCATGCCATTGCCACCTCTAGTTACAAGTGAAATTACGCCTAACAAAAAATCGAATCTTTTGAAAGCTGTCATATTTTGATCATGCTTTGGCAGATAATCTAAGTTTTCATGTTTTTTTTATCATGAGAATATAGTTTATTTTCAATGGATGTAAATATTTCATAAGGGAAACATATGGTACTCCAAAATTTGGAACTTTGAAAGAATTATCATTTTAATAATGTTACAGATGTGTCAAAAGAAAAATAAAATAAAATTATTATTACATTATTCTTTACACTATTGTGATCTGAATAAGGAAATCCGGAGATCCAAATCATTTGTGTGGTTGTGGTGATCCGAGTCAGCATTGGGAAGAACGCTATGTTTTCCACCTCTAATCTCCGTGGAATCAATTAATTATTGACTTAATTTAATAACCCTCTCACCATGTGCTTAGGTAGGAAAATTTTCACAGAGGGCCTAACAGCAAAGAATTTCAACAGATAGGGCCGGAGGCACCCTAAAAATTGCACAGAGAGCCAAGGGCGCGATTAATAGTCGCGCCCCTAAGCAGATTCCGTTTTTTTCCCTGAAATCAAGGCGTTCTGCATGTGCTTTTGCAGTTGTGGGCCCGGGCACTTAGGGGCGCGATTATTAATCACGCCCCTAAGTGATTCTGAATTTTTTTTTTGTTAAGTTGTTCATATTTGTACCTTTTAATATAATAATTATTAGTTAGTACTAATATATAATTGTTTATTATTTGTTAATATATCAATAAAAGTAGTATATTCATATAATATTTATTATTAAGCAAATTAATGATAATTTCAATATACAATAAATTTTTAATATATGTATAGTTGTAATATAATACTATTAATTTGTCTTGTTAATTTTTTTGGGTTAATTAATAATTATTTATACCCTTTAATATAATAATTAGTTAGTACTAATATATTATTTTTGGGTATTTGTTAATATATGTATATTAATATATATATATACTACAATTATTATTAAGCAAATTAATAATAATTTAAACATAAAATAAATTTGTAATTTTAATATTTGTAATATAATACTATAAATATTAATATTATTATATACTTATTATTATTATTATTTAAAAAAATTAGAAAGATTACAAGCTAGTAAGAAGATGCATTTTTCACCATTTTTCTGAATTAACATAGGGGCGCAATTATTTAGTTGCGCCCCTAAGAAGATGCCATTTTTGCAGATAAGTCTGAATCTTGCACGATTTTTTTCAGATGAGGGGTCCACCTGTACCCTAAATGAACAAAATATATACAGCAACACCTTTCTTTTCTTCTCTCTCCAATCATTATTTCAATCTTATCTCTTCTCCCCAGCAGCCCCCTTCCTCTCCACAAACCCTAAATCAAATTTTCACACTTCTCCTCCCAAAATCTTACATATAAAATGTTTATTATTAGTTTCTACACTGGAGGATCCATCCAGAACGGTCCTCATGGTGTGCATTACTCGAAAAAAGCTACCGATAGTTTTACAGTGAATGACGACATAACACTCTGTGAACTGGAGACGGAGCTGTACCGATGGATGGGGATTTCAAGTTCAACACATGCTTTAGAGATATCAGGGAGGTTCAATGCCGGATTACAGCTAACTCCTCCGGTAATATTCTATACTGAGTTACAACTATCGAGTAATGATACTTGGAGACTGATGGTGAACCATTCGGTTCATCCTGGTACTGTTGCAATGATTGAGTTGTACGTTGAGCCAAAAGTTCTTCGATATACAACAAATCAAGGTTTTTCGAGTGGGAGTCGAGGTCATGAGACCCTAAACCATGGTTGTGCAAGCGGTAGTCAAGCTACGGAAACCCTAAACCAGGGTTGTGCAAGTGGTAGTCATGCTGACGAAACCCCAAATGAGTATGTTGAGCCAATAGCTTGTAGAATGCCAGATGCATATCTTCGTACCAATTGTTATGAACCAAATGCAACCTCAAATCGAAATCAATCGATTCCAGAGGAAGAAGAGGATTATGAGGATTTCGAATTTAATGTTGGGTTGGATGAAATTAACCCGGCAGAACGGGTTGAGATATTAGTGAACCAAGATGCAAGCCCAATTGGAAATACGTGTGGTAATGAAGCTTTCATGAATATGGATTTTACACCTTTCGAAGACCCTAATTACAATTCTGAAGAAGAGACTTCTCTGACCATGACAACATGGCCATTACGGGACCGAACCGATTCTCATCCAATAGCTTCATGGAATAATATTAATGCAATCATCGATATAATTGGTGATGGCAATTACTTTGACAACGAAGGGTATGTCACAGAAGATGGTTTGGCAGTGGGACAATGTTTTCGATCAAAGGATCATCTAAAATGGGTTGTGCATGATTTTCACATCAAATCGAACCGCACGTTTAAGAAGAGAAAGTCCAATAAAAGCGTGTATACAATCGAGTGCACCGACCAAAATTGTAATTGGAGGTTGTATGCAACAAGAAGGCTAAGTGATGATGCTTTTATTATTAATACAAGGCAAGGTCCGCATGAATGTGTTATGTCGGGAGATAAGTTGGAGCATCCGCACTTAACGTCTCCATTCATGGCTTCCATAATCAGAGAAAGTGTTAAGGAAAATGTAAGGTTTACTATAAAAGACATCAAGATTGCCATTAGGCAGAGATATAATTTCAAGGCTCCTTACCTCAAGTGTTGGCATGCAAAAGAGATCGCAATTGCACAATTGTTCGGAGGTTGGAGGCAAGCTTATGATTTAATCGTGCCCTTACTTAATGCCATACAAAGAACAAACCCGGGTACAGTGATTGAGTGGTTTACCGCCCCCACAAATGATCCAAATGAAAGATTATTTCAAGCAGTGTGTTGGGCATATGGTCCGGCAATACAGGCCTTCAGGCACTGCAAACCTGTTATAGGAATCGACGGTACACATTTGTCTGGGTGGTATAAGGGGAAGATGTTAGTTGCATGTGGCTTCGACGCAGAAGATCAGTTGGTGCCCCTTGCATTTGCGTTGGTTGATACCGAGAACAACAAATCTTGGGAGGATTTCATGAAATTTGTTCGTAGGGAAGTGGTTGGATCACGAGTTGTGACAGTACTCTCTGATCGTCACAAGAGTATCTTGCGGGTTTTTAGTGAGCCAGACCTGGATTGGAGCATCCAAGATGGACATGCCTTTCATCGATATTGTTCAAGGCACATATGTCAAAATTTCACAAAAGAATTTACCAACAAAAAATTAACACATATCTTGAGGCAAGCAATGAAACAAAATCAAAAGAGGAAGTTTCTAATGAGGCTCAGTCGTATTCGCGAAAAATGCCCCGACGCTGCAACATGGCTTGAGGATATTGGTAGGGATCCGAACGATGTTGAAAGGAACAATGCACCGCGTTTTGACTTATGGGCTCTTTCATTCGATGAAGGAGGCCGTAGAATGGGGATGATGACAACGAACGGACCAGAATCCCTCAATAATGTTTTCAAAGAAGCACGTGAGTTACCGGTTACTTCTCTTGTTGAAATCACATTCTATAAGTCGGTCAAATACTTTGCTGAAAGGCGAGCAAAAGCAGAAAAAGCAATTGAACAAGGTTTCCTCTTCTCCCCTAAAATCCAAGCATTACTAGAGGAGCGAAGATTAAGGGGAAATACACATACGGTGCGAGCGTACCGGAACGAGCGAAAATATGAGGTTCAAACAGGTCAAAGATTCGTTGGGAACAAGATTAAAGGAAATAGAATACATACAGTGCGGTTAGAAGTGCCCGGAGGTACATGCACTTGTCAAAAACCGCAACTAACAGGTATCCCTTGTTCTCATATCGTAGCATGTTGTGCTCAAGGGGGTATAAGTAGCAATTTGTGCGTATCTCCTGTTTATCGCATTCAAGAGTTGATGGCAACATGGACGCCAGAATTTGAGCCATTCGGAAATTCTGACACATGGCCTGAAATTCCACGACCAAAGCTAGTGCATGACCCGACAAGGTATGCTGTTAAGAAGGGGAGACGTCAACATATACGGATTAGAAATGAAATGGATGAAGAGAATACACATCGACAAGCATACACTTGTGGGCGATGCAAACAAACGAGACACAGCAGGCGCACCTGCATTGCACCCCCAAACGACGAAGGTAATACTAGTATTATTTATTTCACAAAACAACATTGGTTTCAATTTTGTAATGCTTGAGATTTCGTTATCGCAGGTAATTAGCAAGGAGATGATGAAGCTTGTTCTTTTATTTAGTTTAAGATAATGTAATTTTATTTTATGCCTTATTAATTAGTTTGTACGTGTATCTCAAACATTTGGATATGTATGTTTATTTAGGAGACTTGGATATGTATGTTTATCTTGGAGACTATTGCAAAATATTTTGTGTTTGAGGATTTTATGAACTTTAATTTATGTTATTATATCTTAATGTGGTTTGAGAATATACTTTTATTTTGTTATATCTTGTAATATATTGTGTATAAATAACATATGTAATATTTAATAGTATTATATTACAACATATGTATAACCTATTTCATATTTATCATTTTGTTATTTAATAGTATTACATATATTGTATATCATCAATTTATGTTATTTAATAGTATTATATTACAACACATGTAATATTTATCATTTTGTTATATCTTCAACATATGTATAAATTTATGTTATTTTGTGCTTAATAATAATAATGTATAATTATAGTATATATATTAATATACATATATTAACAAATACCCAAAAATAATATATTAGTACTAACTAATTATTATATTAAAGGGTATAAATAATTATTAATTAACCCAAAAAAATTAACAAGACAAATTAATAGTATTATATTACAACTATACATATATTAAAAATTTATTGTATATTGAAATTATCATTAATTTGCTTAATAATAAATATTATATGAATATACTACTTTTATTGATATATTAACAAATAATAAACAATTATATATTAGTACTAACTAATAATTATTATATTAAAAGGTACAAATATGAACAACTTAACAAAAAAAAATTCAGAATCACTTAGGAGCGTGATTAATAATCGCATCCCTAAGTGTCCGGGCCCACAACTGCAAAAGCACATGCAGAACGCCTTGATTTCAGGGAAAAAAACGGAATCTTCTTAGGGGCGCGACTATTAATCGCGCCCTTGGCCCTCTGTGCAATTTTTAGGGTGTCTCCGACCCTATCTGTTGAAATTCTTTACTGCTAGGCCCTTTATGAAAATTTTCCCCTTAGGTACCACGATCAATAATGAAATCAGAATTGTGATGCCTTTTGCATTGTAAGGATTTCAAATTTGGATCTATCCTATTGGACAACGCATTGTGCTAAAATACCTTTTTAAAATAGTGAATTGTATATATCTTAAATTCGTGTCTCTGAATACAAAATGTAAATGACTGACTCGGATGTATTGCTTAAAAGAAGCTCCTCCGCAAAATATTTGTTTGTGTATGTTGCATTGCAAAATTGCAATTGGTAGGGGACAAAGCGCATCTAATCTAGACTTTGGGACGATGGAAATGATAGAAACATTTTCTTGTGTTGTTACTTGCTAGTCAAAAGGTTCGATGTATTATGTATCCAGCCGCTTTGTTGAAGGCGACTAAACAATGTACACGGGTTGGACGTCAAGATATGCTTGAAGGGGATACGCAGAGAATTTGGATCATTCAATTGTGTCGAGATTCGTGCAAATAATTTTAAAAACGCAGATCCTTAAATCAAATCACGACTGTTCGTTGCTTACAGCGCATTAATTTATGGGCGTTCGCCCGTGCGGAACTGTGTTGTGCGGCAGCAGATTCGGATCCGCTTTAAGGGTGCTTCTATAAGTAGATCCAAATCTACTACTGCGCTATACCGTCTAGATTCAAATTTATTACTGTGCTATATCGTTCAGCTCAGTAGTGGACGGTTCGGATCGACCGTCAATTTTGAATCGACTGTCAGAGATAAAAATCAGGAGGAGTCTTTAAAATTTAGCAAGAATCTTGAGACAAATAAAGAAGATCGGACAGTCCTGCTGCGCTACAAGGTATAGCACATTGTTGTACCCATAATTATTTTTTTTTGATTGAAGTAAGCTCCAAGATAGAGTACGGGCTTCCAGATGAAAGCAAAAATAAAGTTTAGTTCATTGGTACAAGAGTATTGTACCATTACAAAAACAGTCTTTGGGCAGAATAATAATGCTGGTGTTATAGTCATAATTTATTATCTTGGTGGAATATTCAAAGAGACATTGGCAAGCAAATTTGAGGCACATCACTCTTTCTTTGGTGGCAGAAGCTGAGGCTTTAAATTTGGTATTGAAGGCTGTCAATTATCAGAATTTCTCATCTCTTTTTATCATAAATGAAATTCATATTTTTTTTCTGATTCACAAATTCTGGTAAACATTATTAACTATCGAATATATGAAATAGGATTTGTCAGCATGGAGAGCATCTGAACTCATTGAAGAATGCATACAAATTTTATAGTTAATGAGATAATTTTGTTATTCAACTTTTTTTTGTTGGATTAAACACTATTCCAGATCTTTCCAATGACCATTAACCTCAATAATTTATCATTCTATTCAAATTAATACACTCTTGAAGTCTTAAGGACATTACAACCCACCTAATCATGATATTTTTTTTTCTTCATTAAGAAGTTTAAGAAATTGTTGTGACTTGAGCTGCTTGTTTTGATCGATTTTATTAATAAAATGGAGTAAGATCCAATTTGTAATATTTCATAAAATTCATACAATTGAAAAAAAAATTATTAAAAGAGAGATATATCCCAAATCAATTTAAACACGTGGCGTGTGTGCGCAACAGTGTCAAGGACGGAGCTAAAAGATTATTTTTAATTACTGTAGCAGTTAAATTATTTCAGAGGACGTGAATTCGCTAAAAGATCTACTGCATAATTTTGATAAATTATAAAATTATACCTTAGCACCTTCATTTTTTAAGTATTAATATAAGTAAGTCCATATTATAAAACAAAAGGTACACAACAATTCCAATTTAGCCCTCTATAATTTAGATTTCTAGTTGTGTGTGAGCACAATTCCAACACAACATGCGAGTTTGAAATTTGAACTATCATGCTCACGTGTCATGTGCTTTGTCGTAAATTCATATTCTATGAAATACTTCGTATTACGAAATAGCAATTCAATGCTTCCTATAATTTCGAGATTCGCACGCATAAATTTTAAAGTTGTGTAAACCATTCGATTGCTTCATACAGAGTATTTCGTGAAATGTGAATAGTTTTGTCTGTTGCGAGAGTAATCTTTGAGCCTTAGTACATTTGTTATAAATACGATGTGACATGATCATGTGCTAAGGCATATATATACACATGCAATCATGTTTCAACTTTCTTAATCCAATTGTTAATTTTAATTTCACAGGTATTTTGGAGTTGTTAAAAAATTGTAATACTTTCAAAATGATAATTTTTTGGCCATATATATGGACATTTATTTTAAATATTCCCGATTATTCTTATTTTTTAAATATTAAGGCAACAAAAGAAGCAGAGCTAAGATTTTAGATTAAGAGTTGTCAAATTTTCAATTTACTCTTTATTTTCATTAAAATTTTATTAGAAATTGTCAATTTGTAACTGACATACTAATATATTCTTATAATTATACTAACTAATTCGTTTCTTGAAGTCTTTCAAACACTATTGGAACAAGATTTAAAAATTTTAACCTTCTTGAATTGAAAAACAAGAAACAAATTTATCTCTTTCATTTCCATTCCATTTCAATATTTCATCAATCTCTTTGTTCTTGCCTTTTCCTTCCATTCCATATTGCACTACAGCCTGAAAGAGAATAAAATTTCCAATCACGCAATTTGAAACCGTGAAAAGCAATGTTAAAATAAAATACCACATGTCGTGGAACTGTAGAGAATCCGAACCATGATCTCATCTAGGTTTTTTTTTTATTTAATCTCATCTAGGTTAATCAGACACAGACGCACATCTGACATCTGACATCTGACATATGATCAAACAGAAAATAGAATCAGATTCTTCATTTCCCATCACACATGGAAGGAAACAGATCGATTTATATATGAGCAGAGATATAATCTTTCACTTTTGTTTTTTGTTTTTATTTTATCTTTAAAATTCACGTCATTATCATACACAAATTTTTATGCAATTAAATTTAAATTATTTATTAATTTTAATAAATAATGTAAATTTGAAGAATATACAAATATGTAGCCATTATATACTTCATATATAGTGTATTATTTGTTGGGGCTGGTGCGTGATGATCTCGTTTTTGTACGTGTGCAAAATTTGGAGCTTCGAGTTTACCAAGAATTTGGTGACCCAAAAATATTAGGCTTTTTCAATGTATTATTGGTTGCTCCATGTAATGTTGTGCCAATATCCGTGCGGGTCAACCCGTCTATGGTATGACTCATACTCGAATCGTGACCGATCCGTCTCGTGGCTAAGATCTGATCAGATTCGTGAAAAATGAAATTGTGGGTCTAGGGCAGTCGGGTAGGTCAAAATTTTCGAAACCCGCCTAAACTCGTCAATCGTCCGAACCCTTGCTCGACTCGTGGCAGACCCAATCCGTGCCCGACTCGTGCTCAACCCGTGGAATCCGTTCCAGATTCGTGCCCGACCTGTGGACTCGTGACAGAATCAAGTCACTTTTATCATTTCAAAGTCAAAAAAATTCAAAAAATTTTAAAAAAAATCGGTAGAAAAAAATCAAATTAAAAAAAATAATTTACAAAAATTCAAAATCGACATAATCAAGTCACTTTATGTCATTTTTTAAAAAATTTCAAATTTTTTTTGAAGTTGTACCTTTTTTCCAATTTTTTCAATTCAAAAAAAAAGAAAATTCGACGGGGATCCATGCCCGACCCGTCCGAATTTATCACGGATCGAATTGACCATTTTCACTGCGAATCCGTACTTACCCGACCCATGATACTCGTGAATCGGCTCGAGTTGGATCCACAAATACCCGATCTCTTTGTAATACTCTAGCTCCATGCTCCATCTGGCCATCTCTTTGCCGTATCAACAAAATCTTTGACGATATTTTTTTCAATGTAGGAAATGGATACGAATCTTTATCGTGGATTTGTGTACATCGGATAATTGATGAGGATAATAGTGGGTTTGCTAATCAGCTAATAGGCTGCTGATAAGATTGTGCATTAGTCTGGTGAGGTTTGCTCCAAATCACTAATGTTGGAGTGTTTAGTTGTGGAGTAAGAGGTGGATTAACTCTCTTACTTCATACTTAATTCATCAAACGTAGAGTAAAATTGATGGAGTAAGTTCGAGTAAGATTAAATTTAATCCGGAGTAAGTTACTCCACCTCTTTAGATGAATTAGTTTAATCCACTAAACATGATTAACTTACTCCACCTTAACTTGGAGTAAGTAATTTAATTCGGATTAAATTTACTCCACAGTCAAACACAACCAAACACAGCCGTAGTGACTAATGAGGTGTTTGATAAACAAAAAATAATAATGTGACAACCATGGATTTCAAAAGAAAATGAGCAACTTGTGCGACTTGTTAATAGATTAAATTTAGGAATAGAAGATCATAAAAGTTACTAGAGTGAGACTAAGGTGCTTAGCATGTGCTTGTTATCTATATCTCGAATTTCAAAGTGATAATGGCCGATTCAAACCGTTGAAAATATTGTTTATACTAAAATTTACGTAGAGACCAAATTTTGTCATTTTTTAGATTTTTTTAATATTTTATTAGGTGCATTAGAAATTCATTTATTGGAAGAGTCTGTAAATAGTTAGATCAATAAATTTTTTCATTCATAAGAAAAATAATAAAAAATGAAAGTTTTGGTTCCAATATAGATTTTAGTATGGACAATATTTTTTACTATTTGTGTCGGACATTTACATACGAAATCCCAAACACAGTAGAGCTTGAACTATTACATGATTTCTCTGCATGAAAATAAAATATAGGTATTTATGATCCCTCATTATTTACCAATTGAACTAAATTTAACACCTAATTGCTATGTCTTATAATAAATATGGAGAAAACTTAGGCACACCTAGATAGGTACTCTCTAGATACTTCACTCAATTTATATCGTTTGATTAAAATATATGATGTGAATCTCAATATAATCAAACGATACGAATTAAGCAGAGTATCTAAGAAACAACTATCTAGATATAACTAAGTTTTCCCTAAATAAATATAAGTTTCTGACATTGTAGCATTAGAGTTAGCATTAAAGTTACTTCAAAGTGGAAATGATTGTAGCAATTGGCTCTACAACAACTAAAATTAAATTCGTAATAAATATATATAATTTTTTGACAAAAGTTTGGTTGGCAATTAAATTCTTGCGCTGCAGGAATTGTCCCTCAGCGTAAGTTCAAGTTTTACTATATATAAAGTTAGAAATATATTATAAAAATAAAATAAAGTTACAAATGCATTTAAATATTGTTATAAAATATGTATCAAATTTTGAGTCAATTTGAAATCATATTATTCACTCATTATAAATTTGTTGGAACTCCTCTTTTTTCTTATATTTTACATTATTTGATGGAAGACTACATATTTTCAAATTGTATAAGTTTGATACACGCTCTATCCTAATATTTGAGAACATGTCCATTTTTTTTTATACAATTTATACAGGGAGGAATTCAAGATTTTTTTCAGAATGATTCAAAATTTAATTTTTTTTAGAATGATTCAGAATGATGTCTATTTTAAAAAAAATTGTAAATTCTAAACATATTTTCAGAAAAAAAATTCATTTACTTGATAGATTTTGAAATTCTTTTTCAGAATTATGTACGTGTGTGACTCCGCCACTGCATTTGTGTACCATAAGATTACCTTTATCCAACTTGCAAATAATTTGCTAAATTTTATGTGGCGCTTGCATTTGTAATACCAAGAGTATGAAGGATAACGTCATTGCAATTACAAATGATTTTGTCTTTTAGCAAATTCAAAATAGATATGTTGGGAAATTTAAATTTATAGGAATAGAGATGCTGATTTTTTTATATGAAAAAATCTTTAATTAAAGTATTTAAATGTCTTTTGCGGATTTGAACCTACTTTAGTAGAGAGGTGAACTCCGCACCATTCATGCTGTCATATGCTGAGCTTGTGGTTTAGAAGCATTCTGAAATAATATACATAAATTTGTTAAATTGCTGATTTGATAGATAATTTTATCTTTTGTAGTTGTAAATTATAAATTCTCTAAAAATGAAGGAATGCAATTTCACTACAATCGAAAGGAGATTTAGCAATTTCTATAAAACAACGATTATTGAAGAAATTATTAAACACTGTTAACAAAAGTGCATAATTTTTTTTTGAAAATAAGATAACGGTTATTTTAAATAATCTTTGGCGTGGTTGAAGCTATGCCAACATATTTAAAATAATTGTTGTCTTTTTTCAGGATTTGTTTTTTTTTCAAACTCTAGAACAACGATTTTTAAAATAATCGCTAGCGTAACTCCACCTACGCCAACAGTTATTTTAAATAACTGTTGACTTATCTTCAAAGATTTTTTTCTTTCAAGCATCCAAACACTATTTGTGATTGTTCAAACGGACCAATAACATTTTTTTGACAAATATTAATCATTTTAAATATTACTTTTGACAAAAACAAGTACTAGATAATGTTTGATCTTCAAACGAACACTGTTTTGACCCAAAAAACTTTCTTTAGCCTCCAAATCCCACTTTTAAGTTTTCTTGTTCTGTTTTTGCTTGAATTTTCTCAAAAAACAATTCCAGCACGTATGACAATAGTTATTTAATATATAACATTTGTCATAGGTTCATACCAACAGAAATTGAGAAACAAGCACCCACGATCTGTGACCGCTCAAACGAACCAATAACATTTCACCATGTAGTTCCGACGAATCGCTACCTATCTCAATCACACTATTAATTCAAATACAATCTAATTCTCAAAATTTCTCTATTTTTCTTCTCCCCTAATCGAATATCCATAGCTTCCCTCTCTCTTATTTCTGTAAATTTGAAACTTTGAAGAAGAAGAAGAAGAAGAAACTTTTTGTTTTAGTTTTAGTTCTAGAATATTGATGTTTGTATGCATTTGTAAAATGAACTTATAATTTTCAGTGTAGTTTTAGTTTATTTTTAGTTTTAAAATTTTGATGTTTTTATGTATATATAATGCAAACTTTAATGTGAACACATACCGTAAAAAAAATATAAGACAACAATTATTAACAAAATAACCGTTCTTATCTTTTTTATATTTTACAGTACTGAGTATTAACATGCACACGTGAGAAGATAAATCAATGGTTATTTAATAAATAATCGTTTTTATTCTAAATATTAAATTACTATTTTTCTATGCCAATATTTCTATGCTAACGGTTTTTTATACGATCCAACTTCTTAAACAACAATGATTGCATGATCATTGGAGAATGAGATTTCTAACGTTGACGAACCTCTTTTTCATGATATTATTTGAAATTTTTCTGTAAAAAATCAAAGAATTTTCTTTAACATTGAACTCGTGAACTTGACTTATATATCAATCCCTGACCAAACAAAACAAGCGGAAACCAAAAGGTAACGTTATACAAAATAAAAATAGAAATGATAAAAAAAAAGAAACTGAGGATGAATGGATGATAATTCTATTCTTTTTTGAGAAAAAAATGAGAGCTCTTGACTCTCAGATTTCTATTAATTGGCTGCATTTACAAGCGTTACATGATAATTCTATTCTATCCTATAGTTTTTTTGGAATTTTTTTTTGCCGTTGCTTTTTTTTTATTATTATTTAAACGATTTATTATAATTTTATTTTTATAATAATACGAAAATTTAAAATTTAACTTTTCGCGCGAAGCGCGAGTCGTACGTCTAGTTGATACTCATGTTCAACTTGGCCACTGCCGACTAGACAACTAGAGACGCATGCATTTTTCCACTGCTGAGAGCCCTTCAAATAGAAAAAAAAAATTCAATAATCTTTTCTTTTTATCTAATTCTTAGTTCATTCACAAAAAAAATAAAATCTTTAAGGCTAGAAAGACCCTAATTTTGTTTGCACTAGCGTTATTATTTATTAGGCGGCTTAGAGCATCTACATTGGTAATTGCTTAGCAATTGCTTATGTTTATGTGTCAATTGTTTTGTAATTGTTGGGTTGTATGGTTATTGCTTATTAATCAATTATGAAAAAGAATTGCTTATTTAGCAATTATTGCTATTCTTTTTTTGAAGATGAGTTGGCCAAATGTTTAATTATTATTGGTCAAGTGTTTAATTCTCAATTGTTTGCTTGATTGTATCAATGTAGGAATGAATTGCTTAATTTCTAAAATTTCTAAAATTATTATTTAACAATTAATTTCAATTGCTCTATTGGAGATGCTCTTAGAGGCTTAGAGCCTGTCCGTGTCTTCTTTTCTTTTTCTTGGTAGCATCTTTCTTTAGGATGTGGATTTATTGCACTTCAAATTAGATGGCTATTTGGTATTACGAAATATTCTATCGAATGTCACTTTTTTGAATTGAGCACAACAAAGAAAAAAAATCATGTATTTCTGCCAGCAACCCCTTTAAATGTAAGAATTATAAATAATCCTTTTGAAACCTCCACTGTTTAAGTGGAAATTTAATAATTATTTCTATTCTTCTTCAAAGAAATAAATCTCCAGTTGTAGATCCAGGTATGATAATTTATGTTTTTCAACATCTTTAATTACTGTCAATTTAATGGTATTAGTATTTAGTAAAATTGAGGATAGAATACAATGATAAGAAAATATATAAAAAAAAACATTTTTGGGTCCTCAAATTGTTGCAAAAAAGTCCTTCACTTTTCTTAAAAATATCAAATTGGTTTCTAAGCTTCTATTGCACCAAATTAATTCTTTAAATTTTCAAAAATATAATTACTTGATCCTATGACTTTCAATTTATGAAATTTTTATTACATTTATATTTGCACCATCTAAGTTAGAGTTGGTCGAGACCGGATGTAATGTCAAAAAAAAAAAATGGTGGTGGAACAAAGCGAGGGGAGAATATATTTATTTTTATATTATTTTTAGGTACGAGTATATTCTTAAAATTTATTTCAAAAAAATGTAGCTTCGTAGGTATACTCAAACAAAAAACTTTGGGTGACACATACTTCAGCAATTAATTGTGGTCAAAATTATATTTATATATATTTTTTAATTTATAATATATTGTCATATGTACATATTTGAACTATTTTTTGAGGTGGTAAGACAACTGCAATGTCTGCTCCAATGCGCCTCAGTCAATTGATTTTTGAGTCAGATCAATTTGAACCATATAATTTGCATTTTATTTTTTTTTAGTAAAGTTCAATAATTGAATTAATTGATTATTTTTAAAGTTCATGAAGTAATTTGATACAAATGAAAGTATAGATACTAATGTGATTTTTTTGAACAAAGTTCAAAGACTACTTTATTTTTTAATTCTGGGATCAAATTGATGCAAAATTTAAAGACAAACTTTTTTTTTTCTTTTGCATAATTTGAGATAAAATTTTGCCATAAAATTACAAATATTATCACTGCATTAAATTCCCACTACATCTTTTTTTTTCTTGTCACAACTGACACAGAGTGCAAAATTTTGTGGAAGTAACACTGAGACTAAGCGCAATATTTATTAATTTATTCTTGTTGGTATAAGATTCACAATTTTCTCATCTCTTTAGGCAATGTACTGTCCTTTCTTTTGCTCTTTTCTTCTCAACCTCTTACTATTTTCCCCTTATATCCCTCTCTTTTTTGGGCAAAACTGCCAAAACAAGATGAAATGTCATGTCTAAATTGAGGGAAAATTTTCATAGAGGGTCAACGACTCAAAAATTTCAACAGATAGGATCAATAACACAGTAAAAATTGCACAGAAGGCCAAAGGCGCAACTATTAGTTGCGCCCCTCAGAAAATTCAATTTTTTTTCCTGAATTCAAGGCATTCTGCAGCTGTTTTTTCAGATGTGTGATCTACATTTAGGGGTGCAAGTAATAGTTGCGCCCCTAAGTGTTGCTAACAATTTTTTTTTTGCTTAGTTATGATTATTAATAATATATGCAAAAAAATTATACAGCATGATTTAGGAGCGCAACTATTATTTGCGCCCCTAATTGCAGAATGCCTTGAATTCAGCAAAAAAACGGAATCTTCTTAGCGGCGCAACTAATAGTTGCATCCTTGACTCTTTGTGTAATTTTTAAGATGTCTCTGACCCTATATGTTGAAATTGTTTGGTCCTTAACCTTCTATGAAATTTTTTCTAAATTGAGTAAACTAATTTAACAAATGTCATATCTAATGAATCTTTTCTTCAAGTAAAAAAAAACTGTGTCACTATCGTTATGTCATTGCCGACATATGGGTCTCCTTAGTACATTTTTTTAATATAAAAAATTTAATAAATAAATTATAAAAAAAGAAAGAAAAATTGCCCTAAAAACTCAAAAATAGAAAATAACCGAGTTAGAAACACTTGTTTTTTGGAAACAACGAAATTGAAAATATCAGTTTTTAAAAAAGGAAAAAACTTAGGTACACCAAGATAGGTGCTCCCTAGGTACTCCATTCAATCTCTACCATTTGATTGCATTGAGATTCGCACCATAGATTCCAATCAAATGGTAGAGATTGAGTGGAGTACCTAGGGAGCACCTATCTTGGTGTACCTAAGTTTTTCCCTTTAAAAAAAGTACAATGGAAGGTGTTGCCAACACCGTCCATTAAAATATTTAATTTCATACGCTGCAAAACAAAATTATTTTTGTTTTGTACGTTGATTTGTTTATTAATAAAAATATTAATAATTTCATTATAGTTAGGTTATATTTAGATAATTTTTTGTAATAACTTTAGTTACGTTCGTTAAAACTGTAATAAGTATTTTTTTATCATCGCAAATCATCGAGTTGTAGATATTCTAGTCTACTTCCGTTGCGTCAAGTCTGATTTTTTATTAGAGAAACGAGTGATTCAAAATTTATTCTGATGCAAACTCGTGATAAAAAATTAATAATTAAGTCATAAGTTGAAGATACAGTCAAATTTGAGATGCACATTCCTTTGATCGCAAATCAAACTCGAGCGATGAAAGTAGACTCGAATATCTACAGCTCAATGCTTGCGATGATAAAAGAAAACTAAATATAGTCCCTGTAGGATATATGGGACCTAGGCGCTTAACTAATTTTTGCTCGGTTCAACCAAATAAGGACCTAATTGCAAATTTCACAAATTATGGCAAGCAATTCAATTGAGCAATTCAACAAGCAATTTAATTAAGGGAGCTGATATATCGATACCTTCATTGATACCTCCATCGATACCAACATGACAGGTCAAGTTAAATTCAGTTTGCATGTTGTTTTTTGTATTATGCATATTGTTTTTGTTATTATGCATATAATTGATCGGACGCTCCACTGAAAACGAATGTCGTTATGCTCACCGACGCGGATCACTACGCTCATCGATGCGGACTAGACGAATCCAGTTGCATTTATTTTGAAAAGTTGTTCTAATAATTATGCATGTTGTTTTTGTTATTGTGCATGTTATTTTTTGTTATTATGCAAGTAAATAACATGCAAAATAATACAAATAACATGCATAATAACAAAAACATCATGCATAATAACGAAAACATAATAAATCATAAGTATAACAAAAAAACATAATAAACTTAGCATATAAATCATAAGTATTTGACTGTTATTCATGTTTTTAGATGCACAATAACAAAAACAAAATGCATAATAACGAAAACAATATGCATCATAAGTAAAACAAATTTTCATAATAAATCATAAGTAAACAAAAAAACATAATGAACTTAGCATATAAATCATAAGTATTTGACTGTTATGCATGATATTAGATGCACAATAACGAAAACAACATGCATAATAACAAAAACAATACGCATCATAAGTAAAACAAATTTTCGTCGAAACTCACCTGGACGTGTCCAGTTGTTATCGATGACGGTATCGAAGTTGGAATCTGCGAAATATTTTCCTTTAATTAATTCCCTAATCAAGCAATTCAAGCACAACTCAATTCAATTCACAAACAAATCGAGCAATTAAACTAATTGAATTGAGTAAATATAAATAGAGATAAGGGAAAAGAAAATGGCTCAATGCGTGTTGACGGAGTTCGACTTGCAAAAACGGCCTCGCCTACGTCTCTGGGTCCCCGACGCCCCAACTTCTTGCGGTAACAAGCCCTGTCCGCTCCACTAAACAAAACACTCGCTATTTAGCATACAACTTCGGAATTGGGGCTCTCTTACACACACCGGTGGATCCGCCAACCTTAACTCGACGCCGGACTCTATCTCGCTTACACAAATCAGTGAAGAATCGAGCCGACTTCCTTGAACTCACTTACACACTCCTGTGGAGCTCAAGGCAACACACACTCACAAGTTGACAATTGGCTAATTGAAAGATTAAGCTAGACAATCAAGACTAAGCACTCAAACAAACTAACTCTCTATAATCTCTAGATTAGATTTAGCTAATTAAATTTGAGATTAAGAGCAAGGATTTAGCAAGTAGAACTAAGCTCAATAATGGCAGAAAGGTTTTTGAGTTAATGGAACAACAACCACAATTGTTGAGGGAGAAGAATTTATATTGGGTTCAGCCTGGGCCAAAAGCATCTCTACGCCAGATAACGTTATAATGCTATTTCATGTGTTAATCATAGCGTTATAACATTATCCTAAGTCAGGACAAATAATGTGACCGTTGGATTTTGATCGTACAATTTCTACATAACATTATAACGCTATGTAGAAACGCTAAGCTATGTACAAAACATAGTGTTATAACATTATCTTGGGTCTGGGCCACAAATTTGACCGTTGGGATTTGTCTGGCGTTATAACTCTATGTTTAGTGTTATAACGTTAAACTAAATTCCTACAGAAATTTCCAGTACTTAGCCAATTTTTGGAACTTGAACTTACCTTTGGAGTTATAACGCCAACTCTTTGGAATTTTGCCTTGATTATTTGCTACTAATTCAAAATGTATTTTTGATCAAATAAAGTTTATATTTCTAAACCTAAGTTATATTTAAGACATATTCTTGATGTTTTGAAATTTTATTGATTCAATTTCTATTATAAATTTATTTTGAACATTTCAGCATTCTGGCGTTATAACGCTAGATATAGCGTTATAACGCTAAGTCCAATTGGTCTAGGGTTTTAGCAAGAAATTACCATTTTGGACATGTAGCGTTATAACGCCAGAGATAGTGTTATAACACTATATACAGTTTGGTTTGGATTTTCTTTGTTCTTTTTACTCAAATTTAAATAGAACTAAGATCTAATTAACCTAAGTAAGTCTTCATCTTGATTTTTATCTTCTAAACTTGCTCTTGGATCATCCTTGATCATTTCTTGTATTCTTTTGCTTGAATGCCCCTACAATTAATCTTTATACACAAGAAATGGTTAAATTCAATTTGATTTTGCAAATAAACAAACTTTGGAAAGTTTGAGCCAACAGTCCCTATGAGCGTAGCCGAAGTAGTTGTAAAAAATATTAAGTATGATTAGTATTTTTTCTACAAATTTCGACTAAGCTCGTCGGGACTGTAATTATTTTTTATCCTCGCAAGCCATTGAGCTATAGATATTTGAGTGTACTTTTATCGCGTCGAGTTTGATTTGTTGTCGGAAGAATGTGCACCTCAAATTTGGCTACATCTTCAATTTATGTCTTAATTAGTATTTTTTATCACGAGTTTGCATTAGAATCAATTTTGAATCGCTCATTTTCCCGATAACAAATCAGACTCAATGCGATAAATGTAGACTCGAATATCTACAACTTGTTGGTTTGCAACGATAAAAAGTACTAATAGTATTTCGACGAACGCAACTGAGAGCTCAAGAGAGAATAATGGATGCTGCTAAAGTTGTTGATATGACAAGTTTTTGTCCAGAGAGAAAGAAGAAGGCATCATTCAATATTTATAGATGTCCAAATCTGGGAGAGACCTAGGTAATCGTCACTTAGCATTATAACACTAACACTGTACAATTTTTACTGTTATAGCGTCAAACATGACAAAGTCTGGTTTGAAATTTGAATCTACCGTTATAACGCCAACTTGGCGTTACTAACGGATACCACATCATTTTCTGACTTGGCCATTTTGAGTTTTGACATACACTTATAGTTATAATGCCAACTTGGTGTTACTAAAGGAGTTTATTCTGATTTAGCCATTTTGGTTTTGACATAAATGTACTATTATAACGCCAACTTGGCATTACTAAGAGATATCACAACCTATTATGACGTAATCTATTTGGTACTTGGAGTTACCTATCGTTATAATGTCATATCTGACGTTATAACGTTAAATAGTTACAAATTGGTACTTAGCCATTTTTGACCTGGTTTTCATGAATTGGCGTAATAACGCTAAGTAGCGTTACTAACGGATATCACAGGTTTTCTTGGTCTGACCAGATTTGCAGATTTTGAGTGACGAGCATTTAACGCCAAACTTGGAGTTATAATGGTGAATGAATTTGCCAGATGCTGAATAAATTTTTCCTTTGCTCTTTTTAATCTCAATTTTAAATATTCTAAAGGCAAAAATAACCTAAGTAATTCTTGATTGTAATCTTCATCTTCTGAACTTGTTCTTGAATTTTGTCTTCACCATTTCTCAATTTGTTTTTCCTTTTTGCTCAAAAGTGCTTACAAAAACTTTCATAACACAAGATATGGTAAAATTCAAATGGTTTTGCAAATGAACAAATATGAATAAGTTGTTTAATAGAACACAAATGACCCAACTAGAATTAAATTATTAATATTTTTCTATGAATAAAGCTAAATAGACGATATTGACAATATCGCCCATTAAAGAGTTTAATTTTTTATTCATAAAAATATACAAATAATTTAATTGAGTTGTGTTATATTTAGATAATTTTTTATAACAACTTCAATTGCATTCATCGGGACTATAATTAATATTTTTATCGTCAAAAACCATCAAACTATAGATATTTGAGTATATTTCCATCTTGTCGAGTCTAATTTGTGATTGGAGAAACGAGCAATTTAAAATTCATTCTGACGCAAACTCGTAATAAAAAACTAGTAATTAAGACATAAGTTGAAGATGAAGCAAAATTTGAGATGCACATTCCTCTGATTGCAAATCAAACTCTAACAGTAGACTCGAGTATCTACAGTTCGATGACTTGCGACGATAAAAAAGATTAATTACTGTTCCGACGAGCGTAGCCGAAGTTGTTGTAAAAATATTCATTATATTAGAATTTTATTCTACAAATTTCGGCTACACTCGCCGGGACTGAAATTAGTTTTTTCTCGTCACAAGTCCTCAAGTTGTAGATATTCGAGTCCACTTTCATCACGTAGAGTTTGATTTGCAGTCAGAGGAATGTGCATCTCAAATTTGGCTCCATCTTCAACTTATGTCTTAATTAGTATTTTTTTTATCATGAGTTTGCGTTAGAATCAATTTTGAATCGATCGTTTCTCCGATCACAAATTAGACTCGACACAATGGAAATAGACTCTAATATCTACAACTCGATGTTTTGCGGCGATAAATAATATTAACTACGGTTTCGACGAACGTAACTGAAACTGTTAAAAATATATCTAAATATAATCCAACCAGAATAAATTATTAATAAACAAATCAGCGTACAAAACAAAAATGCTTTTATTTTACAGCATATGAAATTAAAGATTCTAATAAAAGGTGTTCTCAACACCGTCCATTCGACTTCTTTTCAAAATATCGATATTCTAAACTTCGCCATTTTTTTTTATTTTTTGAACTTACGGATCAATATTTATTTCTATTATAATTTATTTATTAAATTTTTAATATTAAAAAAATCGACTCCTTAGTCGCTATTTCAGATCTTGGCTATCATATTCGATTCGTTAAAAATTTATTATACCGTAATTCGTTTTTTATGATACATCCATTTGATATTTCAAAAGGTTTCTTTGAACTTTTAAAAAAATAATAATTGCAGATGATTCATTGTTAAAAACTTAAAATGGAAGTTGTATTAAATTCGACCAACCTAAAGTTGTTTGCCTCCTATCTTTTCAGCATATATATTTTTAGATATTATTTTACTTTACATTTAAACTAGCTTGAGTATGTAGAGAGAGATAAATGATATTTTTGATCACTTGAGACCATTCACATTAATAAAGATTTCATATCATATCAAAATAAGACGATTTTGAAATTACTTAGAATATCTAATGTAATCATCTTCGAAGTATCAAGATTTGTTTTTTAAAAATAAATGATATATGCTTTTAACATTATTAATTCCAAAAAATGATATACTTGTTTCGATGGCATTTTTATTTTAGGGGCATTTTGATTTTTTCCCACTACAAAACTTTAAAATTGTCAAAATGACACTCAGAATTTTTTTTTGTCAAAATGTCATTACTAACTACTTTTTGTATTGAGATCAAGGGTCCAAAATGGTATTTTGACAAAAAAAAATTTTGAGTGACATTTTGACAAGTTTCATGTTTTGTAGTGGCATAAAACTAAAAATTCATTTATTTTATATTTAATCAATCTTTAAGAAAAATCATTTGCGATTCCAAAAAAATTGAATGCAAATAAATATACTTTTTTTAGATATTAAAGACGTATACAAGTTACATAATATCCAATAAACGAATGAAAATATATTATTTTAGAGACTTACTACAATCTCTCTTAACTGTCTCCCTGAATTGTCCCATGCAACATGACAAAAAAAATAGCGTTCCACTTACTTATCTGTTCTCCTGCAAATCTTTATATTAGATTTTTGCTGTATTTTTTTTCAATTTTATTGTAATTTTTGTATATTAGACTTACATGTTTTAATATAGAGACTTACAAATTTTAATATTAAGACTTGCATATTGTAATATAGAGAATTGCTTGTTCTCATATAGAGACTTGCATGTTTTAATATTGATACTTGCAAATATTTGAGACTTGCAAATTTCAATACAGAGACTTGCATGTTGTAATATATATATTTGCATGTTCTAATATAGAAATTCGCATGTTTCTAATGTACAAACTTATATGTTTCAATATAAAGATTTGTTTGTTATAGTATATAGACCTTCTTAATCTAATATAAAGATTTGCAGATTGTAATATATATATTTGCTTGTTTTAATATAAAGACTTGCATGTTCTAATATAAAAGACTTATTTGTTGTAATACAGTGAATTGATTGTTGTAATACAAATATTTGCAGGTTCGAATATGGAGACTTGATTGACTTTAACATGAAGAGAGACGTGACTGAAATTCATGGCATGAAAGTTATATATTATAACATGGGATACGTTGCTGGTCGACTTGAACATGAAGAGAGTTGTGGCTGGAATCCATTGGTGACAAGGGCGTCAAGGCTGAAATTCTTAGTCTGAAGGGAGAATCTCGTGGCAGAGCAGTCGAAATTAGAATCATAAGATGGCAAAAGAATGAAACAAGAGAGAGAAAAGAGAAACACACTGAATTTTTTTTGTCCTGTAATGATGGACACATAAAAAGAATAAGAGAAGAATATGATATAATTACTCTTTATTTTAAAATTTATGTACGCCTTCTATACATTGAAGCCATGTGCGGATGCACACTCAACTAGGGATTGAGATTCCCTACTTTTTTTTCTCTTTGATCCGGACTGTTGAATTATAATGAACGAGTCAGATTAAAATAAAAAAATTCTCCTGTAGTTTATCTGTGATGATCGGACCTTCCATTTTTAATCATACGGTTCATAAGAGAATAATAGGACCCTCATTTTACTCCAAAATAATAGTAGATTCTGACCCCTCAACTAGGGGCAAGCGTCTTTCCCTGAAAAAATATTTGTACGGTTTGTCAAACTTTTTGCAAAATAATCATGTATATTTAAAATTCTCAATCACTTTGCTTCCTAAATTTTTTTTTATAAATGTTATATTTCTGACGAAAATACTGAATTCGTTCATAATTGAAGCATGTTTTTTTAAAAGAAGAGAAATGTAAAATAATTTTGATAACGTGACGTATCACGTGTATATATATAAGAAACTTTGTGGCTTAACTTCACATTTCTTACGCAAACGCTACCACACAATGGTTCAGAAAATAAAATATGAAAAGTTTAAACTTTCCTCAAAATAGTGTAATAATTCTGTTCTTTAATCTTTATAATGATCCGTATTATTCAAAATTGGCTTTTGATTTCTAGAAGAGGCAGCCAGCGAGGTAATCGGGTCGGGTTTGGGAAGTCGTGTTTCAGTCACTAATGCCCGGTAGGAATCCAATAACCCGCCATAGGTCAATTATTTTTCGTAGGATTCCTCGAGAGAAAACAGACAAAAAATTAATATTATTTTAATTTGCATTGTTGCATATGATAATTGAATATCGAGATCTGTGCGCAACTTTATTCGCGTGTTCCATTTTCATGCTCTAGTCACGGAAAAATTTGTCAAGATTCGTTTTTGAATTAACATATTTTTTTTTACGATTGCTGTAAAAAAGAGAAATTTAAAAAGTAAAAAGTATTGTAGAAATGTAAAAAAGAGTAAAAAGTCTGAATATTGGTAATTTATTGCGTGAGACGACTTGTGAATCGCTTGCTTGGCCGCAAAGCATGGTATTGTTTCTAATAATACACAATTATTTTGAATAAATATTATGATATACTTTTAATTAGACTAATCAAATATTTTTATGTTGACAAATATGCTATCATAAAATAGTAGATGAATTAATTGATTCATGATTGTATTAATTAATTTCGAATATTGTATGTGTAGGTTTCCATTGTCAAGTCTTCCAAACAATTCCAAAATCTTTTTAATTAATTAACATTTCAAATAAATAAGTAAAATAAGCTAATGCACGTTTGCACAAAATGTGCAAGAGTATTGTTCAAAATGGTGTTCCGAAATGATTTTGTAAGTCTTATTATTATTATTTTGTAACATTTTTAGTCTTTTTAAACACATTAAGTTATATTTTTTTTTTGCCCTTATTAAGTCTCGTTCTAAAATTTAAAAGGCTAATACTCATTTGTTATTAAAGTACCAAAATATTTCATGTAAGATGCGGTAAAATACTATCTTCAAACATTCGTTGATGGTCTATCAATCTATATTATTTTATTACCAACAAAAAAGAAATAAAAACATAACCATCTTCAAATAACAATTAAACATACTATTATTTTATTTATTTATTTTTAAGAACATATTTCTTAGCATTGATTAAAAATTAAATTTTGGTCTCACTGTCGAACAATAAAATACACATAGTGTTCTTTTTTAAGAGATTTGAAAATATATATTATATGTATAAGCTTAAGAGAATTGTTTACAATTATTATATATTTTATTAGAAGTTTTGAACAAAATCATGCGATAACTATCAACTAAGAAATAAAACAAGTATGCATAAAAATAATTACAAAATTGTGCAATACAAAGCGCGTGAAAATCACGGGTGTTTTCCGGACATTAATATATAGAGATTAATTGGCTATCAAACCAAATTTAATTTTTATAAACAAGTAATTTAATAGTTTAAGACGGTAATAAATTGAATTTTCTCTAAAAAATAACAATCCTAATTTCATCTTACTATCCCACTGTTAGGTCCCAACAACTCTGTAAATTTTGAAATATTTTTCTATTCATGACAATGGTAAATTACTAAATTTTACCTTTTTTTGTTTGCATGATTTTAGTCCTTTTCATCTAATTTTAGATTAGTTATCAACAATCAACATTTTGTGAATGACTTCTCAATTTCTCATGCACTAGCATATTATAATAATAGAAACACAGAGAACGAAAAGATGCTATTTTCGAATTGAAGATTCTAGGTAAAATTAAAAGAAAAATCTAAAAATAACTATTTTAATATTTTAATAGTACTAGCACTCTAGCAGATATCTCCAAAAACAAAAACCTTAATAAAACAAAAATTGGACCACCAATAATAGCTTATTAGTTATTACCAAATTACCCTATTTCAAATACATGCAATAATACACGGAATTAGCAAAAAAGACGCCCAAGATAGCACTAAATTTTACGATCTAAGATTAGGAAATAACAGAGAAGTCGGGGGCTTATTTCCAGAGCCCGAATCTGGTGCTCGTAAAAACCGTGATTGTTTCCCTGCTTGTCTCGATCCGACCGCCCGACCACCACGGACGGCTGTGATTTGATTCAGGGCAGATGATTTGGCCGTTAGATAAGTTTTTAACAGTCCAGATCGAAACAAGCAGGGAACAAGCTGAGATTTAGGAGCAGCAGATCCCGTTCCTTATTTCCAATTCCGAAACGATAGTCGATAGAGGCGTGCGTGTCAAACCCTAAGGCCATTTTGGGGCTATAAATACCACCTCCTCTCGTCTCTCACATCTATTCCAATCTCCAAGTCACAAAATCCTCTTTGTAATCTCGAAAAAGAGAAAATAAGAGAGGGAATTGTGTGATCCCAGTTGTAATTCTAAGGGGTTTCCTCTTTCAATTTCATAGTTCGGGCTTGGAAATTGTGAATCGAAGCAGTTCGGGTTAAGATTTTCTCATACCCCTTGAAGAATTTGTAAGTTCTCTCTGATTTTGTTCGTTTAATTTGATCTTTATCCGTTTATTTTGTGTTGATGTGTTTGAATTGTGTTCGGTTGAAGATGCTAGGGTTTGGTTTGGATAATAGAGGTCTTTATGGCGGCTCTTTGTGGAATTTCTTGTTTGTTTGTGCAATTTGTGGAAACGTGTTGTAATTGTCTGGTTAGATCTGGCATAAAATAATATTTTGCTGAATTCTGTTGAATTTTCTGAAAGGTGAAATTGCATCTAATCGAGAACCAGACAAACAATATGGCCTTGAAATAATATCATTTTTTTTTCTTCTGATGACCATCTGAAACCTAAGTTATCATGTAATTTATTGTATTTTCTTATAAAGCATTTTGATTCTTTTCAAACCTAAATTTGAACAAGAAAAGATTAATTCCATAAGAATTTCCTTGTGTTTTAAATCTTACTTTGTATTTGTTTGTCATGTAAGTCTAGACATATTCCAACAGCACAAAATATACTCACCAAACTGTATTTCATTTATTTTTGGTTGTGGCAGATAAGAGAATTGATGTTTTAATGGAGTCAAAAGGTGGAAAAAAGAAGTCTAGTAGTAGTAGTAGTAATCAATTCGAAGCACCTCTCGGATACAGCATTGAAGACGTCAGGCCTGCCGGTGGTATCAAGAAATTCCAATCTGCTGCATACTCCAACGTAAGTCTTCTATTTCACTGTAAATTTATATTGTTGCCAGCTGCATACTGGTACCTATATTGGTATTGCTGTGAACACAATAGCTAAACTTTGCATGTGACCCAAAAATTTTTGATATCAAAATTATTGTTAGATGGTATCAGTCAGCTTTTTTATACCAGATTGTTCTGGAATTGGATGGGAGAGTATACTGTCCCTGTTTCAAATCAAACTGCAACTTTATTATTTGGAATTTTCGGAGTCAATTTACTGAGGTCCCAAACAACTGCTGGTAACACCAGATTGATACAGCTTATGGAATCATACTTGTCACTATTATTTCAGCACTAAGGGATATTTCCTTAGTGGTATCACAGACACTTTTCCTGAGATAATAAGACAGCTAGAATCAGATTAGTAACTTCCCATATTTAAAAAATTTCATTAATCCTATGTTTGCTGTGTCTTTTTTTTCAGTGCGCACGCAAACCATCCTGATAGGCCTTTCATGCACTTCTTCGTAGATTAGGAACTTTCTTGCAATTTTCTCTTTCTTTAATTTTCAAAACCTTCTGCTAGCTGCTCTCATTTCTCAGCCAAAACCTCTTATTACTCCCTCATCCATTCTCGTTCTTGTGATTCTCTCTCCCCTAATTCTCTTACTACAAACCGTGATCAAATGGCGGTATCTGCAATTGGTTTTGAGGGCTATGAGAAGCGCCTCGAGATCACAGTCTCTCCGGGCCCCACCTTCCTTGACCCTCAGGGTCTTGGCTTCAGAATGCTTTCACGTTCTCAAATCAACTCCATTCTGGACCTTGCATTTTGCACAATTGTCTCAAATCTCTCGAACAAGTTTTTTGACTCCTATGTTCTCTCTGAGTCGAGTCTCTTCGTCTACCCCTACAAGATCATCCTGAAGACCTGTGGGACCACCAAACTCCTGTTATCCATCCCCAGGATCCTTGAACTTGCCAAAGAATTGATGCTTCCGGTTCAGTCGGTGAAGTACTCTCGTGGCTCTTTCATCTTCCCTGAGGCCCAGCCGGCCCCGCATCGCTCCTTTGGGGAGGAAGCCACGGTTCTCAACCAATTCTTTGGCCACCTAAACTCTTCTGGTGCATATGTTGTTTCAGATGCATTGCAGCCTAACAAAATGTGGCATGTCTATTATGCAACTGAGCGGCCCGAGCAGCCTATGGTAACACTTGAAATGTGCATGACGGGTCTGAATCCTGATCAGGCTGCAACTTTCTTCAAGAATGAGGGGAATGGGAATATGACGAAGAATTCTGGTATATCTGGTATCATTCCTGAAATGGAAATATGCGACTATGAATTTGAACCATGTGGGTATTCCATGAATGGTATCCATGAGAAATCCCTCTCCACAATCCACGTGACGCCAGAAGAGGGTTTTAGCTATGCGAGTTATGAGGCCATGGGATTTGATCCTGGCAAGTTGCACTTTGGCGATTTGGTTTCCCGGGTCTTGAGTTGCTTCGGCCCAGCTGAGTTCTCTGTTGCTGTTACTGTTTTCGGTGGATGTGGGTTGGATGGGTCGTGGGGTGCAAGGATAAACTTGGATGGTTATAAAGATGGTGATATGGTGAAGCAGGAGCTGCCAGGAGGTGGGTTGCTCATGTACCAGAGCTTTGTTGCTGAAAGTGGTTTTGCCTCATCACCGAGGTCTATTTTCTGTCACTGGGATGAATCTGACGAAGAAATAAGATACGAAAAGAGTGTCGGAAAGTGAAAGCAAATATTTACAGAGTTTAAGCTTTGATTGGGGAAGCAGCTAGCCTAAGGTTTCTATTATGTTTTGAGCTTGACATCTATTGTGTTTTGGTTTTCGTTTTTGCATGAATTCAGATTGCAGTCATGAATAAACGCTCGGTGTGGTATGCTGTGTCTGCCATGATGAGTGATTATTGAAGAACTATGTACCTTGTTGCTGTTTTATTATTTTGCTTGATGTAATATGATTTATCTCTGTTTACTTGGGTTGCTGGATGGAATGATGTGAATGGTGACACACATTTATTGTTTTAGGTGATTAGGTGATGTGATCTGTGAAGTTGTTATATAAATCTATTTATTTCCTTGTCTATGATTGCACATCAACGTTAGCTTGAGTTAAATCTAAGCAGGTGTTTTATTTTGTCAATTTATACAATAGATTCTTTAGTCAAATTGTGTACAGCTGGATTAGGTCACTGTTAAATTCCAAGTTGATCAGATTATTATTAATACAACATGAGTTGAATGTTTACCACTGTACCTACAGATCAAAGATATTAACTTATTTTGTTTTCAGAAAAGCTAAGCAATTAAAGAATTTTAATTGCAAGTTGTGGATTGAAAGGTACATGAGTCAGTTTTGGCCAATGAAGTTGGTCATATCAAGTAGACAGCTATGTTTGTGCTGCTAATTATTCACCTAGATTAGATATATGCTTATTTGAATGGATTATGGAGATTGGAGATAGCAAATGCTTAGGGAAATTGGTTGTTAGACTTTCTAATAAAGGGATTAGTAAGCTTTCACTATCAGCTCTCATATTTCTTGTCCTTGTTTCTCTTTTTCTATTATTTAATTTAATTGTCCTTTTTCTTATAACAAGATGAAGAAGGTTCTAATTTGAAATTTCCAAGTCATTCTCCAAAACAAATTTCAGGAAGAAGTAAACACAATATAATAAGTTTTTATTTTTTGATTCATTTCATTGTCTGTAGGCTTACAATACACACACCCACAAAAAAATTAGAAAACAAACTTGAAACCCTCCTAAAATTGTCTCTGCTGAGGCTTGAACCTCAGACCTCCTCCATGAAGATCTTGTGTCTTACCGCTAAACTAGGTAGGACTTGACGACACAATATAATAAGTTACAAGTGGAGCAAGGTTGAATAAGGCTATAGCATTGAATCGAAGTGTAATAATAATCGTCAATATACAAAGTTCAATTAATTTTCATATGAGATAAAGAAACATCAAAACCGAAGTTGGCCTCTGTTTTGTAAACCTCAAATCCTTGTCACATGTGAATTCAATAAAATTTCTAAAATTACCTTTCTTAATAAAATCAAGTGTGTGAAACCTCTTCTTCATAGAGTATGTTTGATTGTTTTCTGAATTTATCAAGTCACAATTGAACCATGAACAACAACTGAAGGGTTAATTTCATCTCAATTTTTATTTAAAGACTTGATTGAACTAGGAGCAACAGTTGAGAGGAAAAGAAGTTCCAATTTTAATATATAACATGGAAAAATTCTGAAATTCCACAAAAAATCTTAAAAAAATACTAAAAATTTGAATAAATAATTCGGAGTCAAATGCGGAAGGCAGCAATATCTTTTCTTTTCTGTAAAAAAATATAAATTTGGACTAAAAATGTCGATGACAAAAAAAAAGACTTAGACTTAACTATTTGTTTATTTATAATTTTATTTATTCATTGTCCTTAAAATTACAACACACATCCACAAACAAATTAGAAAACAAATTTGAAAAATTCCTTTAAAAGTAGCTTCTCACAAGATTTAAACCTCAATTTTTTTCCATGAAAGTCTTATACCTTATCACTGTACTAGATAAAAATTGCAATTTGTTTATTTATAACTTTTTAGAGAAGAAATAACATCCATGATTCATAGAAACTTAGAAAATAACCAAGCAATGTGATATGTTGACTAATTTGATGGATGCATACTGTGTATGTGCTTATCCTTTGATCCTATTCTAGCTCAGCATGCGTTGGATCCGGTACCTAATCTTAGTTTTCCTTGTCAGCACAATCAGGGGCGGATTCAGGATTTTCGTCAGGGGGACAAGATTTATAATTTTTTTTCAGAAGGGGAGCAAAATTACACAGATTTTCAAATATACATAGTTATTTCGCAAAAAAATTTGACAAATCGCACGAATACACTAGATTATTTTGCAAATTTTTTTTCCAATGGGAGGCGCTTGCCCCCCTGGATACACATGCATCCGCTCCTGAGCACAACACACACAACACAGCACGAATCTTAATGCCACAAGTAACATCTAAATCATTAGGTGTCTTCTAGAATAATGACATGAAAATTCCACAGGAAAAATTCTCAATTCTAAGACTGAATGTTAGAACCAAAATTGAAATTAGATTTTTTCTCCAACGACAATTGTTCCATGTTATTAAAATCTGCAAACAGTATCACTTAAAATCTATTTTGGTCTCTAATTTACTTACTTTTTTTTTCATTTTTGCTGTGAAAAATTCCATTGTACGTCAAGTTGAATACAGAAACGTTTGAACCTTCGCATGATTATTTCTATGATAATATGTCTGTTAATACTGGGGTTAATAAATAAATTTTTGATGGAAAAACGTTTGTTTATCTTTTAATCAATTGATGTTTCAGTTAATGCTATTCATGCCATGCCAGGATCCTAAGGCCCTAGGCTAGAGGTACCAGGAATCGAGATCTTCTACCGTGCACCACCGATACTGTGCATGCTGCGCAGCAAATTTCAGCCTTTAATTTGCATCGAGATTCGTGCAAGCCAAACTTTATAATATCAGACCTCCTGAATCAAATTTGGGCCGTCCGTAGTTCACAGCGCAGAAAATCTGGACCGTCCGGCGGTGCTGCGCGGTAGAAGATCAGCTTCCGGGTACCAGGTGCATTCAAAATTTTCAAAGTTTACAAAATTTTTATATTGTGCCGAACTGCAGGTTCATTTGAATTTTTTATTTTTATTTGAAATTTGCATGTGAAACCTTAAAAATAGAATATTAACAAAAGACGATAGTACATGATTGAAGGAATTATTTAATTTAATTAAAAAATAATTTACTATAATTGCCAAAAATTGTAATTACCATTTTGGACGTTACATTCTTCTTTGTCAAATAAAATATTATGTACTAAGAAATAAAATTGATATTTTTTATTTATAAATTTGATGATTTTGGAATGTTATATTTCATATAAATTGAGTATAAGTTTAGTTATTTCAATATATGAACTTTATATTTGATTAATATAAATGTTCAAAAAAGAACAATTGAACCGATCAATCCAGCAGTCCGACCAGTAAAGCGATGCCAAAGTTAAACCGATGTCGGCGCCCGGTTCGATTTTAAAAACATTGCTTTAAATATAATTAGCGTACAAAGTCCTCTTGCAATTCTTAATTAATATATAAGAACAATAATTTATGTTGCACAAACACTGACTTTAATGTTTTTATTTCCATTATTATTGGGCCTAGAAGAAGCCCAAACTGGTACTTTATTCGGCCCATAATACGGTTTGGGTATTTTGGGTATTTAATTTATCTTCCTCATTTGGAGTAACAGGCTAACAGCTACTAGTTTAGGCTTCGGCCTAGAAATGTTTGCTGGTTACACAAAGCCACAATATAATTATAGTTTTGAATTTTTTTCTCAAATGTTTTTCGCTAAGGATTGTCGGCTGCAACTCACGCATGTGGGAAAATGAAAATTCACTCGATCAAAATTTCATTCCACACGTACAATAATTTGCAGTTCAATTCCTCTTCTTATTTCCACACGTGGGATGTATCCGAACCTGTCTAAGAAGCCGTGTTGGATGGGGGCCGTAGGTAGGCCTGTTCATCGAGTCGAATTAACTCGAGCTAATTCTTGCTCGAACTCAAGCCAATAATATTCAGTCGAGTCGACTCGAGTAACCAAATCTAATTCAAGCTGAATAATGAACTTGAACTCAACTCGATGTTACTCGAATCAACTCGTAACTCGTTCGTATATCAGATTAGAAAATTGCCAATTTTGCTCTAATACGATTTTTGAATTGTGATTTATATTGGGAATAAGTCGGACTGTCTGGCACACACAAATAGAAATAAATTAACTCAAAAAATACTCAAAATATTTGAATTGGGTATTTGGGTGTCTGAGTGACTGGATCTGGATCTGTATAGTTGAACTGACTCAGGCTGAGCCATATAAATATTAGTTGAACTGACTCAAGGTAAAAGCCAATATATAATTATACATTTAGTTGAACTGACTCAGGATAAAAGCCCATATACATGAGTGAGTTTCGAGTTGTCGAGCTAGCGACACCCAACTCGAGATCAACTCAAGTTATTATTCAAGTTAGTCTGCTCGAGCTATATATTACTCGATTCGAATCTGAGAGAGTTTCACGAGTTGTTATCTGAGCGAGTTTCGAGCGAGTCACGAGTTGTGAGTTTAAGACTGTCAACAAATTGCGATTTGAACATTTTGTATTTCGTTTTGTCACGACGCAACGTTAAACGCAATGTCAAATAATTAGAATATCGATCTTCCCGAAGAGTAAAATTACAAGATAGTAATTAAATAATGTTGATATAGTGACTTTTAGACTTATAGTGCCTTTTAGTGCTTTTTAGACCTATAATACCTTTTCGTTTTCTCTCTTCTTCTAGAATACGTCATGTCTCCTTCTTCTGCATGATTTCTCCTCTTGTCTCGATTGAAATTCGTAAGGTAATTTCATCTTCGCTTTCTCTTAGTTCATTGTTAGTTATTAGTTCAAAATAATCTCAATGTTCAATGTTCATAAGTCCAAAATAATTTTAACACAACGTTCAATGTTCATTATTAGTTATTAGTTCAAAATTGAAAAAGATTGCTTTACAATTAGTCCAAAATTAGTTGACTAATCAAATTTGGAATGATTGCACTCTCAATGTATTCATCGACCGCTTTCATTATTCAGTTAAATTTAGGTTTTTCGTGTTAGGATTTATGGTATATATAATCACTTATGAGTTAGTTTATGGTAGAATCACTTACGTTCACTAAACCGTTATTATATTATGGATCAATTGTAATAATTTGTTAACTGATCGCTTTCAGTGTTTTTTAGTAATAGATGGACCCGTTAGAGAAAACGTGAAGAGTGGTCCAAATACTTCTAGATAAGCTTCATCCCTTCAATATTGTTTTTCCTGATCTCCATTCAGTGACCAAGGATCTCGACTGGTTATTATCAGCCAGGCTTGCTGCACCTACCCAGCCTCTCCAACCTGCCCAAGCCAAGGACCTCAAGGTAAAAGGTCCAGCTACAGAGAGCAACAAGAAGAGGAAGAGATGCATGTGCAAGGTCAAGGAGAAGAAGAGGTTGAAGGTGGAATGGAGGGATGAATTATGTGACTTACGTGACTCTCCTCCATCTGACAGTAAGAACTAACTACTAAGAACTTTCTTTCTCAATAAGAAATACAATTTCTTTATCATTAAGAACTTTATTTATTTATTTCAACCTCATGTTCAATAAATTGTGGTGCCGTTGGAGGAGGAGGATGATGATGATTGAGACAGTCAAGACGATGTCTTTGAATGGGGGAGGCCATGGAAGTGAGATCGAAGTTCTAATTGAGGAATGATTTCTATATGTCTGTATAGGGTTTTACTCTTGTTATTTATTTATTTTGTTTGTATAGGATTTACACTTTACAAGAAGTTTTTGTTTGTAACCCCGACTTGTTTGAATGCTACTTGTTACAGAAAAACAGTTAATGTTTGATGATATGAAACGATTAATTTAATATTAACATGTTATGCACTTATGTTTTGATTTTTTTGTGATTTGTTGTCGATGTGGTTTTAATGTTGATGTGGGTTTACATATAATTTTTTCCTATTTTTCAGTAATTTTTCCATAATTTTTTGGCTACATTGTGCATCGTTAGTAGCAAGTTAAACGTTCAAAAAAATAAACGATTAACTAAATGCAAAAAAAAATCTATAAACGTGACGTAAGACGCAAGATAAATTCTTTACGTTCTTAAAACACAACGTAAGACACAAGAGGATATTTGCATGATCGTTTCGTGCGTTTGACAGTGCTATGTGAGTTATTTGCCCAGCCCTAGCCGTGGGCCCCATATAGGTATTTCTTTTTAGAGTTTTGTAAGTACATGTTTTGATTTTTTAAAATGACCTAGATTTATATATAATATTAATTATTTTATTATTATTTTGGAGCCTCTATAAAAATTCAAAACAAACACTAAAAAAACTCTAAAAATAATTTTTTTTCCTATTAGATATTGATATAAAGAAATTATTTAGCATGATAAATTGAAATTTAAAGATGTTTAGTGATATTTTTGAGTTAAGAGCATAAGAGGCCTTGGTGCTTCTGGAACACCTTAACTTTACTCTAATTACTAATAATGTAATAAAAATAAATAATATAATAATAATGTTAATGTATACTATCTTTTAGAGGCCTTCTTTCGTTATTTTGTGCCACTAATTATGGTAAAGATATAGTACCTTCTTCAAAATTTGCAAACTTGCCATTCTTCTCTCAATTGATTGTTAGAAGAAACAAAAAAAAAATCATATAATAAAATTTTGTTATGCATTCGACAAAAAATGTTTTTCAAAAAACTAATTGTTTAAAAGGATACACTAATATGTCTTAAAGGAAAAAAAAGATATGCTAGCTGCACACTTTTTTTTTGGTAAATTAAAGTGGTGTTGCATTTATCTGTGGATTGATAATACCTAATGAGATAAATTTTAATAAACATTATATCAACCAAAATAGCAAAAGGCCTTGTAAATAGTCTGTGGTAGCTAATTAGAACGAATTTAATGAAGTCATGAGTTCAATTCTCCGTGAACACACACGTTCGCATTCTGTTAAGAGGCATGCATTTAGCTATAGATGCTTGTGGTTTGGGAACCCTAAAAAAAACAACTACATCAACCAAAACGGATTGGTGCTAAAAAAAAATCCTTTTCTCAATCGATGTTTCAAAGAAAAAAATAATCTACACAATGGTTGGTTTTTAGTCAAGAAAAGCAATAAAAATTTGTTTGCCTTTGGAGAAAATAGTTAAAGGAATGAAAGATACACTGTCATTCTAACAAAAATACACTAATATTTTTTTTTTTAAAAAGATACACTGACATATTTATTATTATCTATCCAGTAAGTGTATATTTTTTTTTTGAAGAAATTTTGGTGTTTATTTTTTCTTGAGAAAGGACAGTGTATCTTTTAGAGCCTTCTGTCGTTATTTTTATGCTGCTATATACTTAATATAAAGAGACATTCTTTCTTTAAAAATATTATAATTTCTCTCAGTTGATTGTTAAAAGAAAAAAATTAACCCACATAATAAATGTTTTTGTTTTAAAAAATAACAACAATCTTTTGTTTCCCAAAAGACTATATAATTGGTTAAAAAGATACACTGACATTTCTTAAAGAAAAAAAAAGATATGCTAACACTGTATCTTCTTTGAAAAAAAGATACACTCAATACCTAATCTTTTCTTGACAGCTCCTATATATATAAACCATGTCCTTACACACTCTTCCAATCCATTACAATAAAATAACACAGATTATTTGAAGACAATAATTAATCAGACTTCATCAATATTTCCTTGAAGATGGAACACAACAAGGTTTTCAATGAAAACAACAACAATGGTAATCTTTCTATTGATGGTAATTGAGCTTCCTTTTGAATTTTCAGCACTTGAATAAAAGATTATTTCAAATTAACATATTCATTTTCCAACTATATATTTGTATTCGAGAGTTTGATTTAGAGATCAAGTTACAGTTTCAGATAATTAAAAAAAAATTAAATTGTTTTTTCGCAAAACATTTCGGCGCGACACCGTAAATCTTATAAATTTAATAAATATACAATATCTTGTTTATGAATTTTTGCAATTGATAATTGAACACATTGAGTCATCTATCTAGTTTCTAATTAGGACAATAATTTTTCAACAACAACAATAAATTGTAAATTTTTATTTAATAATTACATACGAACTATTACTAAAAATGAGTTTTCTGGTCTATTTGAATTAAATTCACAATTATATCTAGACAACCACCTTGTTTTTAATTTATGGTGCAGATTTGATTGATTAATCTTTTATTTCTATATTGATATCTCACAGACCCATATTTAAAAAAACACTTGCATTACAACCAAAAAGGTGGTAAGCTATTAGTTTAACATTGGCTTAGTTTAGTTTGCATTGCTTAACTAGGGAAATTAAATGTGCAAACTCATTATTGTATTTATCATGCATGTCTTTCAATGACTATTATTAATGCCAAATAATTAATCTTTGTCACTCAATTGAAGCACCTTACAGTATCCAATATAGAAGTGAAACATTTGTACGTACTTCTATAATTGACATATTTGAATTTCGAAGGCACACAAAACCTACCAGCAGTTCTCGCATTACCAGCCATGAATGCTCCTGCAGGAGCTCCTCGTGCACGTTCTCCGATACGGCGAAATCGCACTACTGTGGAAAACGATTCAGCCAAGTCTGAAGATGAAATATGGGATGAAGATCACTTGTTGCCTCTTGCTAACATCATAAGCACCATGCAGAGAGTCCTCCCTGCAGATGCATGTGTGCCAAATGATGTAGCAGAGATCATACAACGGGGCACGTCAGACTTCATTCTCCTCGTGACTTGTCAAGCTAAAGAGCGATGCAGGCACGAGAGGCGCCAGAAAATAAAAGCGGATGACATGATTTGGGCGCTGAAAAAACTCGGCTTCACCGATTATGTAGCCCCGTTAGAGCTCTACCTTTCTCGCTCTCAGAGTACGCGCTCCGGTGACAATGTGGCTTCATCCAGCATGACAACTCAATCAGAGCCATTAGAGAAGTAAAAAGAGCAATATTAGGGGCAAGCACTTCCGACGATTCCAACCAGAAACCTGAATAAATTTATAATTAAATGTTGTTTCTATGTTTATTTTCTTTGTTTTCTTTTGTCATTTGTCATAAGAAATTTGTACTTTTTGTTTGGAATATTATCTTTGAATAGTCATGATTGATTTTTGTGAAAGAGCTTGATTGTTACATCGAACCTGTTAGGAGCAACTATATATATAATTGTAATTGCCAAGTCTCATAACATTCTTTAAAATTAAGTAAGATCGAGACTTAATCCATCATTTGAATATTTTGATAGAACAATAGTCTGTAAAAGCAATTTTTGTCTCGAATTGATGTCATTGATTAAGATAGTGATCCAATCCAATTGTCTATATATATTAAGACTAATGACTTTTTAATCAAGCTATCGATCTAACGGTCAGCAGTGAAGCTGAGATCTGAATATATATTCTTTCTAGTGACACTAATAGAAAAGAGGGTTTTAGTACCCCAGTTTTAATAGCCCTTATGTAAGAAAACATGTATTAAAAATGATGCATGATTGGCATTTTTGAAATTTTGTTGAACCAATTAGTACCCGTTGAATTAAAAATGGGTATACATTATCCACATAAAGTAGTGAAAAGTGTGTGTTAACACCTTATACTCATTTTTAGAACTCAATCAATCTGAAGACTCAGCAAGATGGCTGCTAGAGCCATCTGGATGGTATTCTGTTAACACCTTATACTCATTTTTAAATTTTGGGGGTGTTAGAGTAAATTTGTCACATTCAGTATGGTGTCTAAAGATACCTCTAAAATTTAAACTGTTTTTATGGTTATGTATAAATAACAAAATTCTTACAAAGGATAATTTAATAATTAGGAATTGCAACATTGATCCAAAGTGTGTTTTCTGTACAGAAAATGAGACCATTGATCACCTCTTCCTAAAATGTTCATATAGTCATTTATTTTGGCCCATTATAAAAGAAAATTTTGTCAATTCAAATTATCTGGTTACTACATCACTAAATGAAATGTGGTTGTCAATTATTCAAATGAACTCCAAAGAAATTAATTACTGGGGCACCCTATTAACAACATATATCTGGATTATATGGACCGAAAGAAGTAGTATCATTTTCAATCAAACACAAATTCGAAATACTACATCTATTTTCTGGAATGTGCTTCATTTATTTCAATTTTGGACAGGTGTCTCCTTCAAATGGGCACATAAGTTTAATAATAGGGACCAGTTAGCAATTGCGCATATAACAGATAGAGATGTAATTACACAAGTTGATCAAGCTCAAATTGAAAGTGAAGATGAGGACTTGTTGGGAAATTAAGGCGCAAGGGATTTTCAAGGGTGCTGTCTGGAGAAAAGGCCAATTTTGCAAGGGCTAATTTCACAAACTCTGAGGAATTCTAGGACATAACAGCAGATATGGATAGGAAAACTTTAGTTCAAAATTTTTTCCAATAAGAGAAGTTGTATATTCACAGCATCTAGGATTTTATTTTCTGCATAGTTTTTTATTTTTTTATTTTTTCTTATCATTGTAAGCATATGATCATATGCTCAAATCTTTTATTTTGTATTGCTTCTGTTGTTTTAATAGAAGCTGGAGCCTCATCTTGAGGCTACTCTTTTTCAAAAAAAAGAAAAGAAAAGTGTGTGTTAAGGTTTAATATCGGGTATTTGACAAAATTGATAGTAACTTAAAGGGCTAATACCGATTGTCTACCATCAGTCAGTATAAAGCTAAAAATCAAACAAATATTAAAAATAAATTTAATTATCTATACCAGTTGTTACTCCATTAGTGATCGAGGATATCTGAGTTAGTACTGTTCCTACAATCAAAACAATTTAACTATTTCAATTGATTACGATTGCTTATTATCTATTGATTTTATATTTTTATTGATCTTATATTTTTATTTAAGGTGCCCACACGATGCAATTTCTTTGTTAGTCTTATCGATCTGGGTAGGATATATAGTAGCGCACGAAACTGATTATCCATCTAACCTCAACGATACCATTCACAACGAATCCTTTAAATAAATGTTTATGCCATGTTATATGTCTAAATTATGTCTAAAAAAAGAAAAAGCAAAGAAATTCTGAAAATGATTTTGAAAGCAAACAATGCATACTAATTTTATTTCTCTTTCAATTTGTTTTATTTTTCCTTCAAATTCAGATAGAGAGATAGAAATAAAAAGCTTGATATTTCCTCCAAATTCAAATATTTGCTTTGTTGAGAGATAGAGAGAATTGAGAAAAAAAATTAAAGAGATCGGATGAGAGAGAGAAAAAGGGGTACAAACTTATATAAAGAGAGGGATGAGAGGAATCCGTGGAATTTTTTGGAGTGATTTCTAAGCGTTGGATCGGTTAGAATGGACGTTGCAGATTTAAGAAAATAGGGGTGATTCGTGTGTTACTTTTAAAACCAAACATTAGTAAAAATCGCTTTTAAAGATCCAATCCTTTAAAACCAAACCTTAGTAAAAGACCGGTGTTAAAGATCCCTCCCTTTTAAAAGCAGATCATAGTAAAAGGCCGGTGTTAAAGATAACTTTTAACATCGGCCTTTTACTAAGGTTCAATTTAAAAGTTATCTTTAAAACCGATATGCTGTTAAATGTACTTTTTAAACCGTCATGTATATAAACTCCAGTTTTAAAGCTCTACATCTGATTTTTTTTTACGACTTTTAACACCCAAGTTTAATTAAAGTTCGTTTTTAAAGCTATATTCGATTTAAAAGGAGAGATGTTAAAGTCCCTTTCTGTAGTAGTGATTTAATACTCGTTGCTTCATACTATTTACATCCATTCCACTCAATCTCGATAGAATAACTGGTGTAATAACATGTTTTAACCGATTTTAAAACTATTTTCTTGTTTCATGAAAATTAAAATTAAAGTTATGGAATTTGTTATTTCGATTAAAATTTTGCTTCAACCAAAACTTTAAAAGGAATTTGAAGACCTAATTTCTCGTTGTTAATATATACTTTAATTTCTAAACATATGTGTCAGTAACTTTTTTTATAGTGTCTAATATTTGGGCTTCTTATTTTCCATCACTCTTCAAAATTAGCGCAATTTTATGGTTATTTGTGTTATAAACTTATTACAATCAAAACTAGTCGGCGACGCCACACCATAAACCCTAAAACCAAATTCAACTCTTAACCTATCGGCGCCGCCATAATCATTAAAAGAACACTAGTAATCATGTCCGTGCTCAGCAACAGGAGCATATTATTAACGAAAAATAAAATTTATTAATGTATGAATTGTTTTTTTCAAAAAAATGGAGAAATGAATGTTCATGAATGAATTCAAAAGAGATTGTTTCTTAATTCAAGTTAGGAATAAAAAGATAAATTTGTATAGAAATGAGTAATAAGAAATAACTCTAACTCGTCTTACATCAATTATATTAGCTCTAGTTTGAAACTTTTTATTTTCTTTTGCGGAAAAGCACACATGTACAATCACGTAATTACCAAATAAAAACATAATACTCTCATTTTTGTCTCTATTATTATTTTAATTAGTTCTTATTACTAATGTGAAGTACTAATAACTTACCAAAGAAAATAACTAATGACAAACAAAAAAGAAACTATAATACTAAAAGGAACTCAAAATAAAATAACACACAACTGAGTTTATCAAACACCTTGTACATTGAAAACAACTCAGTTTATCAAACACCTTGTACGATTAAAAATATAGTAATATGGATGAGAATTCATAAAAATTGGATTGTATTACCACGAGCTCAATGGAACTTCTTACTGAAATAGAAATAAAAGTAAGTGGTATTTGACAGTCTATTTTTTTACAAAAGCAATTATAACATGTTTTAAAAACCGTCAAACTGTGACATGAGCTTCTTGTATCAAATACTCAAATCTCCACTGATCCTTGCTCAATATCTCTCAGTAAACACAACCAATGCCCAAATTTCCTATGTTATTATGCTATTATGCATATCTATACCATAATTGTAAAGTACAGATTATTAGATCAACATTAACTCCAACATAGGTGAATGTGAATCTCCACATGCACCACATATGATAGATGCCGTCTCTTCTTTTTCAATTAACACCAATTTTCTCATTAATATTTTAAAAGATTACATTGATAAATTCTCCAATGAAATAATAAATAGATGGAATATGCTCAGATTTTGTTAATGCACGTATCTTAAAGTCATTATTGAAGTTTAAATTAGATTACAACTATTGCATCTATAGTAATACAAATTAACTAACTTTTACCTAGAAATATCAGTTTTAAAATAGTTCTCTACAAATGTGTTTGGCTGTAATATCTTTTTCCTTCCATGAAACTGTTTGCATCAACTACACATTATTAAAATATAAATAGTGAACAAATTTCATATTGAAATACATTTACAATAGGAAGTCCTGATAGCTTGAAAAGATAAGCAATTTTTTATTAGTAGGTGAATCAAAGAGAAGACGGTTCTTCTCAGTTCAACATTGTGTTGTTATAATTGTCTATAAATTAATTCAAATTGGCTTTTGAAGAAGTGATTTTAATAGAACTTTATATCTTGTCCTTGTACCCACAAAATAACCATAAATTATTCATATTGATATTTAAACCCGGTAATCTTCTAGAAAGAAAGAGTGGAGATGGAGTCAGTTAAGAAATAACAATAAAAAAGGCAGAAGCTCTATTTATCGAAGTTTTTTACATTTTTTAAAACAGTTAATCAATGATGATGAAATGATAGCAATTGAAAAAGTCTAGCCAGATACCTAACCAACTGAAAGAGCACATTACTGAAGATGAAATCTTGTCGCATATGCCTTTGCCTCAGACTCAATGACAGGGTCCTACATGTGACATTGTTGATATGTAATTTTGACAATTGAAGTTATAATACATTTGCTTTATCTATGATATCAACATTTGATTGACCAGAGAAAGATGGTCGCATAGCTAAGCCAATACGAAATTGGTTTGATTTCAGGTATTGTTCGTATGGTATACACTACATTACATGCCGGACCAAATCACATTTGCTTTTTTTTAGGAAATGGATTAAATGACAAAACAGTTGTCTATTTCGATTCCATTCAACAGAATACATTACACAATCACTCAATATCATCTATGGTATTGTAAAAAACTAAATCTCGTATGTTGAATCTGGTACAAGTTCACTATGTCGGTACTAAAAGAGTTCATCAATTGTTGGTGACACACTTGATTATAAAAAGTTCACTATGTCAGTACTAAATCTCATAGTTAACTATGTTTAATCATTGATACAAACTAATTTATGAACGCACGTCTGATTTGTCCTCAATGTACTGTCAAATCTGCATGGTGTCTAAATTTAAAATCCATGTCAGTTTGACTCATTCTAATGTGTTAATTCTGAAGGTATTTAAATCAATACCTAATTACATCAAAGTCAACTACAATTACAAACAAAATGGACCAGAGACAATAAAATGGGAAGAAAGAGAAGTAAGCTTGCCTATTATATATTTATCAATATTGTTTGGACCCCTTGCAGAAATTCAATTAAGCACAAATTAATTTTATCAGAAAAAGTGCACAAATAAATGTATGAATAAATGAAAAGGCATGATAAAGCAGGTACAAAAAAACATAAAACTAAGTTACTCGTTAATAGCAGAAAGAGTTCACCATAGTCAAACCGCAACCCAAACCAGATCGAACCTAGCTGAAGCAAAATACTACCAAAATACTATCAGAAATCTTCAATTCAACTTCTAAATACCACAAGAAAATTTAAAATAAGAGCATGTATCATCCAAATGTCTTTATTACTTCAGTTTGTACATTGGTGTTGTTGAAGGAGTTAATACCGGTATCAGATCCTGGGATGTCAATCAAAACAAAATTAGTATGCTGCAATTCTTCTTTTGTCTAGAAAGTGACTGATCTCATCAGACGGTTATATGTTGTTACTTGAGGTTGAGATTTAAGTTATTTTACTTCTAAAGTTAAGCCAAACATAATCAGGTCGAACCCTCCAAAGTAGAAGAACTTTGTACGTAGTTCTTACAACACCAGATCTCACCTTGGATATTTCGAGGCGTAAGACTAACAATTTCAAGCATGGAGAGAAAATTATCGAATAATAGCTGCGAGCAACATGTTGTGTCACATGTGAGTCCCATTCTTTTCTATAATCCCTGATCAATAAATAATAAACCAATTTCTTATGATAAAAAAGTAATACATCATGATTAGTTAGAAGATGTATGATCGCCTTTTGCCAATACACATCCTGTGTTGCAGAACCCATAAAATATATTGCAAAATGCACCTAAAAACTATGTTTAACAATTTCAAAATATGATCAAAATGAAGCAAAGCTAAGAGCAGAAGGAAATAAGATATTATCAAGATCACCCTATTAACTTACTATCCCATTTTCCTAAGCTGACATTCCAACTTCCTATTATTCTTAATTTACTGGATTTACCTGGCAAAAATAAAAAGATGAAATTCTGACATAGATGTAATATTTAACAATAAAAGTTACAATTTGCAATTAAACAATTTGTTATAAAGTTCGGAATTTTTGAAACACAAAAATAAAAATAAAACTATTGCAAGTAGAACAAATCATACTATGAATAGAGATTGATCCTATAATATCAGTCTGCAGCTTGTTGTTTGTGGAGGATTCCTTCTCTTCATCTACTTCGCCTTCTCGTGCAGTAACTGAGGAAGATGACTCAACTACTTTAGTTTGTAAATTGCTATCGATGTTGGGAACATCTTCATCCACTTGTTGTTCTTTGCCAATAACAACACTTACAGTTGCCATCGTTCTTTTTTCACTAATTGAATTGGTGAAGACCTTTCCTGCAATAAACAACATACTATAAACAGTCAGCATTAATCCTTATTTTCCGAAATTAATTTTACTTAACTATTGGCTTACCAGAAATCTGCATACCAGTACTAATATATCTTGTGAAAAGCAATAGATTGGAAAATAATCTATAAATATAATTGAACAAATTGATGAATAATTAAATCCCTTTTTTACACAAAAGGATAAAAATAAGGAAATAACCACTGTCTGCCTAAAAATTGGGACTTTTCTATGCAGGTATCAGGAACCTGCATGGTTGGAGTTGTCAAAATTATATAAAAGAAAAAAGATGCTTCCTTATTTCATCATTATCAAATTATGCAGCCGGACTCCTTGGCGATCTTCTCAGCTTTAGCAATGACTTCATCAATGCCACCAACCATATAGAACGATTGCTAAGGAGTGGCAACTATCAGATTCAACACCTTTCCACAACTTTATTTTGCTAGTTGAAAATGTGAAGGGAACAATAAGTTCAAAAATAAAGTACTAATTACCTCGCAGACATCAGCTTGTACAGCGAGAGAGCTTCTAATGCCAATGCACTCACATTAATTAATTCTCTTTGATCATGCCTCATTCAGTTGCTTCTTCACGTCACAAACCTCTAGTTCCCACCTGATGGCTCCATCAATGTAATAAGGAACCTACAAAAAAAAATATTTTTGGATTATAATGTTGCAGAGATGCACCAAATAAGAGCCACTAAGCAAAATATAGAGAAAAGGAAATAAATAATAATTAAAAATTAATATATGTAGTACATACAAGAGAGCCACATGTAGAGCAATTGAGGCAGAATAAAGAGGGTATTGTGGGAACGCATAATTTTGTCTCTCTGTCCTAAGCAACAATGGCATCATCATGTGCACCTACAAAAGAAAAGTAGTTACATAATGGTAATTAAATTTGACGACAATAAAATAGAATCGAGAAAAGAAGAAAATAAGCTGATTTACAACCGGGCTGGCACCGTCAGTAAGGAATGTTTATCAGCGCATTTGAAGTATAACAATCACGAGCAGCTACTCTAATTGCAATTGCATCCTTTAAGCATTTTACATCCTGAAATCCAAAATACCAAATAAAAACCTACCTAAACAAAGAAATATCACAGCTAACCTGTCAAATATGTATCATATATTCAAGGTGGATGGGAACAATTATAACAAATAATAGAAAAAACTCAATTACCTGATAACAGTACAACAGGTAGAAGTTGTACTGGTATAATGGATAGCTGCCAAACTGGTGGAAGCTGTACCGCGTGATTTGGAACAAAATGGTAGCTATTAGACCAACATAATGAATCCTAGTTGCACTCATGCAGCAAACAATCCAAAGAATATTGATTAAAATTAAAAGAATGGTTATGCAATTTATTTGCTGCTTCAAAAAGAAAAAAAATGTGATAATTCAGATCATAAAATCTCAATTGAACTTGTATTTGAAAGGCTAAAAACTTTTGGATCTAAAGACGACTTCCAGATCATAAAAGTCTTCATTCATGAAATGTGGCTTGGGGTTTATAGAGAAGCCTCCCTTGCATGGCACAGAATGAATAGCGCAAGGGGCAGCAGTAACATATTGAACTATTAATCAGTATGGTTTAACACTTCTTTAGCCAATTAAGCAAAATAGTTTGTTCTCTAAAATAATATTGCTCAATGCAATTTTACATGCAACATTCCTTGTATTTTCAGTTAGTAGTTTAGCACTTATCATGTACAAAATAGGAACCCTGACCTTAAGGATTGTGTCATCTCAAAATAACTGAAGCTTCTCCATCGTCTCTGAGTTTATAATTCATACCTCCATTGAGCCAAATCACGAGGGGCTTAGAATCGATCTCTCTGCAGCCTCAAAGAACCAAAATAAGAGAGTGCGACCGTTCTCTTCATTAACGGTGATGTACCTGGAGTAGTGCTTGAAGCTCGCATTGAAGGGCTGGCAGGAAAGAGTGAGCATTTGATAGTTATGGCGATGGGCTGCAATAGAGAGAGTTAGGGTTTTCTTCAGAGACGAAGATAGTCGAGAAAGCAAAGGAGTGGGGAACCGAGTAGGACGCTTCAAGTGGATGTGGATGCGGGGAGGTGGAGGAGGAGGAGGAGGCGGTGGAAGCGGAGGCGGAAGCTTCTCCTCTTCGAATTCTTCATTTTTTGCAAAGATTGAAGGGATGCGAGAGATGACATAAAGGAAGGAGGCGATAGAGAAAGATCAGTTTTTTAGGTTTTTGTACAGGAGCGCATATTATTTTACGCGTTCTTCTCCGCATTTTTTACCGAAAGTGCAAGGGAACTGAACCTCTAAGTCGAATGGCTGAGATTAACTAAAGATGAGAATCTAACGTTTCGTATTAATCTGAGAAGAAGATAGAGGTTTGGAGTCAAAAAAATCAATCTTCTTTTATTAGTAGTAAAGATAAAGATAAGAATTTGAAATATAAGGCACAAAACGATCGTGATTTAATTAGAAATTCCTATAAAAAAGGGTTGGGAATTGGGATCCCCTTACCGATCGATAACCACATCAAATACCTTCTTGAAAATAATGCATTTTCTTGTATGAGAGTGAAAAGAAGAATTTTCAGATTGTTGCTCCTGTAAATACATGGCAGTAAAATATTTTGAAATGGTGGAAGTTCTTGCTAATACGTTATGTCACGAAAGGTAAATCAATTAATCAAAATTTCATTATTTCTCAATTTTATTTAGATTCAGTTTTAAATCTTTGTTATTTATTTCTGATTTATATCTCTGTAACTAATTGTTATTCATTTCTGATTTGATTTGTATAACAACCTTCAATGTTATTACGAATATATCTTTGATTTGGATCACCTGAAAATTTCACAATGATTTCGCGCATTAAAGAATATATCTTTTTTTTCTCCTAAAACTAACATAGATCATGCACATATTTGAAATGTGAACCTTGCACAAATTATCATTCTTCTGTCAATGATTGTTTGAAGACAAAATTAATCCGTATAATAAATTTCTGTTTTGTTTAAAAAAAGCAGCAAAATATTGTTTTCAAAAGACTAGTTGTTTCAGAAAAATACACTAACATTTCATAAAGAAAAAAATACGCTAACACTGTATACTTTTTTGTTGTAAAAGTGTTGTTTTATTCATAGTTTAATAATATACACAATAACTTGCGAGATAAATTTTAATTGATATTACATCTTTCTCTTATTGGCTACTCCTATATATACTAATACCTGCATGCTCTCTGACTTTTGCCAACTCTGTGCTATTAGTGTAATATTGGCTTAGTTTAGTTTGATTGCATATAACAATAGAAATTAAATGTACTCAATTTAAGCATCTTGTAATTGTATCAAACATATAAGTGAAACATTTGTACCTTCATAATTGACAGATTCGAATTCTGAAAGCACACAGAATTGCCGAAAACCATTCAGCCAAGTCTAAAGAAGAAATATGAAATGAGAATCACTTGTTGCCTCTTGCCAACATTATAAGCACCATGCAGAAAGTCCTCTCTACATATGCATGTGTGCCTAGTGATGTAGCACACTAGCATAGAGCTAAAGAGCGATGCAGACAGGAGAGGTGCCAGAAAATAAAAGCAGATGACATGATCTAGGCGCTGAAAAAACTCGGCTTCACCGATTTCGTAGCCCCGTTAGAGCTCTATCTTTCTCGCTCTGTGTACGCGCTCTTGTGACAACATGGTTTCATCTAGGAACACAATTCAACTGGAGCCATCAAAGAAGCAAAAGGAGAACTATCAGGAGCAAGCACTTCCTATAGCTCCAAAAAGTACTATGAATGGATTTGTTTCTAGTATTTTTTTACTAGACTGGAGTATTTTGATTAGCTTGTGAGTTGATTTTTTGTTTTTATTTATTGTGGAAAGTTTTATTTTCATTGGAATTTAATCTTTGGTTATTTATGATTGATTCGGGTGAAAGAGTTTGATTGTTTGAATGCTATTACTTTGTTTTGTTGTTTTGGCTCATTCTTGTTTGACGATTTGCAAAACATTCAAGGGCTAATAATTTTACAAATTTAATTTGTGTCATGCATATTTGAATCAGTGTAAAGAGATAAGAATAAGGCCATGATAATTATCCTCAAGACGAGGTGTATAAAAAGCAAAAAGCATGAAGAAAGTGTTAAAAATACTAAACCCTAATTCAAAATTGAGGCTTAAGTAGAATTCAAGATTTTCAACGTGAAAGCGTATATTATTCTACAAGATCTTAAGTTATTTAGCAATCACATAAACTTACAATTCAAATAAGCTAAAAAAAATGTAACAATAATGTTCAAGAATTTTAAGAAAATAGAAAGAGAGAGAGAGAGCAAGAGTAAGAGCCAAGTGACAAACGATGTAACATGGTTCTGCAATCCTTACCTAAATCCACGAGATCTCCGAGTCCACATTGGACCAAAATTAATTACTATACCAAAATTGTTTTATAAACGATTCCTCTATGGAACAAAGGATCCAATCTTTGAATCAGACAAAAACTCTTGCAATTCATAACAAAGCTTGCAAGAAATCACTAAAAGATGATTAAACATGATTATCATACACAAACTCTAGCTCTCACAATGACTGAGGTTATGATACTTGAATAACAAGGTTTCAGTGCTCTAAAGGTGCTCTAAATTACTTGTAAACTTGGGGTTTCTTAATCTTCTAAGAAGAAACAAGGCTATATATATGCACATGGATTCCTCAGATCTCCAATCCACCAAAATATGCTTCATGCATTACAACGCCTCTAGAGTTTTTCAAATATGCCCTTAGTATTCTCAACAGCTGGCTTTTGGGTAATATGTTGGAAGGCATTACATCGCCATAGGATCCTGTTATAACGCCTCAAAATGTGTTATAGCGCCTCAGAATGTGTTATAATGCTTCTCCCATGTGTTACGATAACACATGTCTCGGGCTTTTCAATACTTAGCTAAATTCTTGAGCTTCATGCATCTGACATGTGAGCCCAGCTTCTACAGAACTGTTATGACGCCCTGGGATCCTATTATAACGCCTCTCGAACAGTTATAATGCCTTTCCTAGCGTTATGGTAACACATGATTCAGTTTTCATCTGTTTGCATGCTTCTTGCACCCTTTTTCTTATCCTGACTTGTTCTACATGTTCTTGACTTAATCTACATGTCCAGACCTAATAAAGGTCAATTACTCTTGTATGACCTACATACATATAACGAAACTTGTGCAAATGTTAGTCTAATGTTGGTTTTGCAAATTGTCAAACACAGTTGATGGCATTGACTTGAGCGGAAGTTCCCTTGATTTATAGCATTGACTTCCTCAAATCCCCCATCATTCGGTACCATCGTATAGCAATTGATGGCAAGGTGGTCAAATCCTCCACAACAGGTGCAAGCGGAGAAAGGCGGCGATTGTGTTTGATTTGAGTTCACCGCATTGACGCTAAGTCCATCGATCTTCCAATTGAGTGCGGCAATCTCATCTAGCAAACGGTCGCTAGACTCCACCTCGTTGACCTTCTTTTGCACTAACACCGGCACATCTCTCGGCCTATGATATTAGCTTTGGTTCAACACCATATCGTCGATTAACTTAAACCCATCAACCACCCTTTTATTCACGAGACTTCCGCCGACGACCGCATCTAGCAAGCCTCGGTCGCTCTTCAAGAGACCTCCATAAAAAATTTGGAGCAATGACCAAGTCTCGATACCATGGTGAGGGCAACTCCTTTGTAGTTCATTAAAGCGTTCCCACGCCTCGGACATGGTCTCGTCATTCCATTGTTGGAAGTTGTGGATTTGGTGACGGATGTTATTGGTCTTCGCCGGTGGAAAGAAGCGGTTGAGAAAAGCGCTAGAGATCTTGGACCATTCATTCATGTTATCCGGCCTTTGACTCCGGATCCAATTTTTCGCTTTGTCCGCGAGAGAGAAGGTAAAGGTCATTCGCTTGAGATCTTCTTGGCTTATCGTGCGGATTTTGAGCATCCCGCACAATTCCTCGAAGTTAGCGAGATGTTGAACCGCGTCTTCGTGCGCCAACCCATGGAATAAAGTCCTTTGCACCAAGTTCAACCACCCGAGCGGGATTTGATACTCCTCCGCTAGAATATCGGGGTTGTGTACCCCAAGTGAATCTCGTCGACTCGCGGAGCGGTGTAATCTTGGAGTGGGCGGTTCGGATCACCTTGATCGGGTCGATTGCGGTTGGCTTGTTCTAGTTGGTTCGTGAGTTGTGCCACCCTCGCTCTCAATTCATCGAGTCCTTCCGCCATTTCTAGCCTCGTTGGTAATAGCCTCGGAAGGAGTCGGTGCTCGGCTCTAGTCCTTTGTCTTGCTTGAATGATGTCGAATGAGTTCGGCTCGTGATCGGGAAGTCTAGGAAGGAACGGTGTGATCGATTCTTCTTCCAGATTTCACAAGCCTGCAAAGACAAGAAATAATATAGAGAGAACTTGTGAGCAACAAAAGAAATAAAAAGAAAAAGAAAAATTGCTTAGAGTAAATCGTTACGTTCTATTCGAAAATACCGTTGTCCCCGGCAACAGCGCCAAAAACTTGATGCGATATTTCTATGCGATTATAATATCAAGTTTTAAACTCAAATACCGTTGTGTATCGCAAGTGTACGATTGTCGTTGAGGTTGAAAATTTGGATATCGAACACAGGGACAAGTCGATTTAAGGATAGTTCGGAATGAAATTGATTCTAAGCAAGAGATAAAATTGGTGAAGTGTGTTTGATCCAGTAACCGAATTGAAACGTAAAAAGAAAACGTAATTTAGCGGTAATTTATCGATTAATCTAGACCTAGGGTTTCGGGTTTATTGATCTACTTACTCACTAAGTTGAACGCTCAATTGATTAAAGTTGTTTATAAGATGGGTACGGAGAATAATAGTTGGTATCGAGTTGGTGATTTCTCGACTCGGTACCAAACCTAGCATAATTGTGAACCGATGATTAGTTGAGTCCACCCTCGTGCTAGGGGTTAAAGCGACTCATTATTTAGGCGTTACTAGAGTTATACTACCTCAGCAATTACGCACTAGGTACACAATTCAAGTTTTAGCCTAACTACCCCTAGATCTAATCTAATTCCCCTCGGATACGAGATAGATCTAGTGATTTTCCTAGATCGGGGCTTGAACTAACTATTTCTCAATCAATCAATCCAAATCCAAAATTTCAATTAAAACAAGGAAAATCCATTTCATAAAACAACATTCATCAAAACATTCAACAAGTTTGCGAGTTTCACATTAATTCCCTAACCCTAAAGAGGTGTTTAGTCCCTCATGGTTGTTACAAGAGATCGAATCAAATACATCAAAATAAAAGCTAGAGAAGAGAGAATCGATAAAACCCCTAAACCGAGCTTCAATTCCAAGCCTTGATCTTCTTCCTTGTGCAAATTCGTCTAGATCTAGGTTTTCCCCTCCAAAATCGCCCAAGAAACGCTCCAGCAATGGTGAGGAAGAAGTGAAACTCGACTTGGTATGTTTTTCCCCCTATTTCCTAATTAAAACCCTGAATTTTGAAAAAGCGCCTAATTCCTTGCGTCCGCAAAGAATTGACTGCAACTATCTAGAAACAGGAGTAAAAGTTTTTCGGACGCAAGGAGTTCCTTCCGCCCGCAAGAAAAAGGATCCTAGCTCCTCTGACGTCTGGGGCGGCCTGTTTGCGAACGCAATCGTCTCCTTGCGTTTGCAAGGATTTTCTTCGGATCTTCTCTGGAAGCTGGGACATAATGTTTGCGGACGCAAGGAAATCCTTGCGACCGCAAGGAAGTGCTGAAGTGCTTCGTTTCGTCCGTCTCGGGGTCCTGAGCCTAGATTTAGCATTTGTTTCTCTTCCAATCTCTTTACCTGCATGTTAAATCAACAACAGGAGAATCAATGCGAACTTGCGTGCTTTTATACTACTAAAAGTCAAGAAAGCGTGAAAATTGGTAGAAATACATTGCCGGATTACGCGTTCCAACGCGTACAAAATATAACGATCAATGATGCACTCATACTACATACTCGCCTTTTTGCAAAGCTTGAAAAAAGGCACAATACAAAAATATCAAGCTCTCCTAAATGTGAGCATGTAGTAAAGCAAGACATTAATTTGCTCCCCCTTAATTTGGGTAAGCAATTCAAATATTTGTGCTATTTGAACAAGTCAAGAAATTGTTATGCCCCCTCAATTTGAGCATACATCACTTACAAGCATTTTAATTTGCTCCCAACTAATCCAAGATTTTATGAAGATTTGACAATTATAAAGCACGAATACTCAAATAATTTCATATAGAGCAATATGGGGACATAATCAAACAATAAAACAAGCAACATATATCAAGATATAAAAGATATTCAAATAAAGCTCAAGCATACCATCAAAATATTACAAATTTGTCAAATTCAAGTTTTAAAAGACATAATATCAATTTTGAAGGAGCATATCATTAAACTACATTTTAACTAGCCTACTATTGTCACTCCTCCTCATTATTATTCCCTTGATCATCCAGATTGAGCTTAGTAGCTGTTCCCTCATCCGGATTGCTAGTTGGCTCGGAGCAGTCATTCTAAAAGCCAATTTGTTGATTTCATGAATCTAAGTTGCATTGTGTTTATTATGCACGATCAAATAATACAATTATTGGAATATGTATTACATTCTCTCATCAAGGTTGAGGGAGTGATATGATGGCATTGGTTCAATGGAGGGAGAGATATCATATGATGCATCATAAGAATGTTGAAACCCTTGATAATAAGATGAGCTTATGGAATGGGGTGCTTGGGTAGAGGTTTGTATTGGGGTATTGGGTTATCCTCCATCTCAACCGGTGCATCGGGATCGGTATATTGGTTAGACTTGGCTTCATCTTTTCTAATCTACGCATTGACTAGGCGCTTGGATTTTGGTTCCCAATATACACCATTCTTGACCCAACTATTTTTTAATAAACTTAATGAGGTTAGCCGGTGTATAGATAATTTGCCTCTTCTAATTTGAATTTGAAGGGCAAGGAATCTTCTTGTGCTTGAGTACAGCAATCAAGAGATGTGGATATAATAGGTTCATTGTCTTGTTAGTTAGGGTAGTTCTCATATAACTTAGGATGATAAAAGAATTTGAAATATCTTGTCCTTTGCAAGTTGATGTCTCAAGAGATAAGCATTATTGTACTCGATGCTTGTCTTGAGGCCTCTCTCGGGTGTGAGGATATTGTCGATGATAAAAAAACATCAACCTATGCAAGACCGATAATTTTGAGACGGTATAATCCTTTTGTGGTTCTTTGGCTCCCAACCATCTCTTTTTAGTCAACAAATGATTCCTCTTGTTGAGGCCACTCGTGATAGGCATATACCTTTTCCTCATTTTAACTATGCCAAACACTTCAGTTATGGTTTCATAAGTAATAAGGATCTCAACTTTGTTGAATTAAGTAGTAATTTTGAATGGGTGATTGGTTGGTTTCAAATTAGCATATAATACCATTACTGGGTTCACTAAGAACACTTAATCACATTCAATTAAAGGTCTTCAAGCCCAAAAGTCGGTAAATTGAACAATTTTTTGGTATTTCCATGTTCTAATTAAACCATCACCACCGACTTTAAAGAAAAAGATATAGAAAATTTGTTGTTATTTCCTATTGAGGTTGAGGTGGCACATGGGTTGTACCAATACCAACATGGCTAGGGTTAGGGTTTTAAGTTGATGACCCAGTTTCAACAATAGATGTAAAGAAGAATTCCGGTTTAATTCCCCAACTTTCCCTTCCTACACTTTCTCTTTCCATTTCTTTTTCAACCTCTTTTCTTTTCTTAGAGATTATATCGGTAAAGAATTTAGGTGGAGCCATGAGAATAGCCAATGCAAGAATACTTACTATGATTAATTTGAATTTCTGTTGAGACTTGTTAAAACCTTGGTGAATTTGCCAAAATGTGGCGAGAAAGCTTTGGGAGTCTTGATCTTGAGGAATGAGGATTTAGGGGCTAAGATTTCAGAAAATAGTGCTCAAGATAACAATGAATTTTGAAAGAAGAAAGAGTTTTAAAGCAATTTGTCTCATGGGTTGCTAGACCCGTTACAACTAGTCTGGTGGCGTTACAATGATTTTTTAGCCGTTATAACGCTTCCCCAGTGCTTTGACTCACTCAAACCTATTCCCTCCAATGGTCGAATTTTCAAAGCTCACCGTTATAATGCTTCCTAAAATTTCCCAATTTTTAAGGCTAATTTTAGTATCTCCTTATTTGCTCTTGCTCCCAAATTGAATCTGAATGATTTTGGGGCTCAATTCAGAGTGTCAAATTGTGTCTTAATCATACACATAATTAGTCTTGAGCTATTTCTTGAATAAAAAGATAAAATATGACATACAAAACATATGATTCATCCAAATTGAGTAACAAATCATATATTTTTCTCAAGGTTTTAAATAGAGAATGGTGGTCTGTAGCAGTGAAATAGTCATTTAGCGTTTAGTTGTATAGAGACGATATAACAGTGATATAGCAGTTAAAATTACTAATATAATTTACATGAGAAATAATAACTGTCAAATACCAATGCACGCATAAGAGCATAATAACTACCATGAGAAATTGACAAAAAAAATATGCTTATTTCAAAAATCAAAATAATTAACATCTAGAAATCTTACCGTTATATCACCGCTATATCGCTATATCGCCGCTATGTCAATGGTGTATAAGAAATATCCTGCACTCAAGCCAAAATTTCCGCTATTTCCGCTATATCGGCGCTATTTAGAATCTTCATTTTTCTACTTAACTCTCCATTAACATAATAATAATCAAATTGAATCAAAATAGGGGGGCATTTTGTGACACTATACACAATTGGTTTGATTCCGCTTGTGCTAGAAACATCAAGTGGCTCCAAAACCTAGCCTTTTCTAAGGCTACAAAAATTTTTTAAATGTCCAACTTTCTTGCAAAAAGAATAAAATGTAGGCTTTGATTGATAAATGTTGTCATGATCATAGTCAAATTGGTCTTTTGGTTTTTAATTTTGGAATCTCGATTTTTGGTCTTTTAAAATATTCATTTGGTGTATACCTAGGGTATTGATTGGTTTGGAAAGCATCATTGAATTTCTTTCTCACAAATTGGTTACCAAACTTCTAGTATTCATTCAACACATGAAACTTATCATATCTATTTCTAACATAGAGCTTTGGTGGTTGAACTCTATGATAGTTGGTAATTATCTGGTCATTATGAGCTTTTGATATCCTATGCATATTTCTAGAGTTATGGTTGTTAGACATTGGTCTATCATTATATCATTTGCTATACATGTAGGCATGGTTGTTGACATTTTTCCCATTGTTTTGTTTTGCATTTGCATACAACTATTTTTTTTCATTTATGGAAGGTTGTTCCTGTTAGAATGGGATCCTGAAGTCAAGTGCTAGTGTGGAAGCGTTTTCAACAATTATAATTTAAACTTTTAGACCTTAATCGTCTAGGTAAAATCATAATCAAGCAAGTGATAATAACAATCGAGCAAATCAAACAATAAAGTGCAAAGATAGTAAAAAGATAAAGTAAAGAGCAAGAGAGATCAAGAGAGAGCAATAGAACACAAGAACACGCTATGTAACATGGTTCAACCTACAAACAAATTAGGCCTACATCCACAAGACCGTCGGAACCAAAACTTTCATCTGAGACTGATTCCACTAAATCACCAGTGTTCTTATAATTACGAAACCTATCTTTGGTTTCTTCCCAACAAGACAATCATTCTTAGATTCCTAAACCTATGCAAAGGGCTACAACGCTCTACAAGGTAATTGCTCTCCCTTAATGATATAAATTTTGCAAATTTAGCACAAGCAACAATTTAATTTTGCAATTTCAAGAATAATCAAGCATCATATATAGATTGAGAAGCATAATAAAGAGAATATAAGCAAGAAAATATAAAAACTCTAATCACTAAAGCAAATGCATACAAACTACAACATGAGCAGAAATACAAAGCAAGTCTTAATGCAACATAACAAATTAAAAAGTTCTGATTAAAAGTTTAAAATAAAAAAGATGTTGTGCTCTCACTCTCATGTCCTATGTGTTATATCCCTCATACAAAGGACCCCAAAACTCATATCTCTCAATCCAAGATGCACGATATTGCTCTTGAAAAACATCAGTCTCATCCAAACGTGCATCGTCTCCTCTATAGTACTCAATTTTGTGCAACATAAGATCATGCAATTGTTGAGAAAGTTGTTGCACACTCTCCAATGTGAATCTTGTAGGTCTAGGAGGTCTTGGAAAGGTATCGACTTGTTGTGGTGCTTGCGGTTGAGGTTGAGGTTCGGGTGCCACATACTTCCTTGGTTCCGGCCTTGGAGGACTAGGTGGAGGGTTCGATGAACTAGCTTCCTTCCTCTTTCTTCTTTCGGTACTGGGTTGCCTATTGGGGCATCAAAGTTCTCGTCTGAGTTATCCCATTGATTTGGTTCCGCATTGGATGCTAAAATCTATTGATTTATTTTGTACTTTTTGCTTGGCTCCTAAAATTCTCTCTCTTTATCCCATCCAATTGCGTCTAATTTCTCAACAAGGTTCTCGGGTTTAAATGTTGGATGGTAATTTCTTGGAATTCTTAAAGTTTCTGCAATTGTAAATACACTTATTGTTTAATGGAATTGATCCTGAAAGAAAGTTTTGGTTTTGAGAGTCCCATGGACGTGGGCCTAGTTTGTTTGTAGGCTGAACCACGTTATATTGTGTGTTCTTGTGTTTTCTTGATCTCTCGTGCTCTTTTCTCTTTACTTTCTCATTACTATATTTTCACTTTGTTATTTTCATTTTCTAATTGCTCTTAGTATTTGCTTGCTTGTGATTCTAGCTAGGTGATTAAGGTCTAAAAGTTTGAATTGTAATTGTTAAAAAATGCTTCTGTACTAGCACTTGACTTTAGGACCCAATTCTAACAAAATATACATGTGCCATCTATTTTTACTGTAATTTGAAATGTTTGTGAAAGTTTAAATGGTATATTGTCTAACAAATCCGGGGCTAGCCATTATAAAATGTTTGTAACAAAATATAGAGACCTAAGACAACAATTATTTAATAAATAATTGTTGCCTTAGGTCCTCTATGGCAATAGTTATTTATTAAATGATTGTTGCCTTATTCTGAATATTAAATTATTATTTTCTCTTCGTCAACACCCATTTGCCAATGGTTCTTTATACGATTGACCAACCCCTTAGACACCAACAATTGCATAACCGTTGGACAATGTGATTTTTAATCGTTGGCATATTTCTTTTTGTGCTAGTGTGAGAAATATTTTTATTAATGATTATAGAAAAAAATATTTTCTTCGTAACATAATTATATTTTTCCTTTACATTTTTTCTTGAAGATAGATGCTTTATAGGGGATAATCTTATCATGGGTCTCTAAAAAATATATATATATATATATATATATATATATATATATATAGAGTTGTGCTAAAATACTTTATAAAGCACCAACATGCATATACTTTAGGCTCGTATCTCGAGATATAAAGTGCAAATAACCGATCAAGACCGTTGAAAATGTTCTTCATACTAACAAAAATTTGGAGATCAAATTTTACATTTTTTTAATTTTTTTTACTATTTTATCGAATGGATGCAAAGTTGGTTAAATTGAAGGTTTGTAAATCGTTAGATGAATGAATTTTCTCCATGGAGCACCCTAACCAACTTTTTGTGGTCAAAATTTAAATTTAAGTTGCTCAAAAAATTCTTCATATCAAAATCTTGTAGGAAATCAAATTTCGTGATTTTAAGAGCTTTCTAGATATATTTTAAATATTTTTAAAAAACAACCCTAAAAAGGGTATGTTTATTTAATATAAACTGGACTGTTTTTTTAAAAAAATATTTAAAATATTGCTAAAAAGCTGTAAAAATCACGAAATTTTATTTCCTACAAGATTTTGATATGAAAAATTTATTGAGCAACTTAAATTTAAATTTTGACCACAAAAAATTGGCTAATGTGAAACTTTTGCACTTCAGCCGAAGTGCAAACGTTTTCACATTAGCCATACTATATATATATATATATATATATAGCTCAATAAATTGAAATTTAAGTTGCTTAATAAATTCTTCACATTAAAATATTATAGGAAATCAAATTTAATGATTTTTAGAGCTTTCTTGCTATTTTTTAAATATTTTTTAAAAACAACTCTGATTTAAAACTACAAAAGTGTTATTTCGGTATTGTTTTTAAAAAATATTTAAAAATATCAAGAAAGCTTTAAAAACCACAAAATTTGATTTCCTACAAGATTTTGATATGAAAAATTTATTGAGCAACTTAAATATTAATTTATTGAGCAAATTAAATATACATAGTTGCATAGTACGAAATGGGGTGTACTATGCATATTATTTTAACCTTGCTCTACATATTATATTATATTATATATATATATATAGAGAGAGAGAGAGAGAGAGAGAGAGAAATGCTATTATGCTTTGCAAAGCACGTGCTTTGAAATTGTGGACCATTAGATCACGCTTTGTGATTCGTGCGCACATGATGATTGAAGATCTAATGGTCCACAATTTCAAAGCACGTGCTTTGCAAAGCATAATAACATTTCTCTCTCTCTCTCTATATATATATATATATTATGAAATGCTTCTTAACTGATTCTCCCATTTCCGCTCATGAAATCGATGACCTCTTAAAAATTATTCTAATTAACTACCACTGTACTACTAGATCATTTGCCTAATAAAAACTTATTTCCATGTAAATATGAAAAACAAAAATTGATGTAATGCTTGCAGCTATTATGTGTGATACATGCATGTTCTTTACTCTAACGTGTGACCACTTACATTAATTAATTTTATAATACATGTTGTCTCCTTTTCAAACCAAGTCTATTAACATATAGGATAATGTTTCATAGACACCACATTTGATACAAACTATTGATATCGATTTTATTATGAATCTATATTTGAGTTATCATGCATATTATTTGAGTTATTATGCATGTTATACCATAATTACTATTTTAGTACAAAAATTAACATGTATAACTATTTCATTATAAAAAATAACATGCATGATAACTCAAATAATGTGCACGATAACTCAACTAAAAATGCATAATAAAATCGACAACATGTATAATTATTTCATTACAAAAATAACATGCATAATAACTCAAATAATGTGCAGTATAATTCAACTAAATATGTATAATAAAATATTAAAATAGATATCAACTAATTATATCTACGTATCAGCTCCCATATTAATATGCAGGTCAGTTCTAAAATTGACATGTGCAGAATCAAACGCCAATTTGGCAAATAGTGCACATCAATCCATATCGAATAATTGGTTGGTAAAGCACAAGTGCAAAACTAAAGTTGGTGGTCCTCTGTAATCTTTACTTATGAGAATCACATGCGTTAGGAACATATAACCTACACAAATTAAGACAGCTAGTGCCTAGTGGTAAAAATAGGATAATGTTTCGTAGATACCACATTTGATATCAATTATTGATATCGATTTTATTATGCATTTTTAGTTAAGTTATTCTGCACATTATTTGAGTTATTATGCATGTTATACCATAACTATTTCAGTACAAAAAAATAACATGTATAACTATTTTAATACAAAATATAACGTGCATAATAACTCAAATAATGTGCATGATAACTCCACTAAAGGTACATAATAAAATCGATAATATGTATAATTATTTCGATACAAAAAATAACATGCATAATAACTCAAATAATGTGCAGAATAACACAACTAAATGTATATAATAAAATTGATATCATTAGTTGGTATCAAATATGATATTTACGTATCAGCTCCTGTAAAAATATTCATGGTAATTTATTACTTTTACCAGTTTCCAAAAGTGTAATGGGAATTGAAGTGGTCCTTATTTTCATTTCATTTCACCTCTGTAATTCTTTCGTTAGCATTTATAAAATGGAAGGAAAATGGGAAACATACTAGTAACAGAGAAAGCAATAACTCAAATGTTGTAGTACATATGATATATGGCTTAAAAAGGATATTAAATACTCTACATAATGCATAATAGAAATTGGTAAGGAAGGAAGCATTAATAGAAATGAGTTCTTCTTTTAAAATATAGCTTTATGGACTAACAGACTTATTTAATTATTTTACCTTTTTCTTTTAACAAGTGCAACGCAACAACACTATTCAATATTTGTGAAAATTCAATTCGGTCATTATATTTTATTCAATTAGGTCATTATATTTTATGAGAAGGTTTGAAGTTCAAGCTCTAACAGAGATTATTTTAGGGGACGTTTCAAATTTATTTTCTAGTTTCTTTGTAGATATGTATGTTCTAAGTCCATGGATAATGAATCAAAAAAAAATTCAGTTATAACAGTATAAAAATATAAAATCATTAATTAAAGAAAATCAAGACGTGATAAGATTTGTAGGAGAAAATGAAAAAGTGAGCTGATATATCGATACCTGAAGTGATACCACCATCGATACCAACAGGACATATCCAGCTGAATTCAGTTTGCATGTTGTTGGTTTTATGATGCATGTTGTTTTTTGTATTATGCATATTGTTTTTGTTATTATGCATATAATTAATCGGACGCTCCACTGAAACGAATGTCGCTACGCTCACCGACGCGGATCGCTACGCTCATCGATGCGGACTGGACGAATCCAGTTGCATCTATTTTGAAAAGTTGTTCTAGTTATTATGCATGTTGTTTTTGTTATTGTGCATGTTCTTTTTTTGTTATTATGCATGTAAATAACATGCAAAACAATACAAATAACATGCATAATAACAAAAACATTATGCATAATAACGAAAACATAATAAATCATAAGTATAACAAAAAACATAATGAACTTAGCATATAAATCATAAGTACTTGACTGTTATTCATGTTTTTAGATGCACAATAACAAAAACAAAACGCATAATAACAAAAACAATATGCATCATAAGTAAAATAAATTTTCATAATAAATCATAAATAAAACAAAAAAACATATTGAACTTAGCATATAAATCATAAGTATTTAACTGTTATGCATGTTATTAGATGCACAATAACGAAAATAACATGCATAATAATGAAAACAACATGCATCATAAGTAAAACAAATTTTCGTCGGAACTCAACTGGACGTGTCCAGTTGGTATCGCTGACGGTATCGAAGTTGGGATCCGCGAAATATTTTCCAATGAAAAAAAAAGTAAAAGATCTCCATCTGGCACTCTTTAACTTTATTAATTCATTTGAAAAACGTTACCAAATCTAACAATTTTCACAGCATACAAACTGGTGCAAACATGGCACCTTGTCGAATTAGGAAACCATATATTGTTAAATAATAGGTGATGAGTCTACATGTGATACACATGTAGAATAGTTGGCTACATTCCTTTGAGGAAGCTTTTACAGAGCTTCTCCCAAAAGTCTCTTTCAGCATCATCAGCTTCCAATTGTGCCTTAGCTTCACTACCAAAATCTCGCTGTATAAAAAACCAAAATGAAATAATTAATTGATGTAACAGTGTAACATAAGTTTAGAATTTTATGTCATTTGGTTTATGAAATGCATCACTTCCCCCATCTCATCTATCATGCCTTTCTCATTGCTTTGTCTATTATTCGTGAGTTATGGCCTTATGGGTTTTTCTTTTTGTACCGAATTACCATGACCATAACACATTCCTTATCTTTCTTATATATGCATAATTAAAGGCATAACATTTTCCATAACTAAAGGCATAAAAGTATGTACTCATTGAACAATTATCTAAATGTTTTGAAGAAATTGGCATGAGCAAAATCTTACATCCAGAAGTTCATTTGACGTGAGACGGTCGATTAGATTCAACAGTATATCTTGTGTGTACTCAGGATGACCTTGAATGCCTAAAACATGGTCCTCAATACAGAACATTTCTACCGCAGCCTTATCTGAGAATGCAAGAACCTCGGCACCGGGCGGAACCTCCAGGACCTAGTTTGCAAAGAAAATAGCATTAATTAATAAATAATAATCCCTTACATTGATTTTTTTGAAAGAAAAATGATTGAACTTGAAAGAAAAACAGTGAAACTATGTATGCATTTGTGGGTAAAATGGATAATTATATACCTCATCTTGATGACACTCGAAGATTTTAGCACAAGGAGGAATTTCCCCAAATTCATTAAGAAACCTACATTGAAACAAGCTCTCTGCCATAATCACTTTCCTTACTCCTATGTCCCATCCACTTCGCGCCTTCCCGACCCGGCCACCCAATGCCCGACAAAGAACCTAGTTAAATTGCCAACGCATAAATTATTTTCGAAATAATAGATATATATGTCAATAGTTAAAGAATAATTTGCAACTTCAAATGTTGCAAAAAGATGCCCAAATTATGATGTACAAATCTATGAGCTTAAAGCTTACTTGGTGGCCAAAGCAAATCCCTAGCACCCTTTTTTGCATGGCATGCAGCTTTTGTATGAAGAAGCAAAGCCTCAAGATCCAGAGGTCGTTCGCATACGCATCGTGAGGGCTTCCACTAATCACAAATCCATCATACTTGTGGAGTTCTTCCATTTTTGGGAACTCCCCTTCAACCACCCTGTAAAGGTCCCAATTTTCTTCCTTGTCACCGAAAGCCTGCACGAACACGTTGAAGTAGCCATTGTACATTTTGATCACGTACTCAGAGTCTCTCGCGGCCAAGAGGAGCGCATATCGCTTCTCACTCTCCTCCTTCATAGTTGTCAAAATTAAATGAGAATAGGTGCTTGTATGCAACTTGTAAGTTTTGAATTGGGTTTGAAGCTTTTCAAGGGTTATATTTATAGTAGTGTTTTGAGGTTGAGGTGGAATATTGGGTTTCCTCATATTTAAGTTGATCAAGTGCTCTCTAGGTTAGTGGAATCCATACTGCGATAACTAATTCTCAGTGCATCTATTAAGCATAACACTTGCGTTACAATTTGCCTTTACGTTTATATATGGAGAAAGGTTTCTTGAAAATTAAGTTCTGATTTAAATAGATTTACTTGGAGAGACTAATAGGGAGTTCAGTTGAAATATATATATTTGTCTTCATTGCTAGTTTGAAAAAGAAATCAACTTGTATTTAATTTAGGGTTTACGTCACAAATTGTGCTGTCATATGAGAGCATAGAGCCTTAATAATTTTCAATATATTAAATTGATGTATCGAAAAATGGAATGTTTCATAAAGTTATCGAGAAATTAAATAAACATCAATTGCTGGATGTGCATAATCACCTTTGCTTAATCAACATATGCATTACTCCTAAATTTTCAGAAATAAGAAATGTCAGGAGTAATTAATTTGTAACGCCTTTATGTCATTGTGGAAAATCACTGTATAAGTGGTATAGGCTCGTTTAAATTATCATAGCGCTTTTCCTTTTTTTCCTCCGAAATATTTGCCTCAAATATTTAACAACGCAACGGAATGAATTAAGCTGATTTTGTACAAATTATACAGCATGCATGCACTGGTGACTTGGTGAGTGGTGATCAATACCTGTTGAGAATTTAATGCCAAACTTATTGCTGAAAACGCGTTAAAACAGCTGAATTTACAAGTTGAGATGCCTCGCCGTATAAGATATATACAAGGGTTTTTAGCCATGCATAAAAAGAAAAAGCTCAAAAACATTAAAAAAAACACACACACAAGGCTGATTCTTTATTCCATCTGTTAGAATTATATTCCTGAAAGTTAATTGATGCAAAAATGGGGAACTATGTGAAAGTGCAATGAATGATAAGACAATAACACAAGGCTGATTCTTCATTACATCTGCTAGAATTTAGTCTTAAAGAAGACAAGGCTGATTCTTTATTACATCTGTTAGAATTTAGTCTTAAAGAAGCATTGTGCATTTCATCTTTATTTAATTAGCTGGAATTTTTGGTGACAAGCCGAAAAGAGTGTTATGATTCTATTCTGTCTTTGGAATATTGGCTGTTGTCTTCAGCAATTAGCATTTCCATGTATTAATTTCAACTTTTTCATACTGAATCAGCTACTCCAAGCTAAGGTGTATAAATATTCTTAGGTTCTCCACAAGGTGCAATTTAGTCCGAAATATCTAGAGAAGGCCCTACTGAACTTCATACAGTACATTAGCTGATATATAACATTTACACTGTACATGATGTAGATAGATGCAAAACTTGGAAGAACTCCAAAATGGAACATATCCCCAAATGAAATATAAAATTTTGTACCTCATATAATCATTCATCACATCTATCCAACAGGTGTAACACCAACACATTTCTACCGTTTTAAAGATAACAACATATGTTGTTTTGATTAAATTAATAACAGCATATGATAATTAAATTAATAACAAGTCAACTCAACACCTAACAAATCACAATCTATAAAAAAGCAGCTTGAAATAAATAATATGTTAGTTTTAACTTTTAACACAATTAGACAATTTTTCTCATCAATTAAAGTCCCTCCTCAAAACCACCAAATTGACAAAAGTAAATCTTTCCAAATAGAGAATGAACTTCATGTTCAAACGCATCTATGTTCACAAAAGAGGACATAAAAAGAAAGTGGTCACAATCTAACATTGTGTGAAATACTCCACTCACAAAAAGAAGTGGCAATCTATGATGATATCTTTATGTTCAAACACCCAGAAAAGCAATTAAACTTAGTTGTTACTTCTGATCACCAAACTCTGCACCCCAAAAATCACCAGGTAACTGAGTGCAAAAGGTACCATCTATTACTAGAGCATGTACACATAAATTTTATTAGAAGTTTCTGTTATGGCACCCCTATCTGGAGTTGCCACTAAACATGGCTCACCATGAAAACCATGTACACCTACAACCATGCATTGTGGCTTCCATTGACAACAATTACATAATTAATTCACAAGTGATGTGCCATTGAACCCCACTAATAAAGTTTGTTCCAGTATTTCCTGCCCAGCATGTATTTAGGCAGATTCTTAGGCTAGATTACCAGAAAGATAAAACAACTTAGCTACTAATATTCTTTTCGATGGCAGGTGCATCAGAATCCATCTCCCAAGAATCCAACAAAACAAGTTGATTAAAGTACCAAATAGATAGCCTCTGAGTAGACGGATTAGAAGAAACACAATTTGTAAGATTCCACTTTATCTATACTTGGTTCCTCTTATCTAATGCCCATATGCTGTTGTTCTAGCTATAGGTTATGCCCCTGCAAAATGTTAGCTTTAAGTTTTGAGATATATTTTACAAGATTTCAGAATTATACATATACTTCCATTTTTTTCCAGTACCATCCCAAACAAATGTACAGACTACAGACTAGAAGTGTTTTCAAGAATAATTTGCATAATAACCTTATTCTTTGCAAACTCTTACAAATAATTCCAAATTATTCATGTTTATACCATTTGCAAACTTATTATACTTGCACAACTTAGGTGATCTCTATTTGCATTCTGAAAACAATCAAATTTCATAGTTTATTGCATCATACAACAACAAAAAAATAATATTATTTTTTTGTTGTGAAAACAAGTTGGGAGGTGAATTATTTGTACTTTCCAAATTTGTTGTAATTCAATGGAAGGGCAACAAAAGATTGGATAGTTTTAAAGAAGATCCAATTAAAGTATGTCTCTTCTTTCTTGATTAAGGGAAAGTATAATGTACACAAAGTAACTCATTTTCTTTAAAAAAAAATTGCCTGGATAATATGGGAGCAATTTTGTTTTTTTATATGGCTTTTAATATGAAATAATACAATTTAAGAAAAGATCAAACAGACACTATAAGAAAGAAAATTAAGGAAATTTTATAGGCCAAAGCACCCTGGTAGTAATAAACATAGATTCCTATGTAGATGATGGAGAGAAGTACACAACAGCTCCACTGACGCAAGCAGCAAGCAATATCAAATACACAATTTCACAAATTTAATACTTTCCAAAAATCAAAGTTATTGGCAGTGACAAGCTATATTCACTAAAGTTGAACAAGTATTAGAGAGTGCTACAGACCCGCCAAGGTGCCTAACCTAGCTTAGTTTTTTACTGATTAAGAATTTTGTCTTGGAAAGATTTTTCAACAAATTAAAGCTCAAGACTCTTATTGTTTGTTGTCACACCAATGTCAAAACAATTAACCATATAAAGGATGCAAAATATATAAAGGTTTTCCAATTCAGTTCAACTTATCCATTACATTGAAAGGGTGTCATACCAGTGGTCCAGTTTAAGGAATAGGATCCAGCCTAAGATGTACCACACAAACACCTTATGTTAAAGAAACTAGCACGTACTCATTTAATCCACATATTCCTCTTTCCTAGTCCAAATTGCTACTTGTGCCAAAGAAAAGATAGTTATTCTCCCAATTGTCAGGTTCATTGAATGGAGACATGTTTTAGAACATGAGAGAGAGAGAATATAATCTACCAAACTACTACTACAGCCTAGATATGGGATTGGCTAAGATATATAAGACATTATCGAGTGGGGATTCAAAGGTCCCCACTGTGCACTGGATAATAAAAACGAGATTGCTGGTTTTTTCAAGAGTTCGTTATCATTTATGTGTATACACCAAATTTCAAGATTGTAACTAAATAGAAAATTCAATGTGTTCAACTAGAAAATGGTAGCTTTTAGCAGTAATTATTAGCTTGGTGTGATGCCACAAGCAAGATGGAATCTTTGGTTAAAACAATTCCACAAATCCAGAAGCAAAATGGAATGTAGGATCACATATATTCCACAAAATTCTAGCTCATAGGTAACCAAATTCCAAAATAGCAGAATATGTCCCACAAAACACCAAACGATCTACATGGAATTAGATTCATGTGTTGAATAAATTAGAGGCAGATTAAGTCATAAATCTTAGAACAAAAATGAGCCAAATATTCAATTCTGAAATCTTAAATTACAAAAGAAAATTTATAAAGCTACATCAATATGCAAATACCGGAAATCATTCTATTTTAGCATCATTGCAATGTAGATCATGACAGGAAGAGTTTGTTACGTTGCCACTATAATAGAAAGCATTATACTTTTTTAGAACATGTATCTATCTATGCATATTTTCAAACTGAATCTGAGCTACTCATAACAATAGTAAGATGTTGGTTATGACTTATATTAGACCAAAAAAAGCATGTATACTATGGAATAAACAAATACGGGCTAAAGAATCTAATTGATAATTCATCTGCTTAAAATTGAGAAACAGATGTCACTGTTGCAATCTAAACAGAACAAGTATTGCATAAAGGCGACACAGAATCTAGGGAAGTTCAATCAAAACATTCTCTAGAAAGAATAAGAATGTGAGAAAATTCTACAAACCCTTTTCTCAGTTATCTATTCAGATGTATAGTAGTTGCATGACATCAGATCGCACATGGACTGATTGGTAGGTATGGTACAAGACAAGCAAAGTACAACAAAATGAACAAAGAAGACAAACTTTCATATAGAACCAAAAATCACCAAGTAGCATATGACTGATTCTAGTCATAGATGTTAGTATCATACGATATGAGATTTGTATCGTACGATTCGGTACGAGTCAAAAGGCGATGGATGCGAACCGTGCCATCGTATCGAGAGGTTATAGAATCGCTGGAATCGTCGCGAGTCGGCGGTGCGATAAGCGTATCGTATCGTGTCTAGCGATTCAGCAATTCGGCTATAGCTGACGGAAATTGCATTGCTAGGTCACTCCATGGCTTTGCACCGTCCCTCCATTCTTTCGCCTATCATATCGCATCGCTTTTGTTCGAATTTGTTGCTTTTCCGCGCAAGACAGAGAGGTGTTGCGCGATGGAGGGATTTCGGCTTCGCTACCTTCCACGATTGGACTTCTGCTCTAGTCATTGACAGAGAGAGACATAATTTCACTTATTTTCTGACTTTTCCTTGCCTCCCTGTTCCTCAATCATCTGGTTAAGCCTTCTCCATCGCCAGGAAAACTTTTCCATCGCCACAAAGCCTTCTCCATCACATTGATGCTGTTAGTTGTAGTCACTTTGTCTTAAGAGAAATCAATACTGCTATATAACCTGAAATTGAGTACTGTCAACTGAATTGTTATATAACCTGTGCCAGTACTTCTTTGAGTTGGGACCTGGTAGTGCATATGTTGATTGGTGCCATGAACTAATTTGGGGCACTTTGGGAATTTTAAGACCTGTTGGCACTAGGTCTGGATTTACTGTGTTGATTCGTTTATTCTGTCACCAATTGATATGAACTGAGTGTTTAATTTCTGACTACTCGTACAAATTGAAATGAATCAAAGTATCAAACTGTTTAGCTGGATTGGTGTTTTACTGACACAGTGGCACGTACTAGCCTTACCTGAACTGTGCCTATGTGATTTGCAAATTGGAAGTATGAACTATGAAGTATATACTGGAAAGGTTAGATAGCAGTCTGGCACAATACAAACTGAAAAGGACCTATAAACAAAACCATTAAACCTGAAACTGGAAGTGCTCAATCTAAAATTTTCTATGAAAAACCGGTTAAGTGCTTTGCCAAGTCACATTTCTAACTTCTTAGCATAATGATATATTGCTTTGATTTAGAACTAGCGTTTCGACTCCCGCTCCGCGCGAAAAAATTAAATTTTAAATTTTCGTATTGTAATAATAAATTTTTTTTTAAAAAAATTTGGGAAAAAAATATGATGAACGGTAAATTTACTCTATCGTGAACAGGGCACGGGAGGGAAAAATGTAAAACTATGACAAACAGCACTTTTACCGTGTCATGAACAGTGTTTTTACTGTGCAAATGAACAGTACCCCCATATCGGAACATGAGTATATTAGATTAACAATGAAGTTGTTGTTTGTAACTTGTGAGAATTAATATTGAAGTAGTTTATTTTGTTAGTGTTTAATGATCAAATAGCATGCGATTTATCATCACGCTATATAAATATGCTATAATTTGATATTGGAACATTTTTTAATGATTTTTTTAGTAGCTAGTTAAATTTCTTGATTTCTAGAATAATTTAGCGTATCCTAAATGATTCAATACGATACACGATACATTTTACTATTGAACAACTATGATTCTAGTTTCTATTAATTGGATTGTCAAAGATGAAGAGAAAGAAGAAATCAATTAAACACACAGAAATCAACCCAAGAAAATCTGGCAGAATCAATATTAGGTTATGACTGTTGTTATATGTTTTACCTTAGTGTCCTTATATTTTATATACGAACACAAAAGTTGAAAAGAAATTATCACATGGCCAGCACCTGTTTAAGGCGTGCTCATCTTGCAACATGCTACAACTGATGGTGCTCGACATAAGATTTCAGTACAATACTGGTAAAGTACTCTACATCCTCTACTGATTTCAACCATTTCTCAATACAAAAATGCAAATTTTGTAAGTTTGAATCACATATCCGCTTTAAAATCTGAAAATCTCTCATATAAAAGAAACATTGGCCTCAGACAATGTACACACATCAGTACAATTATCTAGGTATAAAACATCACATCAAATTGCAAAACAAGTACCTTTCAATTATCTATCCTGCGTCTCTTCATATTGGAATCAACAACCTCTCCTCCATCGTCGCTCTCCTCTTCCCCCAATCTTCTGCTATCATCTCTGCTCCTCTTACCTCTCTTGTTCTTCTTCGCCTTCTCAACCACACCTACCTCGGTTTGAATCTGCACGAGCTCGTCGAACGCTGTGCATGCAAGGCGGAGGTACGCGGCCTTCGCGTGCTCAGCTACGCCTCTAGCTCCGGCGGCAGCGGTGGGTGTGGCGGCGAAGCGGCTGAAAATGGAGGCCGCTTTGGAGAGGTGAATCTGCTTAGACTGCGCTACGGACCCCACCACTGCCATTATTGATCGACGGAGATTCTCTCCTTCTCTCCAGTTTTTTGGGGTTTAAGAGATTGCTGATGCTGAGATTCAGGATCTTGTTCAAAGTCGGCTTCGGGTTTGATATCTGAACCCGGATACGCATCAACGAGGGTGGGATCGGAATCGAATTTTCGGAGTTTTCAACTCCGCACACTGCGGTTCTTTCTTAAATCAACCGTTAGATCAAATTTTTATGCTCCTGATTCGATAACATTGAAATTATTCTTATATTATAGGCGGAATTTCATATAAAGGCCTCTAAAATTTCAATATTACATATTTAGCTACTGAAATCTCATAATTACATATTTATTCATTTAAAACACAAAACGTTTCATATAAAGGCCTCTAAAACTTCAATATTATATATTTAGCCACTGAAATCTCATAAATATAAACTCGACCCGGCCTAAACCCTAAGGCCGCGACCCGACGGCCCGACCCGAGGCAAACCCGTGCGGACCCGTAAAAAAAGCGAGGGTCGAAGACGGATAGCAACCATACTTCTTGGAAAAAACTTGTGTTAAAACTGACCCGCAAACCCGTCAGCTCAGCCAACCCGTCCAAACTCGGCCCTGCAAACCCATCGGCCCGGCCAACCCGTCGACTCGGGTGAGTTAGGCCTAACACAGTGTAACATCCCAAAGTTATGTTAAAATATTTTGGTATGTTTTATTTGGACCAACTTGTAAATTAAAAATGTTGGATTAATTTTTTTAAATGATCAATACATTACCATTTTCAAGAATAATTCTAGACTATTCTTACTTTTCCAAATGACAAATGAGCTTTACTATTTTCTTAATAATTAATTGCAAAGTATGCACATATGCGTGATCCTTCCCCATTGAATTTATTATACATATGCAATTATGCATTGATTGATTTAAGGTATTTAAATTTTAGATTTGGACTATTTCATAAATTATGAAATTATGAGGTTTTGATTATAAATAAATGTAACATTTCAAAGTTTTCTTTAAATATATTTTGGTATGTTTTAAATTTGAATCATTTCATAAATTTAAATTGTATAAGGGATTAATTGCAAAAAGAAATAAAAAAGAAAAAAAAAGGGGACGTGGCCCTGGCCACCACGTGGCTGCCATGCAGCAAGCCACGGCCAAAGCTTTGAGCTCCCGAGATCCTTCTTCCATAAATCAAGAAAAAAAAATGAAAAGAAAAAAATTAAAACAGATAGGAAGAGAGAAAAACGGAAGAAAAGAAGAAAAAGAAAAGAAAAGAAAAGAAAAGAAAAGAAAAAGAGAGAGATTAATTAGAAAAATAGTAAAAACATAAAGGATGAATTTTTGAAGATCCGTTGATGATTTGGTAGGCTTATCCGATTGGATTTCCAACGATACGACATAGCTGTTTCGAGTTCAAGAAAAGTTGATTTAACGGTTTGAATCGTCTTCTGATCAGGTAATCGGACTTCTCCTTAACTTGTATTTGATTTCTGACTATCTGATCCGACTGTGTGATTCGGATTGAAATTGTGGATTGAATTGTGTGCGATTTGTATTTGAAATGGATTGTGATTGTTTCATATATATTTTATTATGCATTTTGATATTCGATTCCATTGCATTTGTTGAACTGCATTATTTGAATGGTTAACCGTATTGACTGTTCTCCGTTATTGATCTTCTGGAATGATATGAAATTTTGCAAAAGAAAGGTAATATACGAAGGACGAGGATTGCAACCTGACTTCGCAAAACAGGTTCTTTATGCGCATATAGAAACTGTCCCCTTTTGTGCTCAGTATCGGTTGAGATAGGGGAATATATTACTTAAGTGGACCTAACGATGAGACGTTGGGTCAAAAATGAATTTTGATATGTGATTGTTTGAAATAGGAAATGTCTCGAAATGATGTGAATTGATATGAAATCTGAACTGAAATACCAGACCAAAGTTAGTAGAGTTTGATTGGATAGTACCTGTTGATACCATATAAAGTCGAGACATACTACATTCATTTCTACTGTCTGATTGTTTGATATTCGTTTGTTTATGATGTTATTGCATGTGGTTTTGAAATATTATCTCGAATTATTGTTTAAACCTGTTAAGGAGAAGCGCGTCGTAAAATACTCGATTACTGAGCTTTATAGCTGACTCCGTTTTGTTTCTGTTGTTTTCTGTTCTTTTGACGACGTAGGTTGACAAGACTGGACATGTGCTGTGAAGATACTATGCATTTGAGCACCCCCGCTGGACCGGTAATTTCGGGGTGTCACACACAGCTCGACACGTTTTCAATTCCCTACCTCTATTAGTGTTTTAGAGTGTCCGCACGAGTTTTAACACAGGTTTTTTCCAAAAAGGATGGTCACTACCTGTCTTCGACTCTAAAGTTTTTTGGACGAGTTCGCACGAGTTTGCCTCCGGTCAGGCCGGCCGGATCAAACACATACGAATTTTGTCAAATACCTAAATAGAGGAGAGGAGAAGCGGTGTGAAATAAAGAAGCTAACGATTATACCATTCTTCCCAAATCTGGTCCGACAAACTCGTGGCCTGGCCAACCCGTTGACTTGGGCGAATTTGACCCGATCCGACCTGGCTCGACCCGTTTTCAATTTCCTACCTCATTTAGTGTTTTAGAGTGGTAATTACCATTTAATTGTTAATTTACATTAAATTTATTAATTTGCAGTATGCTGGACAATAATAAAACATTTTGTGTTTTACTTGAATAAATATATAATTATGAAATTTGAGTGAATAAATATGTAATATTGAACTTTTAGAAGCCTTTGTATGAAACATTTTGTGTTTTAAATGACTAAATATGTAATTATGAGATTTTAGTGGCTAAATATGTAATATTAAAATTTTAGAGGCCTTTATATGAAATTCTGCCTATATTATATCAGTGTCGTTCAGCCGTTAAGATCTAATCCGATGATTCAGATTAGAAAACCTAAAGATGTGGAATTAAAAATTCTGCAAAGAATAGAGATCCGAGTGTGGGTGGGATCATGGATAGAGGCCTGATTCGAATCTAAATTTTAACGGACGTCGGATGTTCGAGTTCAAATATTTTCAGATCCAAATATGAATATAAATGTTTTTTTACCAAATAAAGATACAGATACAACGATTTGGAATTTGAAATCCGTCACACTCCAGAAATCATAATTGTGTTAGGAGTGTTAATCTCGTCACGTGTCATTATTTACAACTACACAAAAGACTTAATTTAACTAATAAAATAATAGATAAATAGAACCAATCATGCATAGAAAATGAACAACACACACATTTGTACACAATACATAGAACATCCAAATTCATGTATATATATATATACATCGTCTTTTTACAAAATATACAGCGAAAGCAAAATACATCAAAACATGATGATTCCACTAACATGTATGGAACCGACCATCACTACCATAATACAAACTAACCCTAAAACAAAAGAAAAGAAATGTGGAATAGAAGAAGTCCCAAAACAAAAGACGCCAGTGAACTCCATCATAATGCTCTCCTCTGATCATCTAAAGAACTCCTCACCTGAACCCCACAACCACTGTGAAACATGAGTAATTTATAAAATTACTCAGTGTGGATTAAGGTCCAGCCTTTGAGTTTATATCTAATATAAGATTGGACCAATCACACTTAATGAATCTAAATAAGTTATACTAAATTTATCTAAATGTTATAATTTACCATTCGAGCACTTTAAGAAAAACTATCCAAATGGACGATACGATGAAACCCAAAAAACAATAAATAAAGGAGAGAAATATATTATTTATTGACATAATAGCAGTATGGAAAATTTTATCAAATGTCCCAATCCAAAGGAAGAAAATGAGAATGATTCCAAGTTGTAGGACATCAGGATTCGTCTCCTTAGACGGGTCTTGTATTTGAGCCGTCAATCTAAGTGTGGAGTTAATTGAAGCTTCAAATCATTCTGAATATTATGAGATCCATTAATATCACAATATATCATTGTCCAACATTAGTGCCACTATGAGTTCGACAGTGTCGAGAAACATAAATTTTACTATTCATGCTACAGTGAAATCACTCTTTCGATTTTTCCTTTTTTTTTAAAACATGAAATTCATTCTATTCACTGTATTGATACAATATTTTCGTTATTTTTTTATTTTTCTTCCGAAAAAACGCATGAACAATAAGAGAGCCACGTGTCGTCTCTAGTTCACACCATAGAAGGATCCTAGTGTACCAAAAGATGGATATCTACTATTTAGTGTACCTACCACAGAAGTACTCAATTTTTTTTCCAAATAATAAAATCCACTATAATATTTTTAATTTACAAGAGTTCTTTGTCTGGTCTAGAAAGAGTAGCATCTAATCTAGTTATGACGGCCCATGAAAAATAGATAAAATTATATTGTTGTCTCTTTAAGGTTTAATAGCAAAATTGTGTACGGATCAAGCCCAATTTTTTTTTTCACTGAGGCTAGAATAGAAACAGTTCGAATTAATTTGATTTGATTTAATTTAATATGATGACAAATCTGGAGCTGATTATTGCCACTTAAAAGTTAGTAACTGCATTAATATATGAAAAAAACTTGAGTACATGAAAGATAAAAAAAATACTAGATACTCTGCATCATTTGAAACCGTTCAGAATTAACTAATGGCCGCTACTTGTCTTAAAGTTTTTTTTTTCGACAAATTTGCACGAGTTTGTTCTTAGATCAGACCAATTAGTTTCTTCTAAGGCGAGTTGGACCAAGTCGAATTTTATCAATACACTAAGTGTATATATCTTTATGTATCTAATTTTTTCTTTAAAGATATTTCAGTGCTTTTTCCTTAATCAAATTATCCTTCTATATTATGGTGTGCACTTTTCAAGAAGGTTCTTCTCAAGATATTTACAATATTTATTCAAATTATGTTGGCCATAGGAACATAAAAAAAATATATAGCTTACAGAATTGGGTTTCCTTCAGGGTTGAACTTGACTATTTTTTCTCTTATAATATAGAAATGATGATTCAATTGAAGTCGACTAATACCACATATATATTAGTATATGCCACTCCAATAATTATTATTATTTAGCATGCCAATATAGAATCTCCATTTCTCACGAAATCTATTTTACAATAACAAAATTGGCAAATACACTGCCAAAACTTGACATATTTTAATGATTATAATTTACAAGACATTTTTTATCTTAATTTTTAGAGTTTTTACTTTTTAATTTCATGCGCTTGTTTATTTTTTTTTCTCCTCATGCACTAATCTATTTTCTTAATTAATAAAATATTCGACAGTCAAAGTCTACTCTTGAAAACTTTTTCATGCAAGTTAAAATCATTGGATTCCATCAATATTGTTAAATATTATTTTTTATTTTTTATGCAGTTTGATAATCGATAAAACTTGCATAAACTTGATCATATTTAATTTTATATGCATATAAAAATTCAACAAAAGTGGGTAAAAACCCACAGATTTTATATGCATAAAATAATACTTATACATTGTTTGTCAGATTTCAAAATTTAAATTACTTTAATTAGCCGGTTGTCAATTTTGTTGAAATAATTAAATGTTAATGGAATTGTCATCATTATTTTATTTGTAGCCGTGCTTAGGTTATATTGGTGTTTATATGAAGTTCTAGAGGCTTTAGTGCATAATATATATACGATAGACAGCTAATTAATTCAAGCTAATTGTTTAAACTGAAACCCAAAAATAAATAAACAAAACAACAAAAATAAATAAAAGTTAACCAAGAAAGTAATATAACTTAATTGGCCAACAAATAATTCGGTTGCTTTACATTTTAAGTCAATATTTTAAGAATCCAAAGAGTATATCCACCTTTAAAAAAAAAAAGAAAATGAGGCTTTCAAAGTTTGCATACAATTATTTGAACAAATGATGCATTGTTCACTATTATTTAAGAATATTATTTAATCATTTCACAAATGAATTTTCAGTCAAATAAAAATATATTAACATCTGAAAACCACATGAAATGACAGATAGTTGTCATATAAAATTATATTGGGTTCTAAAAAATTCTATGGAAGAATTGGAGTTTGCAAATAGTAAATAATTAATGTTCTTGAATTGACTATAATATTTGTTTTTGGTACTTCTCCAATCGTAGTACTGAGCTAATAATTTTATTCAAGTCCTATTTGACTACATTCTTCATTATAAATAAATTCCCAATCATGATGTTTATTTTATTTTTTATTTCAAATAAGTTACAAACTTACTAAGTCAAAATCGTGTGCTTATGGGGTTTTTCTTTTATTAAAAAAAAAAATCGTGTGTCTTGCTCTTATTTTGTCATTTGAGAAATGATTTGTCGTATCGCCTTGGGTTACCCAAAACATCGTCAATACAACAATTGAAATTAATTGCTAAATAATAATTTTAGAAATTTTAGAAATTAAACAATCTATTCCTACATTGATACAATCAAGCAAACAATTGAGAATTAAACACTTGACCAATAAGAATTAAACATTTGACCAACTCTTCTTCTTCAAAAAAGAATAGCCATAGTTGTTAAATAAACAATTATTTTCCATAATTACTAAATAAACAATAGCCATACAATCCAACAATTACAAAACAATTGACACATCCGCATAAATAATTCATAAACAATTACTGTTGAAGATGATTTTAAGAAGTAACTTTCTCTTTCAATGAAACATCTTTTTACGGTGTCCATTTCAATTGGTTTTTCTTTGAAACGGTTGTGAAAATGAGATTTCATATATTGGTAAAACATGAAACAATATTTCACACTAAATATATACTTTAAAACTGTAGATTTATATTTTCCCTCTTGTTTTACTAAGCAGTAAATGTTGATGCGACTGGTATGTTCTTCATCTACATTTATATATTGAGTAATAGAACTTCATGTAAGTGAAACTAGGGTTTTAATAACGGGGCGGGGCGGGTACCTGTGGATTCGGATGGTCTGGATTTACGGATCCACGGGTACGGCGGGGCGGGTAAGCACGGGTCCGAACCCAAAACCTCCAACCCGATCCGTGATAAACCCGGGCTGGTCGGGCACGGATTGGGTCGGATTCGTCCAACTTTTCGAAAAATTTTGAATTTTTTTGATTTTTTAATTTTTTTCGAATTTAAAACTGCACATTATTTTAATATATATATATATTTTCGAATTTTTCTGACTTTTTTTTTTTTTTTTTTTTTTGTATTTTTTTGAATTTTTTGAATTTTTGCACGGTTCCACGGGTCGGGCACGGGCGGATCTAGGGACGGATCGGGCACGAGTATACACGAGTTTGGGGAGTTGGGTCTAGATCCGTGGATCCGAGATCCACGGGTTGGATCGGATCCGGGCACGGGCGGGTAGACCCGCCCGGATTTTTTTAAACCCTAAGTGAAACATTGAAACAAATTATATGAAGTTCGATTAGTTAATATTAGAGGTGGCAAGTCGGGCGGGTCCGAATCAGGTTCGGTCGGATTAGTTTGATTGTTGACAATAGTCGAATTGTGGATCGAGTCAGGTGAGGTTGGGTTGGATTTTGATTCGTCGGGTGTCTACAACTTTCGAGTTATGGGTCGAGTCGAACGAGATCTGTTCGGGGTTCGGGTCGAACTACATCGGTCTTTTTCGGGTAACGAGTCGAGTCATGCGAGATTGGACCGGGTTTCGAGTCAGGCTGCATCAATAACTTACGAATCTTGGGTCGGGTCTGGCGAGATCGGGTTAGGTTGCACCATCAATTTTCAAGTTATATTTTGAGTTTTAAGTTCAATCGAATAAGATTGGGCTCAATTACTGAATTGTGTTATTAAATCTTGATTTTCTCACATGTTAATTTGTTTGTAAAGTTAGATTATGATGTAGGCATGATAGGATTAGATCGATCTACAAGTTGTATCAAGTCAAGACGGGTCGGATTTGGGCCCTCATGTGCCGTTTCGGCTCGGTTACGAGTCGTCTCGTGTTCGGTCAGGTTGGGCTCGGATCTTCATGTGTCGTTCCATCTTGGTTTACGGATTGTCTCAAATCGAGTTGAGTCGGACTCATATCGCTCATTCGTCGCTTCGGCTCGAGTTACGGATCATCTTGAATCGAATTTGATCGAGTTTCTCAGATCGAGTCGATATCTGTCACCTCTAATTAATGTATAAATGTAGATGAAGTACATGAATCGAAGACGTCGATTGATATCCGTATAATATTTGATTTCATTCATATAAATGGAAGACTTTTAGCACACAAAAAATCCTTCAATTTCTGTAACAATCATGAATGAACAAACAAGTTTTAGCTATGTACACAATGATATAAATAAAAGAACTATTAACTTCCCTTCATCCTTGACCTCTTAGCTAGTAAATAACTTAACAATTCCCCTCACAAAAACCAAACTCAATGATTTTACAAACAGTAAATAATCAACTAAACAAAAAAAAATCAACAAAATATCTCTTCTTTGCGAGATAATATGATTGGAAATTAAGAAACTCAAAGCCTCATAAGCCAAGATCAAATTGAAAAATTGAAGATGTAAATTCTCCAAGTTCTTGAAAGATGGAATCATCAAAGTCAAAACCATTTTTAGTATCTACGCATTCAAAATATGTTTGTATATCATCTGGGAAGCTACACACTGATGATTTATCTGTAGATTTATTTTCAGATGTCGTTGTAACATCTACACTTTGTTTAAACTCTGTTGATTCGATCTGAGTTTGAGATGACACAATTTGAACAAATTCTGATTTCTTCTTGATTTCATCTTCATTTGTTGTATCAGCATCATGAATTGCAACAATGGCAGAATCAATATGTACTGTTGCATTTGATTCCTTCGTGTTTGATTGAATCAATTTTGCATACCGACTAATGTCGAAATTTGTTACTGCATTGAGACCTCGATACTCAATTGCTGCCATATCATACGCCACAGCTGCCTCCTCTTCTGTTGCTGTGATATATAATATAATAGATAAATAAATAAATATATCAAGTAATACAAAATAATAAAAGATACATGCATGAATACATGAAATATAAAGAATATGATTAGTTCCTTTTGATGTGACAAGTCACACTTGAACCAAAACATTGCCACTTATTAAGGATTCAAAAGGTTAGTATGGAGTTTGGTGACCTACAAAATACAAATTGAGATATATAGGTGTTGTTATCATGTTATGAGTGGTTTGTGTGTTAACTTGGAGACCTATTAATTGATTGTGGAAGTTTGGTTGATGTTTATGCCAACATCCTTTTGGTTTTTTGTGACGTCTCATGGTGTGGTCCTTCCTACAGCTTTTTTTTTTTTTTTTTGGGGGGGGGTGGGGCAAAAAGTCTGATTTGTTTGGCAATTCTGCAATTTGGCTTCTTGCTATATACATTTGGTACTTATATCACATGTCAGCATCAATTTATGAGTTATATTCGGCATCTCTGACTTATCTTAAATAATTTATTTTGAGTTTATTTAACATAACTATGGTAAAACTAAAATATTGCACTAGGAACAATTACAGTGGTCCTCCAGTAGAAGATCCAAATATGCATAAGAATAAATTGGTGGTAGTTGATACAAATCCCATCTAACTGGAGAAGAATAGATCATTAATTGTATTGACTTTGGTACACCTGTCGCCATGTTTGTTGCCTCAAAAAGGCAAGACCAATAAATCAATGAGATCCTGTGCAAGAGAAACTACTGGACTCTCCAGTCAACTGTACCAATATTCACTAAGTGGCAGATGAGAAAGATTGTAAAGTTGGTTCAATTTTAATTTATTTTAGTGAAATAACAAACAACTGAGCCATCTAAAGTACCGGATTTGCATTTCCTTTTTTCTACATCAAATTCATAAATTCATAATTTAATAGAAGAAACAACAAAAAGGTGTTTACTCAAATAGTCAATTGGCAGATGAGGTGGTGGGACATGATTTGGTTGAGATTTGGTGGGTAATTTATTAGGAATTTAGGAGTGACATAAATTGTGATGAATTACAGTTGAACTAAGGGCAAAATCGTCATTTGTGTCGTTACTAATTCTATCATTTAAATAATTTACTATCAAAATCAACAAAAATGTTTATTGTCTTGTGAGAGACTTGGCATGTTCAATTTTGTAACGATTTAATTATAATTTGTATGCTTTAAATTCTACAACTTCTATGTAATGCAAACAACAATTAATTAAGGAACTAAAAAAATAGCTAATATGAAAATAAATATAGGTAAAGAGAGAATAATACCGTATGTACCAAGGTAGAGATATTTGTTACCAAAAACCCTGCCAATGCGAGCTTCCCATCTCCCATTGTGGTGATGCCTATATTTATGTAAAATAAATATATTTAACCTTTTAGATTAGGAAAAAAATACATTTGTACAATGTCACTGAAAATGTCTTTAAAATTAAAAATTAATGATATTTTCAATGAATTGGGCAAAGCATCACAATGCACATTTTGCACAAACAAATACTTTAACATTGAATTTATTTATTAATTACAAAGATAATCAAAATATATAATGATGATGAAAAATTGGCAAGAACTATACCTTGCTACACCTCTGTACTTGGAGACTCCTCTAGAGAAGCCACTGCTTTTTCTACAATAAATTCATTGAAAACAATTATTGCCTCAAAAATACAATTATGAAAATTATAATTTTTTAATTCTTAAAATTATTATATTGTAATGTATACATTTTTATTATATCTCATCCTTACCTTCTCAAAGTTCCAATGTATTCCTCCCTAGATTGGTTCTCCATTTCTTTCAAATCTTCTTTATATGTTGCAAACTGCAATTAATTATTTCAATTAACCCCCAAAATAAGCTACTTATTGATATATTATATGACAAAAATTGAAACAAATTGACATATGTAAGTTTTATGTACTACTTGAACTGTGCAGTGGCAACGACAACAACAACAATGGTAATAATAATAATAATAATAATAATAATCTTCATTATCATCAACTGATAATAATTAAATAAATAATATAATAATTAATATCATTATTATAATAACAACAATGATGAAACAACATTATGACTATTTTCTACATTAATGGGTCAGATTTTAAAAAAAAGTAACGGTAATTTTGGCATAAAATGTAAACCTTCCTATTGAACGTTACACTGAAAGATTTTTTTTTGTCTTTATGAAACATAGATTTTTGGTTGAAAGCATGTTCCAAATAGTAAATATCTATTTTTATTATATATGATCAAGAAAATGCAGAGTTCATATCTCTATATCTATGGTATCTCATGAAGTGAACTGTTTTGACCAGACATATTCCTTTTTTTATTTGGTTAATACTAACTTTATTTATCAAAATATTGACAATACTAAAGAACAGTTTAAATGCGGTACACTTTAATCGTACATACAAGAAGAAAAAAACAAGAATTGCAAATAAATTCCAGTGAGAGTGTAAGACTAATAACAGAGAATCTTGAGTCACAAATTTTTGCTAAATTGAAGTCAAAAATAAAAACGAAAAAAAGAAGGAATTAATTGAAGAAACATAAAGGAGAAAACATGTGGTACCGGAAAATTGAGAAGACTATCTTGGCCCCAGTATTTCAATGCTGCCAAGTCATAGGCATGAGCTGCTGCTTCCTCTTCATCATAAGCACCTTGATAACCCCCAAAAATCACAAAATTACAAAACACATCCAAATTCAAATTTCTCAGATTTACAGAAACCCCACCTCAAGTAGAAATTTTTTTGGTAATTATTTAAAAAAAGAATGTATAAAGCCTTGATGACTCACCAAGATAAACTGTTGCATGCCATCAAATTCCAAGAGGAGAAACAAGAAATTTGAAAGCAAAGAGATGTATAAATGAAAGAGTTAGCATTGGAGATGATAGAGACTAAATTCAAGCCAGAAAATTCCGAAAAATTTGTGGATAATGTATTGGAATTTGCAAGAGAGAGAACCTTGTTTCCCTTTTTTGTTCTGGGTTTCATTCCAGGTGTTCTTATCCCACAAATGCGCCTCGTACCGCCCCGTCCATCGATGCCTATACCGGTCGATAACAAATCATAAGGCATCGTGTCAAAGAGCAAGCAGATTGCATAGAAAGGGAGAAAAATAGGAAGAAACTAATGGAGAAATTAAAGAAAAAAAATGCAAAACCTTGTAACACCTCTGTAAACTGAGCTACGTCTTGAGTTGGAGACACTCGGCGCATTCTTTCGGGTTTTCTTTATTTTCTGAGAACCAACTTTTAAGCTGGGGTCATTGAGTTGATTAGTGCTGTCATTTGTATTAGTTGTGTTTTTCTTTGTGTTCTTTGTCATGGTTTGGATAGAGAAAGAGAGAGAAGGGGAGAGAAGATGAATTGTTAGATGACCAAATTAAGTTCTTGTCACAAAGGAAGCGTTTGAGTTTAAAACAGAGATATTCAGTGCAGTGAGAGAGATAAAGGGGCAGAGAGAGAGAGGATGTCAGAGCGAGATTAAGTGCCAAATGAGAGAAGGAGAGACTAGAGAGAGAGATGTTACACCTCCAATTGGAATTCTCTGTTTTATATGCCAGGATGGTTATGTGTGAGGATTAGAAACCCTATTAAAAATTCAACTGAAAATGAGGCGTTGCAAATCAAGAATCTTGGCGTATTAAGTTATTTTATTAAGGAATAGTTTTGAAATGTAAAACCCTTCCTGACCCCTGATACACTTAATTCTCGGTTGCTTGTGTTGTGGTAGCTTAGTTTTGATATTTTTGAAATATTGAAAGTTCAGTATTATTTTCTTCTATAATGTCATAGAAATGAACATCTCTATTTTCAATAATAACATTTCTTTGAAACTTTCTTCCACCGTAGAAGAAACGACAGGTTACATGGTCATAGAAAAATTTGTCTCTAATTACTACTAAGAGAAGTTCTTCCGGGAATTAATGAAAATTTTCAAGATTATTAATAGAATTGATTACAGATTTACAGTCAAGTCATTGATTGTTATCGCTTAATTAAGTATTCATAATAGAATTTGCCTACTAGAAGTAACGACGACGACAACAACAATAATATGATGATGATGATAATGTAGTATTTCAATTTCTTACTCCTTTTTGGTCCTCTATTTTAATTTTTTTACGACAATTAGTATAGCGTATGATTTTTTTTTTGGTATAATAACTGTGATACACCTAGGCGCTTAGGTATAGATCAATTTTCACAATTCAATTCACTCTAATGATTTAATCAACAAATACAAGAGTTTAATTGCAATTTTAACAATTCAATTCACCCTAATGATTTAATCTCTAAATGAGCAAGACAAGTAATTGACAATACACACAATGTAATTCAAAGAAAGTTAAAATAATAGAGAGAAAGGGAAAGAGAGTGACTCGATATGTTGATGGTGTTCGGCTTGCCGTTGGCCTCGCTTACGTCTCTGGGTCTCCAGCACCTCCGTTTCGTACGGTAATAAGACAGGTCTGCTTCACTAAACAATGTTGCAATTACAAGGTGGAGTAAATCTCCTTTACACACACCAATAAGATAATTGAACCCAATTAACACACAAGCTCATAGAGAAAAGGTAAGTAGATAATGGAATAGTAAAATTGGATGCACAATCAATTTCTCAATAATCAATATATTAACTTAGCTAGTTAAAGATTGTAATTTTGAGCAAGGTTTTGCAAAGTAACTTGAGCTCTAGAGTGCACAATAATGGTGGTTGCTAAAGGTTTTGAATAGGCTTGGTTTCAGATGGCGAAAAGGTTGAAGAAGATAGCTTTATATAGGTGTACAAATCTGACAAAAATTAGGACATCGAGTTCTTGTGTTATACCGCTTGTTACTGTACAATCTTGGCGTTATAACGCCAAGTTAGGTCAGGACAAAATTTCCTAACATTGAATTTGGTCTTTTTTGAAAGTTTTACTTAGCGTTATAACATCAACTTATGTACAAATATGTTATAACACTGGATCAAGCCAGGACAAAATAGATTTTATTTGAAAATTTGGTCTGGCGTTATAATAGATTAATTTGGTATGTTCAGGACTCAG
>CAXKVX010000435.1:0-172141 GCA_964058865.1 Eleocharis quinqueflora | reverse complement strand
TATCCAAACTGCAGCCCTTGATGTCCATGCTAGGGAAGCCTAAACTAAAGCAATGAAACAGAAGTACAATTACCTTATAAAGGGATAAATCAGCACACTCATACTGATCTGGTAAATGCACCAAAACAGCATCTAAACATTGTTCCTTCCTACCCATAGAATTATTCGAGCCAGTCATGAAGCCTCTTACAATACCAATACAGTTTTTCAAGCCTGAAGATTCATCAAGTATTTTAAAACATGTATAATCTATCAGATTAGGAGAAGCTTGGTCAGATTTAGATGCTCCATCAATCTCCTCCTGCATAATAAGCACAAATTGGCATTTCATGCCAACTATGATCAGTATGGCGAAGAATTTACAATACCAAAAGTGACCCTTCCCCGGACCCCGAGCAAGCGCGAAACTACGTGCACCGGGCTGCCCCTTTTCAAAAGAAATTGAAAATAGAAAGATGATCAGTCTTCTAGAACCTTGTAGAAATTTATCGACATTGGAATAGACAGCAATGTAGATTGTGCAGGGGTTGGAACAGGAAAAAGTGGTAATAATCCTTTACACACAACTGTTTCAGAAACCATGGTGAATGGCATCAAGAAAGCCTCCTTCAAGCTGGAAATAATTAATGGTGAGAACAATGTACAATTTACATTAGATTCCTTAATGGTCATAATTCACAGAAACCTCATAACTAGCATTTTCTGACTTGTCGAATTGGGGGAAAAGAACATCTAAAGGTAGGTTGGACTTGATGGGCAGAATTGATACCTTGTTTGGCACAATAGAAAAGAGAAACTTTTTTCCAAAATAAAATAAAATATAAACACATTCAAATTATAGTTACTATTGATGAGGGAAGTAATGTACCATTGTTCCATTTATTGCATTCACTAGCTAAAGTTCTTTCAAGAAGGTTACATCCTTGTATCCTCCGAATGCTACCAGCTGGTCAATTCTCTTCATAGTTTCCCTTACAAAGATTAATATTTGATGTAACAAGAATATTTAAACTAGATGTAGAAACACCAAAAGAAAAACACTTACCTATCAACTTCTACGCTACACTTTGCTTCCAGTAACTGCTCAACAGGGTCACTCTGAAAGAGAAACTTCAGAAATACAACCACAAGCTCACTAGAGAGAGAGAGTGAGTGAGAGAAAAATCAGCAGTGCAATGGAATTAAAAAAGTAAACTATGTTGTCCTTTTCCAATATAAGAGAATATAAGCGAAGGTGCACCAACAAACTAACCTATTAGCCTGCTGAACTTGATCTGTTGGCTCTTGGAGAAGAATTTTGGCGCATTTCAAAACCCAATTAAAGAAATTCTGGAACTGCAAGATTCACTCAAGGGAAAGGACACTTAGAAAACTAGAAAACTGATTACAAGGGGAAAAAAGAATAGTACCACAAGAAAATACTGAGAAAAATAAAAAAGTACCAGGAATAGGTAGATTGTTAGAATCCTCGAAAACCGTTTCTGCTTGGGACAAGAAGCATCCCAGCACTTTCTGTCACATTATCGATCAGCTTTCTCATCCAAACCAACTCTTTTAAACCGAGCTCTCCACCGTGAAAGGCCTCTTAGTTCTCCTACTCTGAATCCAATTATTTCTAGTGCAGGCTGCAAGACAAATAATATAAACAACAACAACAACAACAACAACAACAAAGATTTTATTTCCAAATAAGTTGGGATAGGCTAGAAATGAAACCCAATCTGAAGTGAAAAATCAATATAAATAACAATAATAAAAAAATAGTTAAATAATAGTAAAAATAAAAGTATAGAAATAATACTAATAATAATAATAATTATTATTATTCTATCGATCATAAGTTTAAACTAGTATGCTACATCGTTTAATCCTGAACTTAGTCGTACAATTATAACACTACTTTTAAAATTTAGTTTCTCACAGTTCTGATACGTGAATCGCTGACTTCCATACACTCTATCTGACGCGAACTCTTTGAAGACATTCAATGCCTTTAAATCTCTTTTTACAGCTTCATTTCATGTCAATTCGGTCGACCCCTACCTCTTCTCGTGTTTTCAACGCGGACTTACAACTCCAGCACATACCGATGCATCAGAAGGCCCATGCTGGATGTGCCTATACCATCTCAAGCGATGTTGAACCAGTTTCTCTTCAATCGGCACAACCCCGACCCTTGTCACGTATATCGTCATTTCTAATGCGATCCCTTCTTGTATGCCCACATACGCATCTCTGACACACTCATTTTGAATATGTGATGCCCTTTAATAGCCCAACATTCTGCTCCATACAACATTACAGGTCTAATCGCCGTCCTATAAAACTTGCCTTTCAACTTTTGTGAGACTTTCTTGTCACATAGGATACTAGATGCTTGTCGCCATCCAACTTACTCTTATTCTATGGCTAACATCTTCGTCAATCTCACCATCACTCAGTAACATCGATCCTAAATATCAAAAGGTGTTTCTTCTAGGCACTACTTGTCCATCTAAACTGACATCTCCATCTTCTGATCGAACGCCACTGAACTCGCACTTCATATACTCGGTCTTAGTCATACTAAGTCTAAAACATTTTGATTCTAGTCTTCCTCCACAACTCTAATTTTCTACCCACGCCTACCTTACTTTCGTCAATTAGGACGACATCATCTGCAAATAACATGCACCAAGGGATATCGTCTTGTATATCTTTCGTGATCTCATCAATTACTAAGACAAAAATGTAAGGGCTCAAGGGTGATCCTTGATGTAATTCTATCTTAATGGAAAAGTCATCAGTCTCGCCGTGACATGTTCTGACAGTCGTCACAACATTATTATATATATCCTTGATAAGGTTAACGTACTTTGTTGGGACTTCCTTTTTTTCAAGTGTCCACCACATGACATTTCTCGGTACTTTGTCATATGCTTTCTCCAAGTCGATAAATATCATATGTAAATCCTTCTTCTGCTCTCTATATCTCTCCATCAGTTGTCTTGTCAAGAAAATCGCCTCCATAGTCGATCGTTCGGGCATAAAATCAAATTGATTTTTCGTAACGTTTGTCGTCTTTCTTAAACGATGCTCAATCACTTTCTCCCAAAGCTTCATTGTATGGCTCATAAGCTTGATTCCTCTGTAATTAGTACAACTTTGAACATCTTTATTTTTGAAGATAGGTACCAATATACTTCTTCTCCACTCGTCCGCCATTTTATTGAACAGCTTAGTTAGCCACTGTACTCCTACGTTTCCAAGGCATCTCCATACCTCAATGGAAATGTTATCAGGCCCTAAAGCCTTACCTACTTTCATTATTTTCAAAGTCTCATTTACCTCCGTCTCTTGAATTCTTCGAACGAATCGCCTGTTGGTGTCGTCAAAAGAGTTATCTAGCCCAACCATAGTGCTTTTGTTCTCTCCATTGAACAACTTGTCAAAGTATTCTCTCCATCTGTTCTTGATCTCGTCGTCTTTCACCAAAAGTCTATTTTCTTCATCCTTGATACATTTGACTTGGCTGAAATCTCGTCTTTCTCTCGTGACGTTTGGCAATCTTATAGACGTCATTTTCTCCTTCATTCGTACCTAGCTTATGATATAGCTCCTTATAAGCTCGACCTCTCGCTTCACTCACAGCTTTCTTTGCATTCTTTTTGGCCTTTTTATACTTCTGTATGTTGTATTCGCTCTTGTCATGATGCAAGCACTTGTAGCAGTTCTTCTTCTCCTTGATAGCGTTTTGCACGTTCTCGTTCCACCACCATCTTTAGGTTCACGTTTATTTCCCTTGGTCACTCTGAATACCTTTGTAGCTACCTTTCGAATGCAAGTTGTCATCTTCTTCCACATGTTATTAGCATCGTAATCGTCTTCTTTAAATGTTCCTTCTTCGATCATCTTGTCCTTAAAGACCTGTTGGGCATCTCCTTTGAGTTTCCACCATCTCGTCCTCGATATTTTGACACCTTTGTCCGGTTGAGCGCGTATTCAAAAGCGAAAGTCCGAGATCACAAGCTTGTGTTGTTGGACGACACGCTCTCCAGGTATAACCTTACAATCTACGCAAGCTCGTCTGTCCTTTCTCCTAATAAGAACAAAATCGATCTGGTCCGAGTGTTGACCACTGCTAAAGGTAACTAAATGGAAATCTCTAAGCATCTCTTCTAGATCTTCCCAGAATTGTTTTCTGATGTTCTCACACAAACGTATCTGTGGAGCATACGCACTAATGACATTTAAAACTAATTCCCCAACGACCAACTTGACTAGGATGAGTCGATCTCCTTGTCTCCTAACGTCGACAACTCCGTTCTTGAGACTCTGGTCAATTAAGGTGTCTACTCCATTCCTACTTCGTTCTGTTCCTGTGTACTAGAGCTTAAAACTGGTATTTTCCACCTTCTTTGCCTTCTGGCCCGTCCATTTAGTCTCTTGAACACATAGGATATTTACGCGTCTTCTAATCGCAGTATCAACTAACTCTCGTAATTTACCCGTTAAGGATCCTACATTCCAACTGCCTAGATGAATCCTATTTTCCTTTGCTAGCTTTCTTACCCCTCACACTCGTCGAGTAAAGTGTGAAGACCCTTGCTCATTTGTCACTATACCCGGGTGCCGATGTAGCGCGTCACTAAGGGAGTGACGACCCGGCCCTTGCACATTTAACACCATACCCGGATTCCGATATGGCGCATCGCTAAGAGGGTTACGTCCCAACGAAAATCTATTGGGTTTCATTTCCATGGGGGTGGCTAATTGTTTACATTGGCTCACGAAGCCTATCACAACCCTCCTTTTTCCGGGCTTGGGACCGGCTATGTTGAAACATCACGGGCGGAGTTATAATATAAAATGTATCTCATTATTTTTTATTTGAGGACTTGTCTGTACAAAGAAAAATACATGCCTGAAGGTGTTCATTTAGAACAGTACGAAGTTCTTTGCCAGCATTATCAACTGTCTTGGATAGGCGCTTCACCCCCTATTTTACACCAACCAAAAAAAAGAAGTTGAAATCTTGTTGTACATGAATTTTATTTCCTCTTTGCTTATTTTGAGGTTGCGACCTAAAAATTGTTGAAACATTAATTCCAAGCCAGGACTCAAAACTTCAACATTGAGTTCCACCAACCAGGTTAGGTAAGGAAGCACAATAAAAGAAAATTGTTGAAACTTATGCTACCGCTTCTCCAAGAGAATGCAGTAGAAACTGTTGCAGTGCAGGGCTTGTACGAACCCCAAGCAGAAGACTTAAAAATTCATCCTGTGGGTTAGAATAAGACCCTGCACAAGTACAGAATTAAATGTTGAGGTAGTACTTGAAATTATCCATTCAAAAATTATTTGATTAATTGACTCATTACCATGGTCAGTGATCAATGAAGTAAGAGTTTGGAACTTGGAATTGAACAAGTTCATAGCATCGGCCCACTGTTTTGACATGACCGAAATAGATGACCGTACAACTTCAACTACATCCTCTATATTTGATGCTTGCTGAGCAACCTGATGCAGCTCACTTTTCCTAATTTGAAATCAATCATTATCATCATGTACCTACTATACAGCTCTGATTAATCCAGTGCTATCAAGTAATCTGAAACTTAGTTTGAGCACTTTGCAAAATTGATTTTTGGGCAGTATCAGGTTTAAGATTCTAAAAAGATACAAGCACCTTTAGAGATCAGGGCTCACCTGTTAAAGAAAATCGAAGTATCCAGGTTTAAGCAGTGAAAGCCAACTAAACTATCCATGAGGCTTGAGTTTGTACTCAACTCAATAAGGTCTCCAAAACATAGCACTTCTAGCTGACAAAGATCTTTTGACATCGCAATCTAAAGGAAAAATGGCAAGAAAAACATAATTTGGATCTCACAAAGCTAAATCCAATATGGCAATATCTTAAAATTTAATGTTTCTAAAGAAGTTAATTGTATGCATACATATAGCAGAGATACCTTGCTTATTGAAGCGTTCTTCATTTGATATTGATGGTCAGTACCCAAGCTATTATGGAGAAGAATGTTATGGATGTTCTGTAGTGAAAAGATAAAGAGGAAAATAATTAGTTTTTTTAGATTCATTTCAAACTATCCAAAATCTTTAAACTATAGATACAATTTACAAATTTGTGTGGCAGACCAATGGCACTGCATTTATTATCTATAACTTACGGGCAATCTTTTTTTTTTTTTGCAAATAACGCCAGATATCTTGTTAGTTATGAGTACATAACTACATATAACTACATGTGATGGATTTGGTAAAGACAGCAGGAAAATATTCGAAGCTATTGTGCCAAAATTTTGGCTGATAACAGGGAACCCCACAGCAACACTGGCCAGTATTAAGCAGCCAATCATACTAACCGTAACAACTAACGATTGCAACAGAAACAATCATTGAAAGGTTTAGAAAATTACAATTTTTCCTATAGGGAAAATGCCAAATATACTGAAGCAGATGCATCCATCACGGTCACCACTACACAGGATATTAAAGCGCTGACAGGAGATACTTGACAGTTGCTGAGTGGTTTCTTCTAGGTCACCGTCACTCAGACCAGGCATTCTAGGCACCCGTGGAGGAGGTGGGAAGAAACGAGCTGTCCTATCCTCATAAAGAAAGTGGTTGTCTCCATCAACCTATATGTAAAGCAAGAAGAAGATGAAACTTCCTTTTTCTGTTTCAAGTTGGAAATAATAGCAGTGTTACTGAGCTCTCTGAAGCCATTGATTATGATACAAAGGTAAAGTGCTATCCAGCTTTTCCACAGTGAGCTAGCAATCCTTATATTAGATCAAATATGCAACTGAGAGGCTACTTTCCTGGTTGTCAGTGGGTTGTATTTAAAAAAACTCCTCTATGTGCAATTAATAGATAAGTCCCTACCACTTTCAATGCATCTTCCTCCCAATTAAGACAGATAACTGCAACGTCATGTGTCTTCATGCTTCTCAACATTTTTCCGTTCTGTGAAATAGGAGAACTATTAGAACATTGGGAAAAGCTACATAAATAACTCTTGGAGAAAATTAAATTAATACATGCAGCTAGTACATAATGGAAAGCCAGTTAATGATAATATACTTTTTTATACGACAAAAAGAGGAGGATAGAGCAATCATAGAAAGCAGCAAGTGGAGTAAGCAGTGACTCTCTGAACTAGAATGGATAGGTTTTTCGATGATCAATTCATTACGGTGATTGGAGACCACAAACAAAGCATACCAGACAGCTAGAAGTACAATTGGGTATATTACGATCAACAGGTACAGTACTATTAGTGGAAATACTGATATCCCCATGAAGCATCAATTTGTTTTTAAGCATACACAACACGTTACATGCCTGGCGACAAAATGTTAATTTTGCAGCTAAGGAGGGTTACACCAATTATGAAAGAATATTACTAATTTTAATTAAATAATAACTTTGAACAAATCATACCATTCAAAAAGCAAAAACTTGAATAAAGCATACCTCAACATCATGTAACAAAATGGACCCCTCTGCAGTGCCAAGAGCTATAACTTTACCATCTGGACTCCAACACAGAGATGTTATAGATTTTCCTAGTCAAAGAACAGACTACTTCAGTTGAAAATAACAAGCAAGAATAATGCACTAAAATACTGATGCAGGTGATGATTCATAACAGCATCAAAATTGTTTATTCTTACTGGCTCATTTTCGCATCTATTTGATCTCCAAGGTTCACCGAAGACCGTTACCAATTAGTAACATCAGTTCCCTTTGGTCCAAGTAAAAATTAAAGAGCTGCATCAAACAAGACATTCCACTCGAAACTTGGAATTTGTTCGGAGTACCACAGTCCCAAGGAAAAGCAATAGGAATTAGAAAGGGTATAAGGATAAGAGAAAAACCAGGAAAAACAGTCCAAAGTCTTTGCCAATTAAAACGATGAAGAAGTACTTTCGATTCTTCAGTCACTATGGCAAGCAGATCTTTCTCCGGATTCCACTCTGCCATTTTAACCTAACAATATAACAAACTCACATTAATAATTTCTAAGATTTGACTGAAAACACTCTACTGACATTGATTCCTACAGCATCTTTTAAAGAAAAAAACTGCATTCCATGGGATTTTAGTATGAACATTAAAATACAATCGGTGTAAGACACAAAGAATAAGCTGGTACTGATCAAACAGGTTTAGTTTGACTCGCTCTCAATTACTCCACTCAAAGGAAGGAGGAAATAATAGATTGATTTGTGCCTCAAGGTAATGGAGGCATTTATACCTGGAAAGGCACGGGCTTGTCGAATTGAAGCTGAAAAGGGATCGCTACAGAGGCCTCCTCCTCCTCCTCCTCTTCGACGCAATCCATTTGCACCTGTACAACTTCCCCCATTTTCGCGCAGTAGAGAGTATAGCGTGCGACTGAGGCTGTGTGCGTGCGAGGGGTAGAAACTTCTAAAACCCTCTCCAGAGGAGACTGTGTGCGTGCGTGCGTGGTTTGGGTTTCAATGGCGGGAAGCGAGGGTTGGCGACCCGCTTCTTCTTCCTCCCTTTGAGTTGGGTTTTGCATTATAGGCCGAATTTGTGCAAGGAGCTATCAGGTTCGGCCCTTGGGCTTTTTTGGCAGAGTGATTAAAATTTGATTTCTGACAACGCAACACGTTCTGAACGTTTTGCTTTTGTTTCACCATGACGAGATTTTGGTTGTGTTTATGTTTTGGTTTAACCGTTTTGATTAACGTCCGTTTAATAAACGCAACATTAAATACAAATGCAAATATTTTCGTCGAGTTAAACGCAACAAAAACTCAAGGAATTCGTTATGTTTCGTTTTAACCGTTTCTTACGTCATATTTATATAAAGTATATAAAATCATGCTTATATAAATTAGTAAATCATTGCATATTCGTATTTCATAAGAGTTAAGCGTTCTGAAAAGTTATAAATAAAAAATAATTAAAATATCGATCTCCTTGAAGTAAAATTACTATTTAGTAATTAAATAATGCTCATACATTTTCTTTTCAATTCCTTATAGACTTTTTGAGCCTTTTTCAGTTCATTATAGAGCAATTTCGTTTCGTCTCCTACTAAAATACTCTGCGTCTATGTTTCTTCTTCTCGAGGACTTTCTGCATCATTTCTCCTTCTCTTCTCTTCTCTTAAGGTAATTCCATATTCTCTTCATCTTAAGCTTGCTTCGCACGCATTTCAATGTTTAATGTTCAGTGTTCCAAAATAATTGCTTAAGCGTTAAGCATTTTAGAAAGTTATAAAATAAAAAATAATTAAAATATCGATCTTTCTGAAGTAAAATTACAAGTTAGTAATTAAATATAATGCTCATATATTGTCTTTTCAGTTTCTTATAGACTTTTAGTGCCTTTTCAGTTCATTATAGCACATTTTCGTTCCATCTCCTACTAGAATACTACGCGTCTCTGTATCTTCTTCTCGAGGACTTTCTGCATAATTTCTCTTAAGGTAATTCCATCTTTTATTTCTCTTAAGCTTGCTTTGCACGCATTTCAATGTTCAATGTTTCGAAATAATTTACAATGTTCAATGTTCATTATTACTTATTAGTCCAAAATTGAAAATGATTACTTTGCAATTAGTCCAAAATTAGTTCACTGATCAATATTGAAATGATTGAACTCTCACTTATATTATTCAGTTAAATTTAGATTTTTGTGTTAGGGTTTAGGGTATAATAACTTATGAGTTGGTTTAGAGTTTTGGGTATAATCATTTATGTTTACTTTTTTTAGTAATATTCACTGTTATATAGTAATAGATGCACCAATTATAGTAATTTGTTCACTGATCGCTTTCATCCTTTTTTTACAAAATAGATGGATCAATTAAAGAAGTCCAGGCAAGTCATCCAGATCCCTCTCTGGGAGATCCACTGATACAGTACCGTTTACTCTTCTTTATAGTCTATGGCCAATGACCTAGACTGGTTAACATCAGCTCAGACGCCCAAGAGGAAGAGCAAGGAAAAAGAACCAGTGACAAAGAGCAGCAAGCAAGACGAGGAAAAGACAGGCTTACCAACCAAGTCCAAGAGCAAGGGAAAGAAGAAAAATGTGGAATTGGATGAATGGTGGGACTCTCCATCTGACACTGACAATAAGAACTAAAAATTTTCTTTATCAATACGAGTTATTTATAAAATCTAGTTTTAAAATACAATTTTTGAAAACACAATAGTAAGAACTTCCTTTATTTATTTCAGGTTCAGTAGATTGGGGACTGCCGGAGGAATTTGAGGAATTGGATGATGAAGATGAAAAGACTTTTGAATAGGAGAAGCCTTGGGAGTGGAACTAAAGTCCTTGAGGGAGGACCAAGGTTATTTGTATACGGTTTAACTCCTAACTTTGATTTTGTTTGTATAAGATTTATATAGGAGTTTTTTGTTTGTCTAAATCCTGACTTGTTTTTGTTGGGTCTCGACGGTTCAAACCCGTTAATTAGCTTAAGTTGCGAAAAGACCGTAAAACAAAAAATGTACTTCTTACTTAAGCCAAGGATTAAACGAGGTATGTCAGATAAACTACCGAGTGTGTCCACCTCCCGTTTATCTTTGGCATCAAAACTCGATTTAATCCTTTTACAGATCTACTCCATAATTGATTTCTAAAACTTTAATATACTTACAAATTAAATAGATTAATATAATATATTTATACCTTGATCCAAATTTCAATTGGATTGCAGCAAACTCGGAAGATCGAATCTGAGAAACTTCTCTTTTCGGAGTATTAGACGTTTGATACCTTTATTGGTTATCCACCAGGAATGACCAGAGTGCGGTTTATTTCTTCTGCCAGAAATATCGTAAACCACAAAATTCTGCAAAAACACTATTCACCGAGATAAGGACAAAATAAATATATTTACGACTCGTAGTTATTCAAATAGAAATACTGCAACTTTCGCAAATATATATTTTTCCGAATCACGTAAACAACCGTAACCGAGATAGAGAGAAAAATATATTTATCGATTCGATCCTGAGTTAACAGATACGAGTCGAATGAAATTATGTTTTTCTCTTTACCCCTGTATTTATAATAGAATTAAGTAGGTTGGTCGATTATCAAAATATCCTTGATTTTTGGCATAATTATCAAAATTCCATTGGGCATGTCGGTATACACAAAAATATCAAACTTTGATATTTTAGTTTTTATGCTTTGCCGACATTCACATCTCATGTGCCACATCATTTTTTGATTTTTTATTTTTAATTAAGATTCTAATTTTTAATTAAAGTTTTAATTTGATAATGGTTATCATCTCAAATTCAAAATCATAATTAATATTTAAAATCTAAATTAAATATATATATAATTGTTCTCAACAATTATATTTCTCAGGATTCGGTATCGATTTGGTTTCGGTACGATTTTATACAATGCATCGAATACGCTTATAAATTAACCGTTGTTTCTGCTTGTCATCTTATATGAAATTTATAATTTAATTATATCATATATAATTAATTATAACCATCTTAATATTAATTATAATCAAATTATAATTAATCAGTAAGATTCTTTGATTAGCTCCTATATGGTGTGATCCAATAGGATCTGTGTTATGTTGGTAAATAGAATTAAAACCATTTTAACTTCTATAATCATAGGAGGCATCTGACATCTGCACTATGACCATCCAATTACACAGATGATGTTTTACTATACAATACCACGATCCACTAAACTATTTTAAGTCGTGTTAATTCTTTTGTCTCACAGTATCAGATTAGTTTCAAGGTAGGTGTGTGTCATCCTTACAAACTTAAATCTTTTCTCGATATTGAGCAGATTCATCAAATATAATTGCTATTGTAATTATACTACTTGCAGATAATCCTACTTTATCAAGGGGCCCAGCGATACTATAACTCGTATAGAGATACGAGGGACAATAGTACTTTTGGTAAACCATCACTACCTCAGCTAAGCTATGTATACCGAAAAGCTACCGTTATGACTGCGTTTTACCGACAACGTTAGATAACAATCACACATACACATCTCTTAGTAGGAAAGATGAATACCTCATACTTTAGAACTTAACACTGAATGAAAACATTAATGACACGTACACAATTCCATTTAATGTTTCATTCGAGGTCTGTCAAATATCATGTTCCTGGAACATGTATTTATGTGACTAACAACATCTCATGTCTATGGTCTGTAAAACTTAATCATCTTTTAACCCACATTATATTCTTGTAATAGTAAGTTAGTGTTCCTGCTAATTACTTTGGTTATAGACTTTTAAGAGTATATATCATCTATATTATGAAGTTTCACATTTCCAATTATTGACTCTAGTCAGATTAAGGAATGATCCATAAATTCAATAATACTCAAGGCAACAAAATGACAATTTATTAATCACTCAATTCATGATCAAAGTTTTATGATAATTTATCGTATATTGACTTCTAGATTATTACAAACTAACAGTTTTCTTGTGGTGATTGGTGATATACAAATTTTTTTTAGGAAATTGGTGAAAAAAAAATTGGAAAACAGTAAAGTTAATTTGTATGTACTTCATTACTTATGTTTTGATTTGTTATTTTAGATTTGACTATAATGTTGATGTGGGTTTGCTTGTAATTTTTTTATTTTTTGGATTCTTTGCATAATTTTTTGGCTCTGTTGTGCACCATTAGTAGTAAATTTAACATTAAAAAAATTAAACGATTTCAACATTTCTTACGTTTAACTAAACACAATGTTCAACACAAGGAAAAAATCTTATGTTTATTAAACGCAACGTTATATGCAAGAGAAAATTCTTACGCTCTTAAAACACAACGTAAGACACAAGAAAATATTTGCATGATTGTTTTGTGCGTTTGACAGCTCTATCTGAAATACTTCGAAACTTGAAATGTCATTCTCAAATATTAACTTTGTCGGCTAGTATGATCAAAATTAATTTGGTTGCATTATTATTGATGAAAAAACAACTTAATTGTATGTCTATAAATGATAATTAATGATTATCATTGATCTTGTTGAAAATTTTGATTCAAAGAAGAATTACTATATTTTGTTTTACAATTTCAATCATTTCAATATAAAATATAAATATTTAAAAGTAAAAAAAAACTTTCAATAAGCTTTTTATTACTACCATAAATGTTGGGTGCAGTTCAATTATATAGAGCTATATATCGAACCAAATCCTAATTAAACAATTGCTAATGCTCTATGTTAGATTTAAGATATTTAAATTCAGCGAAAGCAGTTTACTTACTTGCCATCATGTTTTTGTCTTGACTGCCTCTCGAGCAGTATCACTGATGAGCTTATGGCCTTGTGCAATTATTCTCTTGAACCTCTTCTGTCTTGAACATCTTCTTCTTCTTCATGAGTAATCGCTCACGAGTCCTTCCAAGAAAACACGAATGCACTTTTCTTTTCCTCAAACTCATGAATGAAAATTGATGTATTTGTCTTTAATGTAGAGAACAAAATAGAGCCTAAGTGCAACACATGCACACTGATTGATTCTTTGTATGTTATTATCAATGCAAGTTTTAAATAAAAAATACCGATTTAAAAGGTTGCAATTATATAACCTAATCGATGTGGTACTTGAGGTATCGATCCTACAAGGACAACGATGATCTTCTAAATTAAACTCTGGTGTTTAAATATAAGGACTAAAATGTTGATTTGGTTGTTTGTTTGATTGTTGTAAATTAACAAGAAATAAAAGTTGGTCAATTCAAGAAAATAAGGTTCTAGGGATAGAGCTTCCCAATCCACTTCCCAATCCACTTGTTCGCTTAGCATTTAACAAATAGTTCTCAATTGATTATGTTATGACGTAGACAACAATTATAATGCCAAGTAAGGAGTTAGCCTCTTAACATTATGCCTAGATAAATTCGGGGTTAGATCCACAAATAACACCGAATTGGTATAGGTTTTTATGGTACAAGTCGAATCAGGACTTGCAATCCTATTCGTTTAGCAATTATGCATTAACAGAGAATTAGCAAGTCCTAAATTCCTCTAAGGTACTAATCTTCTCCCTCGGGCTTGATTAGCACTTAGTACTTCTTCTTTTTGTCTAAGGCACAGTCCTCAATTATTCAATTCCAGACTAAGCCACGAAATAAAGATTCAATTCAAAAGAAGTAATAACACACAATTGAGTCCTAGAAAGCATTATACTAATAAGAAAGTTTCATGGTACGCTCTTTGCCCTAGAGAGGTGATTAGCCTCTCATGGCAAAGGAGCAACAAAAGAGAATACGAGAACACATGAAAATCAAGAGTTTAGGGAAGAAAGACCAATAAAATCCCACTTGCATCTACCCTTGATCTCCCATCTTTGTCTCTTGCCAAGAATCCTTCTTTCCCTCTCTCTAAACTCACTTTAAAAGACGATATTCGAAAATAGAACATACCCCCTGAAATAAAAATTATGATCCTTAAATATAATGTCTAAATTTGCCTGGGTCTTATGTTTGCAGCCCGTAATGTCGGGGCAAACGAGTTCCCTCTGAAGCGCTCCATTTAAATTTGAATTCCTTTGATGGTTTGCGGCCCACAACATTTTTGCCTGCGCAAACATGTCATTTTCCTGGAGAGTTGAGAGAGTTGCTGGAAGGAAGTGATGCACCTTTCTGAATTTCTTTGTGACCCGTAACGATCCTCGTGCAGCCCACAAGCTGGTTGATGACTTTGGGACTTAGCCATTTTGCAGTCATGCTTGGTCTTGCGGTTCGCAACAGACGTCTTGCGGCCCACAAACAGATGCATTATGGCATCATTTTGTGCTGCTCATAGTCATGAGTCTATTCTCGGGGTTCTTTTGGCCTAAAGCTTCTTGTACCTGCACGAGAAAACAAAAGTAGAGCAGTACCACGAACTTGCACATTTTCATCATAATTTAAACGTTTGAAATTAGAAACATCACGAGATCCAGGCCAAATTACGTTCTAAACCTAGCTAATGGCATATATGAATCAAGCTTATCACACACCTAACACACCCGTATTCCTTGAAAACTCAATGCTTAAACACTAATGTCTTTAGTATCTTGAAAAGATCTCATAATTGTGATTTAAGATCCTGTATGTTCTTGACATCTTAACAAGATATCATATCTTTATAAGATCTTAGCAAGATTCTGTATCTTTTTGTGATCTTAGCAATATATTGTCATCTTTAAAGATCATGACATCATTTTCGAGATCTTATCAAGATATCATAATAAAGAATATGACATGATTCATGAGATCTTTATGCAAGTATTAAATTAATTAAAATTGGTCCATCAATAATTATAATTAATTCATATTAATTCTATATGTATTAGTTTCCAAAACTTAGCAAAATACGTATTATACCATTTCTTAATTAATCACATTTATATGACATATATCATATTACTTAATATAAGATTAGTGACAGTACTTGATATAATAATCATATAACACATAGTCCACAAACTTCATTTATTAGATTTGACGTCTCAATTCCAACAATCTCCCATATCTTCCTCCATTTGATCATCATTTTGTATATTAGTTTGAGGAGGAGTCATGTAGCAAGATGTATAATTCAATGTATCATTTTGATTGAATTATATGTTTTTGTGAACTTTAATTGATCTTTATATCCAAGTCACAATTTTATCTAAACATTTGCATGAGCAAGAACATCATTTGATAGCTGAACTGAGTCCTATAAATGTTAAAGAATAAATTTGGAGCATAACAACAAATTAAAACTGAATAAATAGCAAAAATTAATCCTAGCGTTATACAAGGTGTTGCAACGGGTTAGTAACCCGTTATAACGACTGGGAACCTGTTATAACGGGTTAGAAGATCAAAACTAGCCGTTAGAAGAAATAAATTGATTGAAGCGTTACAGAAGTGAGAGAGGCGTTATAACGATTGAGAACTCGTTATAATGCATCAACAACCCGTTATAATGAGTTGCTATAATGGTTGGGTAAAAACTGCCTATTTAAGACTTATTTTTCTCCAAACTTACTCAAATTGCAATATCTTGAGCGAAATTATACTCTCTAGAAGTTACTAAACCAATTTACCCTCCATAAAACTCAATAAACTTCCTTAATCCTCAAAGCAAGATGTTTTTCCATATTAATCCTTGCTCTTCTCTTTCTGATGGCACCAAGCCCTCCTAAGTCCCGAAAAATTATGGCAAAAAAGGCAACCATTTCCACTCAAGCTAGGGTTCAGATTGGAGAAGGTGATGGGTCCAGGCAGCAAGTTTGTGAACGATCACTACGAACAAGGAAAGGAAAACAAAAAGGCCCCTCAAGAAGAACCCTCAAGGCCCATAGGGAGACAAAATCCTATGGAGATCTCCTCTACGAATCGATTCTTGTTCCGAATGCCAAAAGACTTAACAACTTTCTAAATAAGTTCAGAAACCGTAATATCTCAAAGCCTTACTTCTTTAAAACAAATGACGAGAATATGTTAGATGGTCAATCTTGGTTTATTGTTCGGGACTATTGAATTTTGGGAATGACAATCAATCATATATTGTGACCTTTTGTATCAAGAGTTATCAATTCGGGTACTTTATGCCAATATGAGACCTACAAGTCAACCATGGAGAGTTACAACCTACATATGTGGAAAAGAAATACCCATTACCATTGATACCATTTGTGAAGTTTTTGGTATCTCAAGTGTGGGAGAGGAGGTGAACCCATTTAGGGTTTGGCCAAGTGATGCCGATGAATTTGACTACAAAACTTGGTTCGCTGCACACAACAAGAAGCAAAAACGTATCGTCACCCATTTTTCGGCCATCTATCGTTTAGAGTTTCTATTCATCAACAATATCCTTACCCCTAAAAGCAAAATCAAATCCATTTTGTAGATTAATGCAATGTATCTACTTCGACATTTGATATGTTTTGACAATGTTGTCCAAATTCCATACATCATCTTGAATCATATGAGATTTGCTTTAATCAATACAACCAAGTCCCTACCTTATCCTCATCTCCTTACCTAAATTATGACACATGTTGGTTTAAGGATTCCTAGAAATGACCAACCGACCTTTAAACCCGAAAATCTTGTTGACATACTTGACTCAATCAAGTGGATCAAAGAAGGGTGTTTTTGGGAACAAGCAAGAAATACAAGGTAAACTAATGGATTTTAGCACCCGATGCTGCACCAAACTAATGGGACAATCCGGATGAATGTTTTGATCCTCCAATGAATAACCAAGTGTCCAAAAAGAGAAGAAGAGAGGAAGCTAGCTAATCTCATCCTCCACCTAGTTTTCCAATACTAGAACCAATGGAGAATATGTACGTTCAACCCCCCATTTCAACCTCAACCTCAAGCTCAATCGGAACAACAAGCCAATACATTTTCAAGATCTCCTCAACCCACAAGATTTACCTTGGAATGTGTGCTACAACTTTCACACCAATTATATGATCTCACATTGCACAACATGAAGTACTATAGAGGAATGTATGAAAGGTTGGATGAGATCGATGCCTTTCAAGAGCAGTACCAAGCATCATGGATTGAGAGATATGGCTTTTGAGGTCCATTGAATGAAGATAATAATCTTTAGGCGTTGAGAGGATGAGAGCTATATTAAATAGTAGTTTTATCTTTTAAAAGTTATAATTTGCTATGCTTCGTTAAAGACTTGTCTTTTATATACTCATGTTCTTGCTTGTATTTTCTTTTATGAATCTTTTCTTTATGCCTCTTGATGATATTGCCCTCATAATATTTGCATCCCCTATTCTTAATTGGAAAATCTTATTGAACTTAATGAATTGTGCATTACTTGAAAATCTTATATCATTAAGGAGGAGTAATATAAAATTGCTTGATTTGTATGAATATATATGTGTTAAATTCAGGAGGAGCTTAATTGTTTGAGCCTTTTGCCATTATTTGCAAAAGGGGGAGAAATGAAGATGTGCATCACTTGATATGCACATCTCAAATGGTTTCGCAAATTGCCAAAATGAGAAGTTTGTTGGATTAAACTCATCTCTTGTTTGACAATTTGCAAAACAATTAAAGTACTAACCTTGCACATGAGTTTTGGTGAAGATGCATGCTAAAACAGGTAAATACAAATGTCAAACATTCTCAAACATGTCATGGACAAGTCAAGACTTGCTCAAGTTATCAAGGAAATGCTTCACTGTGCAAAACATAGCATAACATTACGATAACGCTTCAAGACTTGTTATAACGAGTCACCAACCCGTCATAACGGGTGTCCAAGGCATCATAACGCCTCAAGAGGAGAGAGAAGCAACATCAGCTTGGATTTTCCCGAGGCCAACGTTACTATAACGCTTGCAAGACATCATAACGAGTCACCATCCGTTATAACGAGTTCACAAAGCATTATAACGAGTTTCTGAAGAGATAGCCCACATAATAACTGCACAGGGTAATTCTGGAAGATGTCCAAAGTATTATAACGCCTTATCCAAGACGTTATGAAAATGTTGTATTACTCGAGGCGTTATGGTTCGGCTTATCATTCTAAATAACATTAGTTATTTGTGCAGTAGTTTCATTCATCTTGATAGGTTCTGAGCTCAATTTGAAGTAAGAATATATATAACTTTTATGAAAAAAGAGATCAAGCTTACAAAGATCATTTTTTTTTTGTCAAGAACCAACTCCCATTATGCATGAGGAGAAAATATCTAATTTTTTCGAGGAGGGATCGGATGACCATAACTCTAAATAATCACAAAGTTATCACAATCATTTTTTTATTTTCAAAGTTCAAATTGTTGATCCAAATCGTTAAATATGATCTCCACAATAAAATATGCTTTCAAATCAAATTTTATATTTTTTTACTATTTATTAAGATGGATGCAAAAATATGTCAAAATTACAATAACTCCCATTATGCATGAGGAGAAAATATCTAATCTTCCTTTTTCTTCCCATTTCTCTTCAAAAAACAATTTAAGTGACAGACAAAAACTTCATGACCAACGTTTTAAAAAACAAAATACGCTCGACGCACGAAGTGATATCGCCAAGTGACTAATCTTGTACGATTGATTAGTCAGATTTTTGTGGATAATTTATTATTCATATGTTAATATATAAAATATTAATTATTCTATAAAAAAACAAAATTAATTCCATATTTAAGAATATAATATTAACTAATTTAATTTAATAACTAATATAATATTAACTGATTAATCGATTTGACAAATAATTAATCATGTTTTCCGAACGACTAATTATTTTTGTCCGCAAAATATGAGTATATAATATACATGACGGTTAAGTGTTAACCCACCGATTAATGGAAATATTAATCAATTTTTGACGGAGGATTTTAAAACACTCATGGCAGTACAGATCATGTCCCTTCCAAAATTATATTGCACATGACGTGTTCACTATTTTTTTCCCTTTAAAAAGTAGGCAACTTGTCTACGAACTTCCATTAAAATAAAAGAAAAACTATTTACATGGCCATAATGTATATAAATTGTGTGAGGGTCGTGCTCATTTTTTAGCATAACAAAATGGTGCCACTAAGACCAATTTAATTTTAAAGTATCCCAAGCTAGTTAATTACTATTTAAATCCCTGTTCCGGACATTTCTTCTTATAAAAAGAAGACCCTTGATGGTCCTTCTGTTAAACATTGTACAAAAAAATTTGACAACTCAAAGGAGAAGCTTGTTCGTTGTCAAGACATTAGATTATTATTTATTAATAAATTAAGGTATCATATATATGCTTGACCACACATTTTACTAAATTCGTATACTACAACAAATGATCTTTATTTCTAGTTTTTTTAGTTTTTATTGTCGGTTTTTCTTCAGGCGTAATAGAGGAGGAACTAAAATTATTAATAATCAGGAATAATACCTTGACTTTTATCAAATAAAAGTCAAATAAAAAAAGTTGTATGTTCTGCAACCTGATAGTTGGTTGTAGAACGTACAACTTTTGATAGATCTCAAATCGCAGATAACTCAGATTTCAAAATTGTAAATTTTAAATTTCAAATTGAAATTTCAAATTTAATTTAAAAATAAAAAACAGTAATTAGAAGTAATAAATAGAAAAATAACAAGAAAATAAAAAATAAAGTAAGAAAAAAAAGAAATAAATAAAAAAAGAAATAGAACAAGAATAGAAGAAAGAAATAAATAAATAACAGACAACAACAAAAAAGAAAACAAAAATAAATAAGTAAAATATAACGAAAATAGAGAGGAGAGATGGCGACGTTTGCATCTTATATTAAGAGAATAAAAATGGTGATCCAGTGCTTCTCGAACCCTCTCTCTCTTCAAATCTCACAATTTTTTATGAGAAAGAAGAAGACCAACAATGATGAATATAGAAATAGATGATGGAGATAGTAGGAATGTATGTATAGAGAGACATGGGAGATGGAGAGGAGGGAGAGACAAAAAAATAAGTTGGGAGCCGACGTGAGTTTTCTAAATTCAAATTTTTAATGCTGATTTATTAAAAAAAATCCGGTGATAAAATCATTTTTATCACCGATTTTATTAAAAAATCGGGATTAATAATCCTTAGTATATTTAACTCTGAATTTACTAAAATCTGGTGGTAATTAGACAACACTAAAGTCTTTTTTTATTGTAGTGATAATCAAATTAAGATCCAAGCTGCTTGCTCCATATGTACTCCACCTTAATAAAACGCGATTTTCGATGCTTGTAAATGCAGATACGTAAAACTAACACTTACTGGCAGTAGCGGAATCTGAAATTCATCTTTAGCGGCGTCAATTACTATAACAAAATAAAATTAAGCTATAAAAAGTAAATAATAAAAAGCCACTGTTGTTAATACCACTTAAAGTTCTATGTACATTCCAGTATAAGCAAGAGAGTCATTGCTACCAGTGTTAAAATAAAATAAAAAATAATCATCTTCAAAACAAGAATTGAGCAAGAAAAAATGTTGTATATAATATATATGTATATATAACCAAATTACATTTATTTTGCTATCAAGAGACGCTGCCACACGATATTTATCTAATAAACTTTCAAAACTTTCATGGTTCTTAAAACAATTTCAATAGTTTTTTCTGTAATAACATCATTTTTACTTCAGTAAACAATGAAAAAAAGCTAATAATCTCTAAAATTACAGAATAGTATGTTTCTGTAATTCTCTTTTTCATTATTTTATATAACCCATATAATCATTTTTGTGGGTTAAAAAAACATATCAATAATCCCCTTAAGATGGATTCTTCGTGTTGATTTTAAATATTCACATTATGGATTCTGATGTATTCTCACACTATTAGAAAATGAATCTTTAAAAGTTACTTTGGTCGGCTATTAAAAATAGACATTTTAAGTAGGACTTGGAGAGTAATCCATTATAAAAGATAGTTTTTAACACCAAACTATTGGGAGCACCCACTATTATAGACATTTATAAAACCGAATTTTTGAGAGCGCCCGCTATTATAGACCTTTTTAACAACAGGTCTTTCCAACCATCCAGTATAAAAGGTCTTAAAAAACGAATATGTAGCTGCATGTAGGACAACTACATATATGTTCTTTTGACAGGTATTTTTGCAAATATGTCTTTTTGTAAAATATAATTAAAGGAAAGACTTACGATTTATAAATATATTATTTTATTGCTGTAATATATTATTTTAAGACATTTATTGGTATATTTTTTTGACAAATACGCTTTTCTGTAAAAAATGTCTTACCAACAACTTAATTTTATTTTGAAAACAATTTTGCATCTCTTATGATCTTCTCATTGAGTATATTTTCATGTCTCTCCAGTCCTCTTTTGTTCAATTCAACATGACCAACAACTGCATGAAAGAAACTTGGATAGTGACTGAGCTTGAAGTTCATTTAGTGCATGAGGAAAGATAGAAAATGAGTCAGGAAGATGATGCACATGTGAAAATATCTGATCCAAAGGGAAATAAAAGTAAGCGCAATACTAGAAAAGAAAATGGTCCAACAAAAAGCTACAGACAACAATGAAAAGAAGCAAAAGAAGGACAATACAAGAAGTTAATTTAAGTGCAAGAATTCGGGACACATTAAAAAATATTGCACCAACTACAACATGTGGTTGAAAAAGAAAGATATGTGCCTTGACTTAGTTTGTTCTGAAGTTATTTAACTGTTGTATCTAGATATTCTTGGTGGATAGATTTACGTGCAACAGCTAACATCAGTATATCTATGCAGAACTGTCTAAACCTCCGCAAACCAAATGAGATTGAGTGCCATATTTATATAGGAGACATGTGGAAGGTTGAAGTTGAAGGAATGAGAAAATTTAGATTATTATGTAGGACTGATTTTTATTTGTAGTTTGATGCATTAGTGGTTCCATTCTTTCGAAGGGACCTAAAATTTCTATTTCTTATTTGGACAAGAAAGTTTATGTATGTTCAGTTAGTATGAAAATTTTATTTTGCTTCAAAATTCAAATAAGCAGCTTTCGATTCTTTGTCTTCTAATGATAATCTTTTTTGTTGATATAGATACTTCATATTCAGAGACACAACACATAGATACTAGAAAACGTAAATTAAAGAGATTTCGATCACATTATGGCACAAGTGTTTCGGACACAATTTTATGAAAAGAATTGAGCGACTTGTGTCAAATGATATTCTCCAATCTTTAGATTTCACAACTTAAATGAATGTGTAAATTGCATCAAGAGAAAATAAACTAATAAACGCAAGTATGGTGCCAAAAGATGTAGTAATGTCTTAGAACTAATAAATACTGACATTTGTGTAAAATTTTCCAAAGGTACTAGAAATGGTCACATGTATTTTATCACATTCATAGACAATTATTCAAGAAATGGCTACATTTACTCGATTAAAGCAAAAGCTAAAGCATTAGACATGTTCCAAAGTTTTAAAGCAGAAGTTGAGTTACAACTTAACAAACACATACAATATGTCAGGTCCGACCGTGGTGGTGAATACTATGATAGTTATGACGGTTTGGAGAACAACGTCCGAGATCCTTTGCAAAATACTTAGAGAAGTGCGAGATTGTACCTCAGTATATTGCCAGCTACCTGCAATGAACGGTGTGTTGCCAAGAGGTTCTATTATTACATTATAGTCACTCAAACAAAATAATAATTATTTTCTACATCCATTTAATTTGTGTCTATCCTTGTCGAATGATATTATGAATAATATGAAAATAGGATCATGTTATTTTTGTAATATATTCTTTTCTTGGTCTCTCAAGTGAATTAATTATAACTAAATTAGTTATATTGCATGCAATATAATTCTACTTTAAAAAGGGGGCCCAGTAATATCATAACTCAATTAATTGAGAGACAATGACAATATTGATACATAAATTTCTCCCACACAATTCATGAATAATAAATTACTATTTTATTCATATAATTAGATAGTTTTAAATAGTAATCACATTATATACTTCTCATGTGAAAAATTTATATATCTCATATCTAAGATTCAAAAAATATTAATAACACAAACACAATCCATAAAATGCTCCACCTAATTAGTCATGTTCAATATATAATACATGTTTTATATATTTATGTCATTAAATGATAATCACTTATCAACATTTATAGAACTATAATATACTTTTATTGACATAACAATCTTATGCAATAATTAATGTTCCTCCTTCATTACCACGATTGTGAACATATTTTTAAGATTACATGTTTTTCATCTTATGAGTTCTATGGTTCAAGACGAAGCACGTCTTCTTGAACACTTCTAAAGATATAACATTTAATCTCTAGAAACAAAATGTATGATAACATTTTAAAAGTCATCTTTTTTATATGAATTTATGAGTTCTATAATTATCATCTAAAACACACATTTCATCTTATGAGTTCTATGGTTCAAGACGAAGCGCGTCTTCTTGCAGGATCCATGATTGGATGGAATGACGCATAGTTCCTCAAGGCCAGATGACAATTAGGCTTATTGAGTAATTGGACTTTTAGATGTAAGTGGTAAATATAAAATTGCACAAATCAATTTGGGCTTTGATCTACATAAAGAAATGGATAATTTTGGATGTTTGTATAAGTGGGTGATCTCGGCCCTAATTTAAAAGTCCCAAAATAATAAAGTAGAGTAAGTTAGTAAAGTGATTAATGAAAAGCGAGAATTATCCTGAAAGGTTGGTGATTTCTTAATATTAATACGTAAAGTTAAAGACGGGAGATGACGAGATTTATGGCCCGAGCAAATAAATAGATACTACGAGCAAATACAATGACTCGGATAGTCTTTGGGTATTATCTGATCCCGAACATTAAAATACCAAAATTGAGTTTCTTGTTTGACTTTTACGTCTTGTAAGTTATCTTGATTTTTCATTAGTTTTCTCATTCTTGCGAATTTAGCTGATTTTTCATTAGATTTTCTAGTTCTTACAAATTAGGTTGAGTTTTCATTAAGTTTTCTAGAATCTCCAGAATTTTAACGTCAAAACAAAAAAGTAGAATAATGAATAAATATTTGTTCAATATTAATAATAATTAACAAATGAACAAATAAAAGAATACGAGAACCCAGACAATCAAGACTCGTAATCAGAAATCTGATGGTAAAGAATCAAGAAACAAATCTACTTGGTCAGGTGCGGAATTCTGTGAATTTTTATTAAATTTGGTAATTAGAACTAAATGTTACATAATTCAGTTTGACTCAGAATTACGTAATCTGGCGAAACATTGCATATTCTGAATTTTGTCTGAATTTATTCTGCATGTTATAAATAGATGCTCCAAAATTATGAAACAACATGTTGATAAGTGGATATCTCATTAATTTGTATAGATGAATGAGACTCGGTGTCTAGTTCTGAGTGATACATGCTTTTCGTTTTGTCTGACTTAGCATCTCAATTTCGAATTGAGATATGTTCCGTAATATTATTGATTTGTTCAAAATCTTGTCTTATCTGACTTGTCTGAATTTGAAAGTCTAATATCTGAATTGATATAAAAATCCATTTGATCTGTCTGAAAGTTCTGAAATTTTCTGATCTGAATTGAAAGTTTGACTATATCTGTCACTACCGAAATACGGTTGGCCCCTAATTTCGGCATTACGTTAAAGCTAATAGTATTGAATACTTTCACTAGATAGCTCTCACGAGAATAAATCTCCCGGTATGCTTGAGCTGGGAAGATCTCCTTGACTAGTGCCTATTTGATCCAAGGGCGTGAGATAATGATACAATTGAGAGATACATGTGATGTGATTTGTGATCTACTCTGATCTGATGAAACTTGAAACAAACATCTATTATGACTGACTTGATTATTCAATATCCTATATTTGGTATGGTGGTTCTTCTGCTATCCGAGGTGATAGATTTGATACGGTAGTTCTTTGTTATGTTATCCGAGATAATGATATTACTTGCATTACTTTGATCAGGTTATATTTCTTATTATATTTCTTCTTTTAATTCTAGTAACCTTATTTAGCATAAATTCATGTACTGAACTAAAACCAGCACTGAGATTATATCTCATCCTGTACTTGTTTGTATGTTTCCACATTGGATGTGGGTTTGAGGTTATTCAGAGATTGCGAGGAAAGATGCAGACATTAGTCCAAAAAACTAGGAGAAAATTATGTGAAGTAAGCCTTGTGGTTACGGTTGTCCAAATTTACCAGACTTTACTTGTATTTTGGTTAGCACCATGAGATTACTATTGGCCTATTGGGTTAAGATCTTAGATCCACTCGAGATTCTGCTTGTATTGCAAAAGATTAAATGGATAAAATATAAGTTGTTTAAAATTTTGTTAGACATCTGCTCTGTTTATTATTATCTTCTGTATTAAGAAGGAATAACATTGCGTATATTTAGGATTAAATATTCGTGACGTCACGGTCGACTGCGAGCCGTGACACCACTTCCGCTATTAACTTTAATGTCTTATGTCTTACAACTAGATAATTGCAACTATATTTTAATTAGAATTTTGATTTTAATTTTATCAAATTGAAATTGCACCAACTTTTGATGCTCTCTGAAGTTTCACAACTCACAAGTCCAAACCAAATAAAAACATCAAATTAAAAATTGACCTCTGAAGAATGAACTAGCAAAATAACCAGTTTCTACGGCAAATGGTATAATTTTGAGGGTTTCAATCTATCGGTCACATTGAAGTACTTGAGCGTTCTAGCCCACCGAAGATTATCTTTCAATTTGTGCACAGCCACCGTGTCTGGTATGAATCCATGCCGGTAGCACGTGTGCGGTGGTTTAAAATAGTCGTACATTGCCGGTGAAGCATCATACATGTGCACCTCTTTTCCACCGTCCCTGAACCATTTGCCTGTGATCAGATCTTCTGGTCCGGTGTGGTGGGTCCGGGCCAGATCTGATGTGGATATCCACTTGACCAAGTCCCACGAGATCACGTAGCCCATCCCGAACATGTAGTGGTCTGCTTTTGTGTCGAAGCATGGACTCATCAGCCCGAAGTAGAGGCTTTCCCTTGGCAGTCTCTTTAGTGTGTCGACGAGGTTGTTTAGGCGGAGGTATGTATCGTCGTCTGTTTTCATCACATAGTCATATGGGTCCTCTCCTGTATTTTATAGGAAAAATAATAATAATAATATAGCAGAACATAATAAAAAAACGCGTATATACATTCCTCATCTTCTTGACATAATAGATGAGGAATATACATGTAAATCTAAGTATTCCTTTTTTTTGTTTCTGAAGAACTTGAAAACAGTAATTACTTAAGCTATGCAGTCTGTTCCATTTTTATTTTTCTTCCACACTAGAAAACCTCACTTCTTTGGAGTGAATATCCTACTTCTAATGGTTCATATAACTTTGAGATTTGTGCGCACAAATCTCAAAGTTATATGAACCATTCGATTATTACTCTATCATTAGAAGTATTTCGGAGGATGTGAATTCACTTCTTTGTAGTTGTACTCCTTTTAAACCCATTTTTTTTTCTTGAAAACGAAAAAAAAAACAAATAACCATCTCATACCTGTTCTTAACTAAACAGCTAGCAGCGCTGTAAACACATTTTGTACCCATTGATTAATTAGTATTTTACGAGTAGTTAATTTTACATATCACATAAAAAGATTTAACGTAATTAACTAGTATACCTCTAGTTTTATATATAGTTTGAACTCAACAGTATATTATTTTTACTACTTTAAGTATATAGAAAAAACATTATTATCTTTATCAAATTAAAGGCTAAAATATAGTTAAAATCACCATCAAATAAGTTGGGAAGGCTGGAGAAATATGTGTATGTTTTTCCATTCTCCATATTCTCGGCACAATCAAGAATCATTATATCGTCGTATCGTATAATCTCCATGGCAATAAGAAGAATATCTTCCTCCTTAGTCACGTTGCAGAAAACAAACTTGACATCTACATGCCCGGTATGGTTGGGCTGGAGGGCATATGCTAGTCGAACCACATTGCGCCGCTCATAATTCCCGGGCAATGTCAACACACCTATAAATAACCGGATATCAGGCTTCACTCGGACGTGTCCGACGAAATCAACATGTGGGTCTGCCTGAGTACAATCTGCTCTTATCGTTTGTAGTTTTGATTCATTCGGGTACACAATTAGGGTTATAAGGATGAAGAAGATGAGAGCGAGGAGGATGAGTGTGACTGTGGATGTGGATGGTGTAGGATAGGAGCTAGTTTGCTTCATGGCCTTGTTGTATAATATTACTTTATACAGACAAATGGAGAAGAACGAAATGGGTTGTAGGCTTGCCGGAGAACATGAGCAATTATGAGTACATATATGTTTTCATTTACTGTTTTTTTTTCCTTACGCAATGTTGACTCGAGAGAAATTTCCCCGTTGACCTAATTTTTCATTTCATTTTTTAGAATTATGTCATTATTTTTAAGGGATGAAAAGTTGATTAATCTAAAAATTTCTATATATATCGTATTATCAAATATGAATGGTTTTGCATCTCTCTAATAAATAATACAAAAATATATAAATTCGATGTGCAAATAGATTTTAATCAATACCAGAATTTTCTTATTAGTGTGAAAATAAAAAAGTCATTTTCGTGGCCACAAGGATGGAAAAAAATATCTTTTTCGTGAAATAATCAAGAAAAAACTTACACGAACTACTCTCTACTCAAAAAATACATTTGAGAATAACATAGCTCTTTTTCGTCGAGCTAACCACTTAAATAATTCGACATAAATGAGTTTTTTTTTTTCCGTTCGCATGTTCTTAGTTCTGTAGTTAACATTCACTATGGAAAAATGGTTTTCGTACCGGGTCTTTTGAGGCTTATCCACCGGTTATCTTTCATTGTAAATTCCGGGGTTGCAAAAGATAAGTTAAAACCTGTCGTAGAGATAGGAGGCGCAGTACTCCGCTTTTCTTCCGCCAATCTACAATACTTCTTATTTTTTAATACCCTCCGATAAAATACTTCTTATTTTTGTAAATTCGGGAGTTGCAAAAGGTAAGTTAAAACCTGTCGTTGAAAATTGGATGTCTGTAGATGGTTACATAAATAAATTTTCAAACCTTCCGATAAAATAGTAAAAAAATAAAAAATGTAAAATTTGGTCTCCAAGTCAACATTAGTATGGAGAATGTTTTCAACAGTCCCGATTGATCATTTTTATTGGTTTTGATGGCGAAGGATACCAGAGACTAGAAAAAGTAGGCTACATATTCCTTCTCATATATATAATATAAACACACACACACACACACACACACACACAACCTGATGTACACAACAATTAATAAAACATGTAGATCATGTCATCCATATTAATCAAACATGATTACACACGCATCCAGATCATGTATTACATCAAAAGTATCACCAATCAAAATTAAAATAATTAATAATAATATCCATGACATTAATTAAGCCAAAATAATTACATATCTAGTTGGATTAAAATATTCGTCCATGTCATGATTACTCTTGTATTATACAATTACCATTTCTATTTCCTTCTATGTCTCATTAATTCGCTACGAATAAGTGACGACTATCCTTGTATTATATAATTATCATTTCTAATTTCTCTCATGTCTCGTTAATTCGGTAAGGAACCCATACAGAAACAAATGAATACAAATTTAGAAAAATAACAAACAATTAGTACTACAATTCACAGTAAATGTCAAAGAAAAAGTATATCAAATAACCTCCTCTTTTGGGCTTTTAGAAGTTTCTCCATTTCAGTTTGCAAGTTAAAAGAAGAAAATAAAATAATCATTATGCATCAATTTGCTCTGAATAGTACTTTAGTTTTGAATTCCTCCCATTCGTCATTAATTAACCACCCATCATACCAAACGAATTGACAAAAAAATCATAAGCTACTTTTGCAAGTAGAGATAGAGATAGTATCTTCCCTACGTACCACATTTCTCAATGTATGTAAAGCTACACTTTGGAGGATCGATGGTGACCAAATACTCGAAGGAAAGAAATATAATTTTGACACCACTATTTCTTCATCTTTTTCTTTTCCTCTTGTATATGACATCATTCTTGATGCATCAATTTGCTCCTCATAGTTCTTCAACAAGAAAAGAAATATGATCTTGAACTATAGCGATGACTATCCTTGTATACTATTTGCAAAAGCCAAAAGAGGAAAATCAAATGAATTAAATTATAATGGAGGGAGCTTCTGGAAAATATGTAATATCCAAATCTGAAAAGTATGCATTATCCAAATCATAAACAATCGAAAGTGAAACCATATATACTTACTTGGAAGCTGAAAAGTTATTTTCATAATCTAGTACATGATAGTGAGTGGACCGGCTAGTTTCGTAACAAGCACAAAATGGTGCATAAACATAATTAGCAGTGAAAATTAACATACACAAAGAAAGATTCACTTATATATGCCATATCATGAGAGTACAACACACAACTTAAATGTTGTCTCTCAATTTTCTTGTATGTTGAAGAATGAAAGAAGCTTCAACTGAAAGTAAAATCATATATACATACGTGACAGTGCTTTACTTGTATGTCGGCAATGGCAGCACCACCTCAATGAAATGACATTGGTGTAAAAATAACAAGACTTGTGTTATTTTTAATTGGAGGAGTAGTCACTCTCTTCCTGAATATTTTAAGAATATTTGCATACCTTTGACCAGGAATTATTTGACAAACCTACAAAAATAACCATAACAATCAAAATTAGGATAATAAAGTATGACATGACTTCATACAAAAGGCCTAGAGAAGATATAAAATAACAAACCTCTATTGTTCTTCCAGTATACCATAAGAAAGTGAGTGGGTCGTCTCCTTTCATTTATAATTCCACTTATGCCTCGTTAATCGCTATGAATCGAGTGACCGTAGGCCATAGCACTTCATTCTATGCTACCATCCCTATTTCTTCCTTAACAATCCCAATAAAAAAACAAGCACAAATTAAAAATAATATGATCCCAAATCAACATCCAAATTTCTCCCCTAATAATCTCAAATCCCAAATTAAATGCATTAGAGAGATTGTAAAAAGAGAGAATCATGATCTGAGAAAAGAAAACTATCCACCCTTAAGGAAAGACTGGAGAAGGAGCACGCTCCACATTTTGGACTTGAAAAGACAGACTCGAACAACATCAGGGTTTGAGAAAATGAGCAGTAGGGGAAGAGACGCCTGATGCAATGCAGAGGAGAGAGGGAATGAGTGTGGGCGTAGAGAAGAGGAGAGAAACAATGAGCTAGGGTTCACAGAGAAGAGGAGAGAGAGATGTGAGATACTCGATACTTGGGGATTAAGGTTAGAAATATGCGCGAATGTGTGTTGGCATTTGGGCATGTTAAATAAAAACACGACAAGAACTTTACACAAAAGTTCTAAGCCTCGGTAGGTGAATGGAACTGTTTAATGTGCTTTGGACTGTGAAAATCTAGGTTCCAACTCCAAGACACATTCTTTTTTCACATCAAGATTTTATCCTATTTTTACATTTTTTTTCCACGTCAACATCAATAATTTTAATTATTTTAATCAAGTATGACACAAAAAATAAATATATAACACTTATTAGTTACCTGATAAAATTAGTATAAAGGATAAAGTATGTTGATTACGTCAACTTGAGGCTCAAGAGATCGGCGAAAGACTGAGAAGAACTTTAGACAACTCGTGAAAACCGTAACGATTAATTCATCGGGAAGCAAGTCAAATATATGGTTTTGCGTCTTGAAAGTTCACTGAGAAATTAACAAAGTTATCAAAGTAAATATATGCTCATCTTTAAATTAAAATTTATAAAATTAATCAAGATGTACATTATTATTGTAACAAATTTAACACAGTCCATGCAATTTATTTTTGTAGTCCAATTGATATATATATGTAGTGTTCCAGCATAGTTTTGTTTGTACTAACTATATTAGTACATTTATTTTTGTAAGGAACAAAATTAGTGAGGTGTTAAGCATATAATTGCTTCATCGAGCAATAGCTTTGCTATCACTTACAAAAATAAATAAATAACAACAATGAGAAGTCAAACAAAAAATCATTGTTGTTAGCCTTTTTGTTGGCCTTTTTAGTGTAATGAGAAGGTATTTGTATTTTTCACTTAGTGCACTATATGTCTTCTTGTTGGCCTTTTTATTGCATCCATTTAGAAAGTTCCAAGTTGTGGTTGTCGAGTCGATAGTGTCCTAACAATGCAACCAAAGGTTTGTTGGAAGAAATAGTCCCAAATGACCATGGCGACAAAAGATGAAGTAGTGGAGAAAGGAGAAAGTGTGTTAGCATATTGGGTAAGACGACAATGAAGAAAGTGTAGAGAAAGTGGGAACGATACTTGCAAGGATATTACTTTATTATTTAAGATTTTTATATTCTTTTTGTAAATTAATATCGAGAATGTTCTCTGGGAAGATGTACCACACAACAAGAAAGGAACGATCCAAATCTGGTGCACTATAAGAAACGATATGTCGTGATGTGATGCAGGAGGTTGGATATTATAAGTTCAGAATAGTACAAATCTTGATGCAAATAAAGGACTCATATTTGCAGTAACACAAGTGGCGAAAATTAAATTTTTTTATCGCAAGTGCTCATGCAGTGCTTAAAGGCGCTAATCTTTTTGTTAATTAATACACAAGCAATGTTCTTTTCTTGATAAAAACCGAAGTGATGTCCTAAATCAGCTTTTGTTATTAATTAATGTTAGCTGCAGATTCAGAACATGTGAAAATTAATTAATTAAATGAAACCAAAGATTTGTTCCCTACAGTTCAAGAGAGAAAAATCTTATATAAAATAGCCAAATTTTGCTATATATGTGGGTCAAAATTAATTTGATTGTACTATTAATTATTGATGCAAAATTAGTGTGATTGCATAATTATTGATGACAATCAACGATTGTAATTGATCTGTGCTTTAAATTTTTTGTCCATACATACAAAAGAGACTCGCCCAATCTACAAAATAATATCAAAACAAAGTTCTAAACATTAACAAAACAAAAAACAAAAAAAGGAGGGTTACAAAATAATCTCAAAATAAATATGTTACAATATTTTAATCGAAGTCTACCTATTTTTTAATGCCAAGTTTTCTACAATGGGGTTCTAATAAAGGGTGTATCATGAGAGGCTGCAAAAGAATTTCACATCATTCTACACCGGGTGATTAATAAACAAAGGGCGTAGATGTCTGGCGCTCTACACCGATATTTTCTACACCGAATTTACTATACAAAGGGTGTGGATATCTTGAATTATATAATGATATTAGAAAAGTCGGTGGAGAACTAATTTGGAGAGTGGGACCGACGCTTCTACACTCGATTTTAATATAACCGACATAAAGGAGGGTTTGCAAAATGTAGTTTTTCATGTAGTGATTGCACATTTCTGTGGAGCACAGAAGACCTATACATAATCATTTATCTTCAGGTGTGACTCCCACTGAGTTATCCACGCAATAATTCATATTATGTCCCTACTTTGTACTTCTATGAAAATAAAAAAAAACACGAAAATAATTACTCATCAACATAATTATTATTTATTTTCGCAGTTTTTAAGAAATTTAGAATCAATTTTTTGTCGGTAAAAGTATTATTTTTGTCTATAGAAATATTATTTATGTCAGTAATAGCCATTATTTTATATCGGTAAATTTTATAACATGTTCATCATTATTATTTTCTTTAGATAGTAGGTAACACGTCTCCTAACTTCCATTAAAAGAAAATAAATAATTATTTACATGGTCATAATGTATATAAAACATGTGAGGGTCGTCCGGTCGTGCTCATTTTTTAGCATAACAAAAGGGCGCCACTAAGACTAATTTAAAGTATCCTAATTAAGCTAGTTAATTAGTACTTAAATCCCTGTTCCGGACATTTCTTCTTCTTAGAAAAGAAGACCCTCGATGATCCTTTTGTTAAACATTGTACAAAAATATTTGACAACCCGAAGGAGAAGCTGGTTGGCTGTAAAAAAAACTAGATTATGAATAAATTAAGGTGTCATATATAGGTTTGACCACACATTTTACGAAATTCACAAGCAAATTAAGATTCAAGTGTTGGGTGCAGTTCAATTAGATAGAGCTAAAGTAAATAGAGAAGAAGAATGAAATTGATTTTATTTATTGAATTTGCTTATATTTTATAATTACAATCGATAGATTTATATACAGTGAATAAGGATGATGTAATTTTTGTGACAGCTAAGCAGTCTAATTAACTAGTTAATTACAATTAACATTCTATAACGAACTCTTCTAACAAATTTCTTTAGTTCATTAATTATTCTGTTATAACAGTTTTGGATTTGCCGCATTGGTTGTGCTCTCCATTCTTGCATTGATTGGAGTTGTTCATTTCTTTTGAGTTTCATTTGTGGTTAGTGTCAGGTGGTAAGACTAACACCTTTGATGTTGAGATTAACATCTTCGGTGTTGAGACTAACTTTATTGGTGCTTTACATTCTACAACCCTGTCACACCCCGACAGATAGGACATGACATATCCCACCACGAATACATGATCAGATGTACTCGTAAGGCTAACTACCAAGCATATTCAAATAGCATTTACAATTCACATTATCATAATACCATTTCAGATGTAAAGTAACTAGAGAGATAAAATGATATAACAAGAAACGATTATAAGCAACAAATTTTACAACTATCCATATACAAAAGGTAAAACATGAAATCGGGATTTTTCACAAGTATCAAACAACACAAAAGATGTGAAACCCCGATGCACAAAATATACAAACTGATATAGTATTATGATTTATACAAGGTCAAAAGGCCTACACGACATCTGACTCGTCTCACACATCGAATCCAATACCTGCAAAAAAAAATAGTGACTTGAACTTTTAAACAGATTAACCCTACGTAAACCTAAATTAACTCTAAATTAAACAAAACTTGAAATAATTTCATAATAAATCCTACATAAAAGTATGCATAATTTAGCCTTATCAAGTACCGTACACTTGAGCCTGCAATTTTGCTTTGGTGGCTTTTCACACAACAACATTGCACATGTTTTTTTTTTTCCTTTGGGGTTGATCTTTGGTTGAGGGCACAATACACTTCAGCCTCTACTTTTGCTTTGCTGACTTTCCATACACCAACATCGCACATGTTTTGTCCTTGTGGTTTGATCTTTGATCTTGATGGCAGTGTGGTGTTTGGCCTTTGTATCACTTTCTCGAGGTGGCTTTGTATTGACTTGACTTTTTGTTTTGTTTAGGTGGCTGTGCGGGTCCTATTTGCAGTCGTAGTGCTCGCAGGAGGGAGAAATTCAGGGCCAAGTTTGGTCATTCTAGGCACTCTGCCTTTGTTGTTCCCATGAGGTATTAAGTTTCACTACTCATGCTTAGGATCTTAGGATTTTACTTGCACTCTGGACATGTTTGCTTTGTTTCTCTGGTTCACTTGTTTGTTCGATTAGCTCTTGACTTGGATATGCCTATTTGGTTTTGTATTTGACTTGGATATATTTGTTGGTGGTATGTATACTTGTTTGATCATTTGTGTGGTATTGTTTTTTACATTGCCCATTTGATATTGAGGAAACTTGTAATTTAGATTGATTTTGATTTGTAGAAGTTTATGTGAGACCTCTGTTCGGTGAGACTCAATTTCGGTTTGAAATGGGAAACATAGTGCATTTTGTTTATTTTATCCTCCATAATTCCTCGGAAGGATCATTGTTTCGTCAGATAAGATATGTACAATTGCCTAACCCTGTCAATCATTTAGGCCCCTTGGATAATGGACAAAATCAGCGGATGTTGCCTAAGAGAACGGCCAGTACCTGTGATAGTTTATGGTGCCATCACCTGGATATCATTTTTAAGTGGAACTCACTTTTGCTCCTCTCACTTTGTCTTGTTTTTTTATTTCTCACTTTTTGCTTGTGGTCGATTCATTTTTTGTTCTATGTCCTCCCTCAGCTTACCTTCTCAAAATAGAGAAAGATTATTTCATCATTAGGATTCATGAACGAAAATTGTTTAACGACCCAATTCTCACGGCCTTGCTTTTTTATCCCAAAGAATAAGGTCGTATCTTGTTTATTTGATCCTCCATAATTTTCCGAAAGAGGGTTTTTATTTCATAGGATTATTTTGGGACAATCCACATAACCCGGTCAACCATTTAGGATCCTTGGATAGATTGCCAAAACCAGTGGACATTACTTAGACGAACGAGCAATACCAATGATTGCTTATGATGCCATCATCTAGATACCATTTTGAGTTGGAACTCACATTCACTCCTCTCATTTTTGACTTGTTAGGGGACACTCTGGTCCACTCATTGTGTTTAGGTTTGAATTTTGTTTTGGTTTCATTTTATTTTTTGGATGGCCTTAATTTAGACTTTTGTTTTGTCTTTGGGGTTTGGGTCATTTTTTAGTTTTTTGTTAGGTGGCTAAATTTTTAGGTTTGTATTCGACTTGGAGGCAACCAATTTTGGATTAATTTCGTGGCTTGTGTTTTATTTCTTGGAAAGGCCTTTTGGTTTGGATTTGGTTTTATGTCTGGGATTTGATTTGGATGCCTTTGTATTTGGTTTGATGGCGGCACATTTATTTCGGGGCCTATGTACACTTCTTGGGTTTGGTGGCCATGTACTTTATTTGTGGTGGCTCATTACTTTGTTTTTGGATTGGTTTGGTTTTGGATTTTGAGTTTAGGTGGCTATGTACACTTTGAGCCTTTGGTTTTGATCTGATATTGGTCGTTTGTTCAGTTTGGTAGCTCATTCCTTGTTCAATGACTTATTTCGGGGGGGGGGGGGGGGGGTGGCGGCATAAAATTTAGACTTTTGTTTGGGCGACCTCATTTTTGTTTCAATGTTTTATTTGGGTGGCCTTTTGTATTTGGGTGATTGACATGGTTTTGAGTGTCTTTTGGTTGGTGGCTTGAGGCTCACACTTTTTATTTGACTCGGGCTTGGTCTTTATTTGGGTTTGGATAGCTCATCCATTGCTCAATGGCATACTTGAGGGTGTCATAAGGTTTGTAGTTCCACTACGGTGACTTTTTTTCCGCATATACACATTTCTTTTGCTTATGTATTTCTTGGTGTCTTGGCTATAAGACTAATGTAATGCCTCCCCTATAAAGGTACACAAAATAACTTATTCCTTAGCGAGTTGGGTTTAAAATTATGATTTTGTTTTCGACGTTGAGATCGACGATTTGATGATCTCCTTACCTCACATGCTACCCTGAACCAATTCTAATTCTGGAAATGTGTACATCATGTGCCACTTGACGGCTAAGATTGCTTTTCTTTCCACCTCGTGGACGGGATTCTTCATACTTGAACAAATTGCTGCCAAAGATGAGACATATTTGCTTTGGTAGAACTTGAGTAAATTGAGACTCACTGGCAATTTGATACAGCATATAACCGCATGTTGCGTGTTAATTGACTACCTACTCACACCATATTAAGAGTCCATGATTAGTATTTGATGCTTAATATGCATGGTAGGAGCCTTTAAACCCACTACACGTTTTTGTTAAGAGGCCCTGATTAGGACTTAGAGAGGGCATGGTAGGTCATGTTGATGCATTTCATTACGTGTTTGAGCTTCTTTTGATTATGTGGAGAACGTGGTGATGGATGCCAAGGCTTATCTTTGCTTGGTGGAGAGGCTCCTATGTTGAAGACTCTCATTTCTTTGCACTCTTTGAGATTTGAAGAGTGGAGTTACATTCTCAGAAGATGAGGAACTCTTTTTATAGGACCATGATTCTTCTCACTGAGGGGTTGGGATGCCGTGCCGGCTCCTCTCAAGTTTAGTCCGCTTTCTCTGGGGTTTTGAGGCATATGAGGCATATTCCCGACAAGAAAGGGAACTTTTTATTCTCGTTTTGCAAGGGTCTTTGAATTGACGACCTGCAAAGATTGTTTATTTTCGTGGGCTCGTTTGTGGACCCGATGCTCCCTAATTAACGTCTCAAGGCTGCATAGGTCATAGCAGCTTTGCTAATGGCTTAAGATTCTGGACTTTTGATTTGATTGCCTTTGATAAGGTCTTGGATTTGATTTAGAGACTTGATAGCAACTTTGTCCTTTTAAACATTTGTTTTCCCGTTGGACATATATTTTGCGTCGAGTGAAGCCTTGGATGATTGGCAATCTTGCATCCAGTGATTCCAATTGGCACAGTAGCAATAGCTTGGATTTTTTGGCCACTTGTTTAGCGCTTTGATTCCTTCGGGGTGTTTTGCAAGTTTGCATTGGAACAAACCCTCAAAGACTTGATCAATTGCATCATTTTCTGCTTGAGTTAATGCCCCTCCACATTTGGGTGTTGGAAGTGCATTCATGAGGTATTTGAAAGGTTCTTGTTTCTTTTTCTCTTATATTTGACTTGAGGGCCCTACCTTTTCGGGTTACTCAGGGACTGAGGACCATCGAGAATGGCCATACCTCCTCACATATATGTTGTAATGTTGTTCTACCTCCCACCCTAGGTCGTGAGACTCTAACAAGTCTCACATTTCATAGTCATCGCTTTCACTTTCATATTCGAATCAAAGTCAGTACTTATGATGATTACATGACACCAAGCACGGAATGCATCCTTTTTCACCTTTCCCATCATCATTCTTTGTGGTGGACATGGGTTTCTTTCTTTGTTTCACTCCATGCATGGCGTATGAGGGGTCAGGTTTTGAAGATATCTTAGGGCCATGTCAATTTTACCCTCCTTATATTGATCTTCGAGCCAATTTTTGAACACGAATCAATATTCAATTATCTGTCCCAGTACTCGGTGGTATGGACAATAATTTGGATCACTGACTTTGGCCCATGTCTTGAGGTCTTTTGCATGGAAGCAACTCGATTCTCAGCTCGTAACCCTTGCAGAACATTTTATCCACCTTATCTTGGTAGAATAAGTAGGGTCTCTCCTCATTACCTTTTGAAGTGTTTTCTTCTTTTGAGTTTCAGGATGCCTGGTTTTCTCAAGTAGGCTAGCTTTGCTTAAGATTTTGGAAGAGGATTCACCTTACGTAAGGATCTCTTGATTTTTCTTGCCTTCTGTAGACTTTGGTTTTCTTGGGATTTCTGGCATTCTCGTGGTCGCGATGAATTCATCGAGTCCACCCATTTTGGTGATGTCCATGGACACTATTGAAGTTTGGTGACCCTGTTTAGGTATCGATTCACTTGGATGAACAGGGAATTCCTCATTTACGTGAAGTGTCATGACCTTTCCAAAGTATAAGAGATCCTCATATGAAATGTTGGACATGACATCTTTGAGTTCAGTTATTGTGTTGACTTCGTTTAGAACGGGCGACACATCCATATCGATGCACTCGGTCCCATTTGATTTGGTGAAGCGCATGGTCCCTTTTTTAGCATCCACAACTGCTTCGAATAGGGTCACCATATAACATTCAACTTATCGATGCCCGAAGAACAATAACAACAACAATAACAACAAAGCCTTTATTCCTAAATAAATTAGGGTAGGCTAGAAATGAAACCCAATCTGAAATGAAAAATCAATATAAAAATAATAATATGAAATAGTAAAGATAAAAGTATTGAAATAATAATAATAATAATAATAATAATAATAATACATTATTCTACCAATCATAAGTTTAGACTAGTATTCTACGTCGTTAATCCTGAAATTAAGCTGTTAAAAAATAACATTACTTCTAAAATTTAGTTTGTCACGATTCTGGTACGTGAATTGCTGACTTTCATGCACTCATATCTGACGCCAACTCTTTGGAGACATTCCATGCCTTTAAGTCCCTTCTTGCATTTTCGACGCAGCTTAAAACTCCAGCACATACATGTGCATCAGAAAGCCTCCTCTGGATATGCCCATACCATCTCAAATGATGTTGAACAAGTTTCTTATCAATTGGTGCAACCTCGACCTTGTCACGTATATCGCCATTTCTAATGCGATCCCTTCTTGTATGCCCACATATCCACCGTAACATACGCATCTTTGCCACACTCAACTTTTGTATGTGATGCCCTTTAGTAGCCTAACATTCTTCTCCACACAATATTGCGAGTCTGATCGTCGTCCTATAGAACTTGTCTTTCAACTTTTGTGTGACCTTCTTGTCGCATAGGATGCCAGATGCTTGTCGCCATTTTATCCAACCCGCTCTTATTCTATAGCTTGCATCTTCGTCAATCTCATCATCACTCTATAACATTGATCCCAAATATCGAAATGTTTCTTCTATGCACTACTTGTCCATCTAAACTGACATCTTCATCTTCTAATTGAACGACACTGAACTTACACTTTATATACTCGGTCTTCGTCTTACTGTGTCTAAAACCTTTTTTATGCTAAAATCTTCCTTCACAACTCTAATTTTCTACCTACTCCTAACTTACTTTCGTCAAATAGGACAACATCATCTGCAAAGAGCATGCGCCAAGGGATATCGTCTTGTATATCTTTCATGATCTCATCGATCGTTAAGGATAAAATGTAAGGGCTCAAGGCTGACCCTTGATGTAATCATATATTAATGGGAAAGTCATCAGTCTCGCCGTCACATGTTCTGAAACTAGTGACAACATTACTATAAATATCCTTGATAAGGTTAACGTACTTTATTGGGACTTCCTTCTTTCAAGTGCCCACCACATGACCTTCCTTGATACTTTGTCATACACTTTCTCCAAGTCGATAAATATCATATGTAAATCCTTCTTCTGCTCTTTATATCTCTCTATCAGTTGTCTTGTCAAGAAAATCGCCTTCATAATCGATCGTTTGGGAATAAAACCAAATTGATTTTTCGTAACGCTTGTCATTTTTCTTAAATGATGCTCAATCCTCTCTCCCAAAGCTTAATTGTATGGCTCATAAGCTTGATTCCTTTGTAATTAGTACAACTTTTCAATCTCCTTTATTCTTGAAGATAGGTACGAATATACTTCTTCTCCACTCATCCGGCATTTTGTTTGGCCGGAAGATGTTGTTGAACAACTTAGTTAGCCATACTACCCTCATGTCTCCAAGGCATCTCCATACCTCGATGGAGATGTTATGGGGCCCTAAAGCCATACATACTTTCATTCTTTTTAAAGTGTCATTCACCTTCGTCTCTTGAATTCTTCGAACGAAATCGCAATTGGTGTCGTCAAAATCGTCATCTAGCTCAACCATAGTGTAGTTGTTCTCCCCATTGAACAACTTGTCGAATTATTCTCTCCATATGTTCTTGATCTCGCCGTCTTTCACAAAAAGTTTATTTGTCTCATCCTTGATGCTTTTGACTTGGCTGAAATCTCTTGTATTTCTCTCGCGGAGTTTGGCAATCTTATAGACGTCCTTTTCGCCTTCCTTCGTACCTAATTTATGATATAGATCCTCATAAGCTCGACCTCTTGCTTCACTCACAGCTTTCTTTGCATTCTTTTTTTCATTATATACTTTTGTATGTTGTATTCACTCTTGTCATGAAACAAACACTTGTAACAGTTCTTCTTCTCCTTGATAGCGTTTTGCACATTCTCGTTCCACCACCAAGTGTCTTCATATTCACGGCTATTTCTCTTAGTCACTCTGAATATCTCTGTAGCTACTTTTCGAATGCGAGTTGCCATCTTCTTCCACATACTGTTAGCGTCGTAATCGTCTTCGTTAAAGACTCCTTCTTCGATCATCTTGTCCTTAAAAACCTGTTGGCCATTTCCTTTGAGTTTCCACCACATCGTCCTCGATATTATGATGCCTTTATCTGGTCGAGCACATATTCGAAAGAAAAATTCGAGACCACAAGCTTGTGTTGTTAGATGACACACTCTGAAGGTATAACCTTACAATCTATGCAAGCTCATTTAGTAAGAAAAAAATCGATCTGGTTCGAGTGTTAACCACTGCTGAAGGTAACTAAATGAGATTGTCTCTTTCTAAAGAAGATGTTAGCTATCATGAGGTCATATGCTACAGCGAAATTCAAGATGTTTTCTACTTCTTAATTCCTATCATCATATCCAAATCCTCCGTGCAATTCTTCAAATTCCCCACTAGTTGTACCAATATGACAATTGAAGTCTCCTCCTATAAAAAGCTTCTCGTCGAGTGGCACATCTCTAAGCATCACTTCTAGATCTTTTCAAAATTGTTTCTTGACGTTCTCGCGCAAACCTATCTGTGGAGCATATGCATAACGACGTTTAAAACTAATTTGCCAACAATCAACTTGACTAAGATGAGCCGATCTCCTTGTCTCCTAACATCGACAACTCCGTTCTTTAGGCTCTGGTCAATTAAGACGCTTATTACATTCTTGTTTCATTCTATTTCTGTAAGTCAGAGCTTAAAACTATTATTTTTCATCTCTTTTGTCTTCTGGCCCGTCCATTTAATTAGTCTCTTTAACGCATAGGATATTTACACGTCTCCTAATCACAGTTTGAGTACACATTTTATTTTGAAGTCAGAATCGTAAATGTTATTTCTGTTTTTTCCAAGTTCAAGACAAAAAAAAATTCCCTTCATATACGTTACCTGCACTCTCTCATTTTTTTTCCTTGTACTTCAGTCTTCACTTATGACAGCGGATTTTTTAACAAAATTTCCCGCCTGTCATAAATGGTAAGTGAAGGAGCACCTTATCAATTTTCAATTATTATTTGTTGGTGTGATGGTGTCTTGTTGGGTTTGTTGTGAGTACTTTGTTTCTGGAATGTATCAGCTTGCTGAGCTAGCTGGTAAAAACCAATTATTTATATTCATAATGAACGGATCATAATTCATGAGAAATTAAAAACCATGCATCAGCCTCAATTGTGGTGTCTGTTATTCTGTTCGACATTTGCTTTAAATATTTGTCAAAAACACATTTGATTTAAATTTTTGTCAAAAAACACATTTGCTTTAAACTAGCATAGCCAAAAGAATACAGCCTGAAGGAAAAAAATGAAAATAAACCAATTACATATTCAATCTATGCGGTAAAACTTAGAAGGCTTGAGCCCATCTGTAAAATTGAAGTACTTCAGCGTGCTTGCCCATTTAGGGTTATCTTTTAATCTGTGCACTGCAATCGTGTCTGGTATGAACTCATGAGAGCATGTATCAATTGGTACTGGTATAGGGAAGTCATACATTGCCGGTTTTGTATTAAACCTGTTCTTTGCCTTGTTTCCATTATGAAACCACCGCCCGGTCATCATATCCTCGGGCCCGACTGTGTTATTCTTGGGTATATCTGAAGTGGCGATCCATTCTACCAAATCCCATGACAGTATGTAACCCATGCCAGCCATGTACTCGCGGAACGGATCCATACTGTCACAGGGTATCACGAACCCGTAGTACATGTCTTCTCTAGGCATGGGGTTTAACGAGTCGATCAGCTTTTGCAGTCGAATGAATATGTCGTCGTCTGTCTTCATTACGTAGTCATACGGCTTCTCATCTCCATTTGTACCTAATTTATGAAATGTTACAGTTGTAAATTATTGTCTTATATACTTTTTTATAATAAGAAAAACATACAATATCTTCCTATCAAAATTAGTTTATAAAATCATCTTATTTTCCCATTCAAATCTAACATCAGAAACACAATATACCAACAGTAATTTATGTTCTTTTTTTTTAACGAAAAATAGAGATCAAGAGAGTTGAATCCGAATTTCTAATACAATAATAGGATCAAAAGTGTTGAGCCAAAACAAACTTTTGTAAAAGTATAAAAAAATAAATTAGAATAAGGAAAGATAGAAAAATAACCATAATTATAATTACAATAAAAAAAACGCATTTCTTCTGATTTATTTGGTTAAATCTGCCACTTTCCTTTACTGTTCGGAAATTAAGTAGATGTTAATAGTAACATTCAATTGCATTCTGTTTTTTTCTTGAAGGAGAATAATAGATATATAGTTTCAAGCCTTTTATCTATCTAACAATATATTTGTTTAAATGCTACATGTGCGATATTTATCGTATGTTATTATGCATGATTTTACTAGATACTAGAAACATGATTGTTGAACTAAATGGTTCAAATGGATTGATGTATATAGATACTTACCGTTAAACATCTGTGCAACGCTGGAGAAAAAGCTGTATGTCTTTCCATTGTTCAAATTCTCCTCACAATCCATTATGATAATATCATCATGCTTCATGATCTCAAGCGGCACAAGGATGCGTTGGTCGTCTTTATATAACCTACAAAACACATATTTCACGTCTATATGTGCCGTGAGATTTCCCATCTGCAATGAGTACACCATCCTTAGGAGATGCCTCCTCTCATAGAGATCGGCACGTGTCAAAACTCCAATTAGCAGTCTGAAATCGGGCTTCCGGGTGACCGGATCAGTGAACCTTTCTACAGTGTAGGTCGTGCTATCACAGGACGTGACGAGCGACTGCAGGTAAAAGTCCTTCGGGTAGAGGACGAGATAGACGAAACAAAGAATTAGAAACGGGAAAAGGATTAAGATTGTGGTACAATTTGAAAGCTTTGGAAAAATAGAGATTTGCTTATTCTTCACAGGAGGGTCTTGAATGGGGAGATGAGTATTAGTGTTTAGAAAGGCCATTAATGGAGGTGTTAATTTAGCTTATATTGAGCTTCTTTGTGTTGCTTGGCATGCATGCATGCATGAGATCTGTGCTTTAGCATTAGGAGAATGATGATTCTGATTTTGTAACGTCTGAGAGAGAGAGAAGGGTATGAGCACTTGGGCTTTGACTCCCGCATAATTTTGAAATTTTTTTTACACTTTGATTGATGCCTTTGCGTGTAAGATCAAATTCGTGAGAACTGAACATGTGATGGAGCGAATAATTGGCATAGTTTGGGGGGTTTGCATTTAGACCTTGTAGGTGTAGCAATTAAAACATGATCACTATCGTCGTTAAAGGCGCATGCACTTAAATTAAAAAGAGTGTATGTTCTACTTTAGTTGACCGAGACTAGCGTAGATCTGTTGCCATAATAGAAGGTTGCTTGCTTTCCACTTAAAAAGGTTGTAAGCTCCGACTGACGGGAGAGGGAGAGCACGACGGATTCAGAATTTTCGTGAGAAATAAAATTAATAATTTTTTTCAAAGAGAAATAAAATGAGACAAATTTTAAATATACAAAATTATTTTGCAAAAAAAATAATAAATCGTATAAATATATAGAATTATTTTGCAAAAAAATTTCGAGCCGGCTGTCAATACATGTAGGTTTATAGATTAGAACCTAATAAAGTCATATAGCCATGGCCCCACCTATAAAGCGGATATTGCAGTACATCTCGGGCAAAGTTTATCGCAACTAATATAAAGACCAATTAAAAATCATGTTTTCTAATAAAAAATTGTGAAAAGTAAAACAAAAAATAAATTATTGATGCACATTTATATTATACATTTCATAACAAAATTTAATAAAAAAGCAACGTGAATAAATGTTACAAAATTTACTAAAACAGCCAACAATTCATGTAATTTTTGTTTGCATAATTATGAAGAATACGCAATTAAGCTAATAAAAGATGAACAATTACAATGGTCCATAATTTGTTGTTTAATATTATTGACTTTTAAATATTTATTATGAGTAAATTGCATATTTGGACATATTTGATGTATTTGATGAACAATTACAAAAAATTTGAAATTTATTATGGTGGATCCTAAATTCCTAAATCCAAAATTGGGTCACATTATATATTTTCGATTTTTTCATTACATATCAGAACCTTGCAAAATCAATAATGGGCTGCTTGTGGCCCAATGAAATTGGGCTATTATAATCTTTACAAAATAGTTGGTATTAGGCCTATATACTTTACAATAAATTGATCCAATGAAACCACAAATTTTTAAGTTCTTATTTCGTTGCGATCGACTCAAAAAGAAAATTTGACAAAAAAATACAGATGTGCAAAAGCAAAAGGATTCGTCTTTCTTCATTTACCCGAAATTTGAATACGTTGTGGCCTGCTACTACATGTAGTAGTACTGTACATCCGAGTAGATTGATAGTACCCGACGTCAAGCTCTATCTAGTGTAGTGGTGAGATATGGAGTTCAATTAAAGTAGATTGGTATTGTACATTCGAGTAGATTGGTAACACCAGCCAAAAAAATTGGGAGCTAAAGACGGATAGCTGTCAACATTGTTGGAAAAAAACTCATAAACTCGATTCGAGAAAGACTTGTTCCGATCCGTCTAACCTGTCATTAACCCGTCATAAATCCGTCATTAATCCGTGCATGACCCATGCAAATCTGTACAAATCCATTCAAATTCGCTTAAACCCGCACAAACTCTTTGTCCAAATCCATTTTGAATATGTATTGAGTTAAGCATTTCATGTCTCTGATCCAACCTTTGTGTTATTTGGCATACAAGCAACGGTAAAGTGAAGCTTTATACATCTTTTTTGTACATAATTATTATATTGAAAAATTTCTATGGTTGAGTTATTGATGAAATCAGAAAAACACTCCCGAACATATATATTGAGTTAAGAGGTTTTCAAAGAAATTGTAGGAATACTCACTGTAATATTAATGTAGTATTTTGGTACTTTCATAATAATTTTTTAAATTTTAACTAATTTGGAGTTGTTACATATAACGAGCTTAACTAATGGGTGTGTTTGGATCGCAGGGATTAGCTCTATTTTGAGAATAGCTTCTATTTTTTGTACAGTAAAGAATCCAAACATAGAATTAGGTGTTTTGGATTAGCTGCTCGCTATTTCGCTAACTCAACCATTCGGCCGGGTTAGCTGATTAGCAACTTTCGGACACACAAAACCATTTAGATTAGTTTCTATTATTAGTATTATAATAATAATCATAATTATCATTATCATCATTATAACTATTATATTTTATTATTATTATTATTATTCATCATTATCATTATTATTATATTATTTATTATTATTATTATTATTATTTATTGTCATTACTGTCATTATTTATTATTATATTTATTATTATTATTGTTATTATAATTATAATTATTATTTATCATTATAATTATATTATTATTATATTATTTTTTTTTATATTATTATTGTAATTGTCAATATTATTATTATTATTGTCATTATTTTATTATCATTATTATTATTTTATTATATTTTTTATTTTTTTATTTTGTATTGTCATTTGTGTTATTATTATTATATTATTACCATTTTATTATTATTGTATTATTATTATATTATAAATCGATATCAATATTTTATTATTTTATTATTATTATTCGTTAGAAAACTAAAATAATTTATTAATTTACTAATTCTCACCATCACTACTCCAAATGTGCAATCCAAACAACATTTTCACTAACCTAGAGAGCACAAAATTAGCACTATTTTTGCACTACCTAGATAGCACAGAATTAGCACTATTTTTACACTAACCTGAATAGCAATAAGTAATCACTAATCTAGATAACACTATTTTTTCACTAACCATGACATGATCCAAACACATCCTTAGAATCTAGCTAGTTATATATTAAAGTTGATCACCAAAAAGAATGATTGAAAACTACACGTTAAATCCACACTATTTTTCAAGTTTAATTAAAAAGCAACAACAATAAAAACCTAACTATGCCATTGTTTTGACTCGTCGACGAATTTCTGTGCCGATACGTCGACGTGTTTCCATGTCGATACGTCGACACGTTCTTGCTCCTACACGTCGACGCGCTCATGCTCCAACATGATCTCACTAAACACCACATACGGTGGAGCCTTCTGCGGGCATGCATGCTGGACTTATTAGATAATTTTATTGAGTGTTGACTTGAATTACGCGGACAGATGGAGCCTGGAAATGATATGGCTCATTAATTTACTAATCGCCGTTCAACTTGAATATTACAGTGCTGTCAAAAGATGCAAAACGATCAAGAAAACAACTGTTTTCGTATTCGTTCCGTTTAAATAACGGTACAGAAATCATTTCCGTTAACTGTTTTTTACTTTGGAACAGAAAGAAAATTTGTTTTTTTTACAAAGAAAATTTGTGTCGTTCAACGTTCCCTCAGATCAAACGACATAAACGATGAATACGTTAGAAGTTTTGACCGTTAGAACTACGGTGAGAAATTGATCTACAGATGTAAAAGTTGAAGATAAAGTTGTAAATTGAATAGAAAAATATTCCGTAGATATTAATATTGGTACCGACGATCGATATCGACTATCGATATTGATATTATTATGCACATTTAGTTGAGTTACTATGTACATTATTTGATATTATGCATATTATTTCATGTTATTTTTGGACGGAAAAATTATTATGCATGTTAACAAAATAATGTGCATAATAACTCAAATAGCATGCATAACTATTTAAGTACAAAAATAGCATGCATAACTATTTCAGTACAAAAAATAACATGTATAATAACTCAAATAATGTGCATAATAACTCAACTAAATATGCATAATAACATCTGTATCGACAGTCGGTATCAATATTGATATCTACGTATCAGCTCCCAATTGAATAAAATATATATTTGAAATTTTCAAATTGAGTAAAGCATTCCACAAAACTGAATAACATCCTTACATCATTCATATTTCATAACATAAATTAGAGAATTGCATATATAAAGTTACATCATGGACTTCACAAATCACAAGTCACAACATAAACCTACAAATTACAACATTCATTTCTAAAATAGAGAATTGCAAAATGAATTTCACGTATCACAAGCTCGCAACAAAAACTAACATGAATTTCATAGCATAAACTGCCTAAAAATATGTTAGCCCATAGTCTCAACCAACAAACTCAACTTAGTTTCAAGTTATTTTTCATATACATATCTCAATCAATGACTAAAAATAAAAACTTTGTAAAAAGTAAATACATACAACATCATAAAAGAATCATGGCGTTAGGCTATGGAGTCCAAGAGCTGAACACTCCAGGCTATATTTAAATTACACATACTTACCTTACTAACAAGTGGCAAGCAACAAATTGGTAGGACAAAAACACAAAAGCCAACAGCTGAAAATAAGAATTATTTCTATTCGAGGATGATACTTTCTTGCAACTCTTAAACATGATGCTTCAATGTGCTAGTGTCCCGTAGATTTCTCATGTGATAAAACTTTCTCACAATAATTACAAATAACATCATAAAAACCATCATTTTTAACTTGACATTTTTTGAAATGTTGTCACACGTGATCATAGTTTCTATTACTATTGATGTTCAAGTTTCAGATCATATATTTGATATTTTAGTTTATTAGTTGATGATTTCAACATTTTTTCCTTGAGTTATTATATTTTGTGGATCATTTGAGTTGATGGTTAAATTGTAGAACGTCATCAATAAAATAAATATGATTACTCTAAATGTTTATGATCTTGGTAATTAGCAAGGAACACTAATTGACCAGTATAAGATCGGCGTATGAGTTAGATGTTGACCAAGTTCTACAAGAAACTCGATAAGAAGTTATCGATCAAATCACACAAATGCATACATGGAGATGTATGACACTAGACATACCTAAAAGGATATATCACATTGATGATGTCACGTGTCATTGATATTTCATTTGTGTCCTGAATTCTAAAGTTGAGATGTTTATATTTCCTACATGAGAAATATACATTGTTGGTATTGTCCGACACTCACTTTAACTATGAGTTATACATACAATTACTGCAATGTGTATGGCTTGTGCGGAGGAACTATACGCATCAAGATATCATTGCCCTCTATATATGATATAGATGGTATCTTGGTACTTCTTGATAAAGTTTGTATTATGTGCATGCAATATGATTGTATGATAATCATACCATAATTAAACTTTAGAAAATCAAGAAAGAATAATTAGCAATGATGACACATTCCTATCTTGTAATTATTTGGATATAATGTGGCAAGAAATTGACACAATAATATTTTAATGTTACATGAATCATGATTTTGTATTGTGCTTTTCATCCACATCATTTGGATAATCAATATACCATTGTTAGTTGTATCATTGATTTATGAAATTAAAAAAAAATTAATTTCATTGCCATAATAGTGGGATCCCAAAGGGTCACACCAAATGAAAGATAAAAAATAATGTATTAATAAAGCATGTGTGATATGTATATAATATGTGCTATTTCAATTATAAAAAATTATAATTAATTTGTACAAATTATATGTTATTAATATATGAACAATTTTATAACGTGGATGTGTTATAAAATAATCCTAGAAATGTTTAAAGTATGTGCGACTTATTTTAAATACTTTCTAACACGTGGTAAATCTCTAATAATACATGTGCTAGATTAAACTCTTCTTTTGTTTGATAATTTGCAAAACAAATCAGTACTAACCTTGAACAATTGAGTTTTGGTGAGTTACAGTTTTATACAGGTACACTATGATGATGCAAAGGCTTAAACAAGCATGTACAAGTCATAACGATCACATTGATAACAAGAGCAGCAACTTCGACAGCAACAACACTTTGGCAGAGTCATGCGTTACAATAACGCATGGAGAACACGTCACAACGGGTTCTCTACCCATCATAATAGGTTTCCCATCCATCACAACGTGTTACCATTCTTTTGTAACGTATTGAAGAGAAGAAGAACTGCAGACATGGAATTTCTACATATTTGGCAGAGACATGCATTACCATAATGCATCACGCACGTTATATCGGGTTGCCAACCCGTCACAACAGGTTCTCCACTCGTCACAACGGGTCCCCCACCCGTCACAATGGGTTCCTCACCCGTCATAATGGGTTCCTGTTCAGGAGGACCCAAAAGTCAGTTAGCCAAGTAGTCAAGGGCATTCTGAGAAAGGCTACAACCTATTACAATGAGTTCAGTACCATGTTGGCTGTTTTCAGTAACGCAAGAGGAGCAGGCCAAGATTTCAAGACTTCAAAATTTTTCATGCCTATATATACCTTGAGAATTCAAACCAGATTAATAAAGAAAGCCCTTCCCAAGTTTTCAAGTACACAATTGAGCACCAGAAAGAGCACAATAACCTTGTCATTCAACATCTCCATCTAGAGAGCGATAAGATAGCCAAATCGTCTAATTTCGATCCGAGAATACTTAGTTGTTGATTTTGTTTGGTGAACTATATTGTTTAGTCAAGTAGTTCATCCTCATCCTTGATTGTGTTGTCAATCGGACACGTTTACCTTGTAGAGCAGTGTAGCCCCTTGCATAGGTTTAAGAATCTAACATTGGTTGTATTGTTGAGAAGAAATCAAAAATAGGTTTCGCAATGATAATAACATTTATGATCTATTGGAATTGGTATCGAAAAGAAGTTTTGGTTCCGAGAGTTCCATGAACGTTGGCCTAGTTTGTTTGTAGGTTGAACCAAGTTACATAGCGTGTTCTTGTGATCTCTTAATCTCTCTTACTCTTTATTCTCTCCTTTTACTATATTTGCACTTTATTGTTTGATTTGCTCAATTTCTATTAGTACTTGATTGTGCCAAAAGTTTGAATTATAATTTTACGCTTCAGAACTAGCACTTGACATTAGGACCCCATTCTAACAATTGGTATCAGAGCCAAAAGGTTCATACCTAGCTCATTAGCCTAATCTTGATAATACTTGACCTTGCCTTGTGAAAAATGACACAATTGAAGTTTGTGAAAGAACCACCAATCTTTGGTGTATGTTGTAAGAATTTCTCTTTTTAAAAAGGATATGCGGTAATCTACCTTAGTCAACTTACTTGAAAATTTGTAGAGGATGGTTGGATATCCAAATATGAAATCGATGGTATTACCTTAACCAAAGAGTCAAAAGACCTCAAATGCTCAAATGACAATGCCATGAACACTATGTTGTATCTTATGTCAAATAATTTCTTTGCATTTGTCGATTTGCAAAACAAACTTGAATTTTACAAAGCTTTCGTGTTTTTAAAATTGTGTAGGGACTTGAATGAAAAATTAAACAAGGAAAATATTATAAATTTCAAGTGATGTATTGAGAACAAGTGTAGAGCTTATCACGATCTTTCTAACACTTCAAAAATGACCTCAATCAGAAATATGGATCAAAAGTTATGGTTGTCTCAAAAACTGAAGATCTAGCGAACAACTCAAACCGTTACTAACGGTTATCAACCGTGTGTAACGGTTTGGGACCCATAAAATCAGCAAATTTCTAGGAACAAACCATTAGCTAATGGTTATAACCGTTAATAACTGTTCGGGGCGATTTTTGTGATTGAAAGCCCTAATCCTGCTGTAGTATATAAGGACTTTCCTTCTCCCAATATGTTTTTTTAACCATTCTAGATATGTAGCAATAACTCTCTCCTCCATTAAAAAGCTTTATATCTTGCTCAAAATCTCTCAAGCTCATCTACTCTAAATTAGCCAAATCTCTTGAGCATTTTTAGGAGATTGCTCTCTAACAATTATTTTCATCCTCTGTGCATCCTTTGACTTGGTTCTCTACCGGTGTGTGTAAAGTGACCAAGTTCAACCTTATATGGATATTTTGTTGATTGGTGTAAACAGCTCGATCTCGTTACCAAGTTTGGGGATAAAAAATCTCACAGAGTAGGCTCGTCAATAGCCAACTTCGTTAAAATATCAGTGTCATGCGTCCTTCAATTTGTTTGATTATTTCTAAACTCATCTATTTTAATTCTTCATATTTTAATTGATTGAGTTGAATTGATTGTCTTGTGAAATTAAGTTAATCCATTTGAATTGATTGAGTTGCACACAATAAAATATATAAACCTAGATATCGAATTATTACCTATTCACCCCCATCTAGAGTTATCACACTATACTTAGCTCAATTCATGAGATTGTTGCACTATCTTTTACTCATTCCACAAATGCTAAAGAAATTTGAAATACCTTAGTACTTAAATATGAGGGTGATGAACACATGAAAAGACTCGTAAAGTTGGTTTAGCAACAAAATCAGAAAACATGAAGTTTGAGGAAAATGAGTCTTTTGAAAATCTTTATTTTAGACTAATATCCTTGAGAAATGAATATGTAGAAGTTGGCTCTAATATCAGTGATGAGGATTTTGTAGGAAAGCTTCTACGGATGGTGTCAAGAAAACTAGGATGTGATGGCATCGTGAGCTCAATTGAAGCCCTACAAGCTAAAGATCGTACTTACCAACCCAAGAAGGTGTATGCACAACTATGTTCTCATGAAGAGAATCATAATGAAGTAAAGTGCTCAATCTCAACCAAAATTTTGGCCTTGCTCGCATAATCTTCAATTCTTCATACAACATAACCTACAAGTTCGAATCAAGTGAAGATGTCTACCAAAACCTCTATCACGTACTCTCCAAGGACAAAGACCTTCTACCAAACTCATGAAAGAAGGCATAAATTTTGAAAGAAAAGTGAATGAGGAGAGGATAGTCCAATGCAAGAAGGTGGATTGCCTAACATGCAACAAAGAAGGACATAGAAAATTACTATGTCATCTTTCTCCAAAAAAGAAGACCACAAGAATGACATTCAAGAAACCTAAAGAAAGCAATACAATCTACTTGGTTAAGTGAATCCGAAGAGAGCAAAGATGAGAAGGAAGAAATTAACTTCGGGGGAGGTGATGTAGAGAATAAGCTAGCCCATTTGTGAAGAAACTAATGACTTGCATGGAGATAGCTCTGAAGTCATAAAGGAATAAGGCATGACAGATCCAGAGAACATTTGTATCATAAAGTGAATGGCTCAAGCTAAAGATATTGCATATGCCAAAGAACAAGAGGAAGCTTCATGGAGACTTGAGATTCCATCATGCGTCCCAATGATAGACACTTCCAAGTTGATTGAGAAGCCTTTGAGTCCAATTTCGAAAAAGATGGAAAAACCATTGAAACTTCCAAAAATGGTTGTTGCAAAGCAAATTGAGAAGTCTTTGAGTCATGCAAAAGTATATGCATGTGCATAAATTGAGAAGTTTTTTAGTCTTCGAAAAAGTAGTCGTTAGAGGTTTAAATGTTGGTAGCGTTATAGAAAAGGGGAGAGAGACCCGTTACAACGGTTGGAAACCCGTTGTAACATATGGAGAATCCCTTTTAATGGATGGGAAACTCGTTCTAACGGATTCCTATAATGGAAGGTATCTGAAAGCTATTTAAACCCTTCCTCTTCTACACTTTTCACCATCTCAAACCTCAAAACAAAATTTCTCTTCTGCAACAGATTTCTAAGAACTTACACTCATAAAGAGTCAAAACAAATCAAACCTCTTTTCATTCTCTCAATCAAGATGGTTGTCTCAAACAAGTCAAAACTAATTCGAATTCCTCGTTTTCTATAATAAAATCAATCAAAGAATTTGTCTTTTTTTTCTATTATTGCTATAAATATAGCAAGAAAAAGTCATTTTTTTATACTTTGCTCTACTTTCTAAATATCCAAAATTTTAAGCCTAAAACTCCATTTATAGTTTGAATTGTATGTCCTCCTTATGGCTGCACCAAATCAATCAACATCGACAAAATTGGTAATAAAGAAGATATCAAAGCCTACTCGAGCAATAATACAACTTGAACAAGGAGAAAAATCTGAAAATGATTCTAACTCGAAGTGTGAACGTGCTTCTCGACTTAGAAGAACAAACTCGGAACTCAACCCAAACTCTTTGCCAATCATTATGGAGGGCGTTCAACACATCTCTCAACAAATATATCACATGTTCATGATGCGATGCTTGATGACAAAGACGAAGTCAATCCTATAATTTTAAATCCTTTGAACCCACAAGCATTCAGGCAAGAAGAAGAGAAAAAGAGAGTAGTGAAGAAAAATAAAAAGAAATTAGGATAAAAATTAAAATTTCAAATTTGTTATGCTCTAATAAATAATCTTTAATATGAGTAGTTGGAAGTTTCATATCATATTATGCATGAAGGTCAATTATCATGTCTTGCATGCAATATTTGCTCTTAGATTAATGAAATGTTTGCTTGCATTTTTTATGTTATGTCTTCTTGATTATATCTATTGATAATGCTCCTTTATTATTCTTGAAATTGCAAAATTTACTTGTGCTAAATTTGCAAAATTTATATCATTAAGGGAGAACAATCACCTATGACTTGATTTGATAATACATGCTAAATTTAGGGGGGAGCACTTGATTTCAATTGAGTAATTTGCCATACTTGGCAAAAATGAGGAGAAATGTGGTGTTGTGCATAAGAATTATATGCACACATATAAAATTTTGCAAATTATCAAAATGAGGAGTTCGTTAGATTAAAATCTTCTTTTATTTGATAATTTGCAAAACAAATAAGTATTAACCTTGCACAATTGAATTTTGGTGAGTTAAGGGTTTATAGGTACTATGATGATGAAAATGCTCAAACATGCATGTACACGTCATAACGATCACATTGATATCAATAACAAGCAATTGAGCATAAACAAGGCTTTGGCATAGCCATGCATTACCATAATGCATGAGAATCTGTCACAACAGGTTCCCTATCCGTTATAACGAGTTACCAATTCATTGTAACTTATTTAAGAGGAGAAGAGTAGAAGACATGTATTTTCTATATGTTTGGCAGAGACATGTGTTACCATAACGCATCCCACACCTGTTATAATGGATTTCCAACCCATCACAATGAATTTTAAGGCTGTACTTGTAGCATTATTTCTTCTCTTGGATAACTTTCTACACATCCTAGTTCACTACTACAACAGGCTGAGAAGGAGAATTTGGTTTGATTTTGAGTTTTAAGGCTTCAAAGCTTCATTTTTTTCATGGTGCAAATACTTGTAGCTTTATTTCTTCTCTTGGATAACTTTCTACACATCCTAGTCCACTACTACAAATATGAGTTTTAATAACGGTTCAAAAAGTGATTTAATATCAAACTATCAGGGGTATTATAGGAGGGAGTATTAAAGGTTGAAGGGTCCGCTATTAAATGTGTATCTTTAATACCGGACTTTAGTAAAAGTCTCCTATAAAAGATGATTTTTAATAGCAGACTTTAGTAAAGGTCCCTATAAAATGTGACTTTTAATAGAAAACTTTAGTAAAGGTCCGCTATAAAAGGTGATTTTCAATAGCGAACATTTACTAAAGTCTTCTATAAAATGTTTTGAAAAAATACAGTTGCTGCGTTAGTAACAGCTACGTGCATTTTTTGAGAAATAGACATATTTGATAGGCATTTTTGCAAAAATGTTCGTTCGTAATATATAATTAAAAAAATTACTATTTGCAAATATTTCATTTTTGCTGTAATTTATTTCTTCTTTGTATAGTAGCTATAAAATGTCTTTTGAAAGCACTTATTATTTTTTGCAATTATTTTTTGTAAATAAATGGCCTTACCAATAGCCTAATTTTATTTTTATAGTAATAATTAAACGAGTTGTGAAAAAAATAAGGATACAAATAAAGGCAAAAAAACTTAAAGCTCATATATATGTTTATCATTCACAGTAAAAATAGGTAGAAATAATTGAATAAAGAGTACTCAAAGGTATGCTTGAAGGAGCATAATAATATTATGAGGAATGAAGAACGAGAGAAGATTTATGTGGAAAGAAGGAAGAAATGAGGGAGAGTTGATGTCTTTTATAGAGAACGAAAATTGTTGGAAGAGAAAAGCTAGCTTAATCCGTGAGACTCTGTGTTTGTTTGGAGCGTTAGATTGGCAAGAATGAACGATTGGATTGAGAAGTAAATACAAATTTAATATGTTCAGAACTTTTATAGCTGGTTCGTAGGCATATCCGATATAAGAACTTTTTATACCGGACTCCCTGGACAATCCGCTATAAAATATTTTTATACTGGACTCGTAGCATCATCCGCTATAAACAATCCATATTTTATAGCGGTCCAGACAACCACCCGCTATAAAATGTCCATTTTTTATTATGGAGCCTCTAAAGACCCGCTATTGAAGGTTCTAAAATATTTTATGAAATATTTTATAGCTATATTTTTTTTAAAGTCTGCTATTAAAATTGCAAACTTAATTGCAAAACTACCAGTGGACAGTTTTTATAGCAAAGGTTATGCAAATTCGTTATAAAATAGGAGCTATTACAAAGCCTTTCTGTTGTAGTGGCTCTACCATCAAGTGTCTTTAGGTTCGTGTATACTTTCAATTGTCACTCAGAGTACCTCTGTAGCTACCTTTCAATGTGAGTTGTCATCTTCTTCCACATGTTATTAGCGTCATCATCTTCTTTGTTTCATGTTCCTTCTCCGATTATCATGTCCTTAAAGACTCATTGGATATCTCCTTTGAGTTTCCATCACTTTGTCATTGATATTTTGACGCTTTTGTTCTACCGAACACGTATATTTAAACAAAAATCTAGAACCACAAGCTTGTGTTGTTGAACGACACTCTTCCAATACAACCTTATAATATATGCAAGCTCGTTTGTCATTTCTTCTAACATGAATAAAATAGATTTGACTAACTTAGTCAAGAAATTAAAATGCAGAACTTTATTGAAAATATTGAATACTCTAAATCGTCTCTAATTCTTAGACAGATACGTAAGCTTTCTATGTTTAATACAAAGCTTGCTGGGAAAATTTTCCTTAATCCATAACACTGAGATCATATTTTAATATAATGTCACAAGTTTCTTGATCACGAAATGCATGCTAAAATTTATCATGAAAAATTTAAATTCCAACCGTTTATTCATTCTTTTTAAGGATATATATGCACAAAATTATTAATCAATCATTGTAATATATTCTTTCATTTTTTTTACCACTTTGTGCAGTGCAAATTAACTTCAAAAAATCTTTGAATTTTACATTATCACAAAAACAAACAAGCAACAATTTTTATTTGACATTTGAACTTAGAAATTGTGAAACATAAATATTAAAAAAATAGTTTATAGCATCTTATGAGGTCAAAACGGAAAAAATGATATGAGAGTAGAGGTGACAAATCGGGCGGGTCGGGCGGATTCGGGTTCGGGTCGGGCGGGTCGGGTCAGTTTGACTTCAAAAGATTATCGGGTCACGGGTCTGATCAGGTCGGACCGGGTCGGGTCTCTGGTCATCATGCGTTGATATTTGTCGGGTTTGGGGTCTTTCGGGTTCGAGTCGGGTCGGGTTTCAATTATCTACTTTCGGGTACTTTTCGGGTTTCGGGTTCGGATCGGGTCGGATTTCTGGTCTTTCGGGTCTGGCGAGTCGGGTCAGTTTGTCTTCAAAAGATTACCGGGTCACGGGTCTGATCAGGTATGGCCGGGGCGGGTCTCGGGTCATCATGTGTTTTTTAGGTTCGAGTTGGGTCGGTTTTAAATTATCTAGTTTCGGGTATTTGTCGGGTTTCAGGTCTTTCGGGTTCGGATCGGGTCGGGTTTCAATTATCTCGTTTCATGTATTTTCAGGTTTCGGGTCTTTTGGGTTCGATTTGGATTGGGTCGGGTTCCATTGTCAAGATGGTTTCTATGTGATATGTGATATGCGACAATTACCAAAGTTTTCTATTTTAAAGAGTTCATTCTGGTTTGATAAGTTGTTGTCAAGATGCTTTGCTTGTATTCGATACAGAACCTTGTTTTTATTCTAGTTCTGTCTTGAAGAGTTCAGTACATGCCTTGATTTTGATTCGGCCTTATATCTGATACAATACCTGGTTTGATAAGTTGATGTCAAGAGTTCATTATAGTCAAGACATGTACAAGTACAATATTAATTGATAGGTTGATATCAGTTTGATAAGGCCAAATATTCAAACCGGAGTTTATTCTAGTTTGTTAAGTTGATCTCGGGTCTCTGATGTGTTGTGTTTGGGTCAAAGCAGGTCATCTCAGATTGTGGGTCATGTCGGGTCGGTGGGTAATGTGATCTCGGGTCATTTCGGATTTAGGGTCATGTCGGTCTGGGTCATCTGATCTCGGGTCTTTTCGGGTTTCGGGTCATATCAAATCAGGTCGGGTCGGGTATCGGGTCATCTGCTGTCGGGTCTTTTCGGATTTCGAATCATATCGGGCTACTCCAGGTCGGACGGATTTGTCGGGTCGGGTCGGGTTCTCCCTATTGGATTAATCTCGGACGGGTGACCTAAATTAATTTTTGTTCCGATATTTTGGTTCTATATGACAATACTTACATATATATATAATATATAAGTATATATTATATATATATGTATACAATTCAATTATATGCGATGCAAATTTCGTATCTAAATATATATCATGTATTAATTTGATACCTAAAAAGTAGATATTAATAAAAAAATACCTCCAAATACTTGCAATGGAAGAGGTGATGATGAAGATTAAATCACTGTAATTAATTTTACAAAAATGACACATTAATAACAAATTAAATATGAAAAAATTTATTAAATACTAAAATATATATGGAATAAATTATTTACCTTAATGAAGAGAGTTACGATCTTCAAGTTTAAGAGAGAAAGCTAAACATGTAATAAGCTTCACAATATTATACAAAACAAAAAAAATATAGAAGAGATTTAATGGTTTTTGGAAAGGTAGATGGAGATATTAAATTTTTGAGACTAAGTTAGCTGCTGGTTGGAGAGAAAAATGGCCAATGTTGCTGGGAGAGAGAAGAAGAAGGGCTTTTAGACGCGGGAGACACAAAGAATTTTGCGCTAAAATCTTTAAAATCGGACTGTTGAAAAACCCCACTTCTAAAAATCTTTTAAAACCGGAGAAAACTAGACCCTGCTTTTAAAATTTAACCTTTAATAGCGGCCTTCATGACTCAATCCGCTGTTAAAGGTTTTTAAATCGAACACGTATATGACGCCGCTGTTAAAGATTGCCTTTAAAAGCGGCCCGAAGTATCTGGCTCGCTGTTAAAGATCGTAAAAATTTGATTTGCACCTTTTTAAACCGAATTTTGACACGAATCCGATTTTAATTATTCCATCCGCTTTTAAAGGTCTTTTCTGTGATAGTGCCGAGATAATTGAAAATTTGCAAAAGGGTAAAACGGGGGAAAATTCCTGAACACGGATTCTAACAATTCTTTAAAGCAGACATTGCAAAGCAAATATTGCAGAGCAATGTATAAGTTTTCTAAGATTACTTACATTTTATAGTACATTTTTCGTGCTAAAATGTCCCTATTATAACAAAACAATAATGTGAGGTACAATAGTTCTTTAAGTTGCGTAAGAAACCAGTATATAAGGTACGATTTAATTTCAACATATTGAAACGTTGACATGATAAAGACATGCTTCAAAAAGGACATGACATTATGGCAAGGGTACATTTTATATGAACTCTTACAAAAAAGATGATTATTATTATAACAGACAGTACTGTACGTACCATCAGTCTTTTATAAAAAATACAGATCGAAGTAGGGCTGTTCATCGATTCGAGTTCGAGCGAGTCGATTCCAACTCGAATTTAATTTGGTAGTTATTCGAACTGAGCTGACTCGAGTAATCAAATCACATTCGAGCTAGACAACTCGAGTTGAATCTGAACTAGTTTATCTGAGTTATTATTCGAACGAGTTGTGAGCGAGTCACGAGCCGCGAGTTATTGCCCAACTTAGAAGAGAAATTAATGCATAGTGACTCCATACAATATTCCAAAATGCAATGCTGTGGTGTGTTCGTTGAGAAGTATTGTATAGTATTGCATAGTAATAGTATGCTGACTTGGAATTCGTATCTATCAGAATAATGCAGAGTTTCGAAATGGTCAGTGAACAGCACTATTACGCTGTAAATTCGTTGATACTGTAGCAAAATCACTGTGCGGACAGTCTCGTCGCTGTAGCAATGATGAGAATGCAGAAAGAACCACTGCTGCGGACCATTTCAAGAGATGTGAATTCGCTGACTTGAGCATGGGCTGCTCAAAATTATGCAAAGGCGGCCGCCACCCCCACATTGCACAATTGCAACGTGTATATCTCGAGCCAGGGGACAAGACAAGACAAGTTGCAATTAAACTGGGTTTGTATCAAGTTAATTTAATTACTAGCTTTCTAATAACGACGATAATAATAATAATAATAATATATTGGTGTGCCAAATTTATTTTAGTTAAGGAGTCGAGTCATAAAGGCAAAGTGTCACACGCAAGACGATTAGACGAGTCAATAAACAATCCGAAAATAAAATAGGGCTCATCGACCATGGTTCATGATATCGCTATACTCTCGGAACGAGATTAGGTGACGCGCGGCATCGCGCTACACGCGAAGATGATCGTTCGATTTTTTCGTGATTCGTATCTCAGATCAAAAACCCCTTCTGATTGTTTTCTGACGGTACCGCGCGGTAGAAAAACGGAGTCCCCCCAACCCACACACACATTGACTAATTAATGTAATTTCAAAGCAATGAGAACAACTTGTGCCTAATTGTGTTTTGGTTCGTTCGACTTCATTTAATTTGTACTTTTTTGTGTCATTATTAAAGAGGGTCAGGAGGGTAAGCAATCGGCTTCATTTAATTTCTAATTCATTTGGAGAGGGAAGAAACTAAACAATCAAAGAGATAGTGAAGTGAAATAATGAGTTTTTTTCTTTCTTCCCAAAATTAAACACATGAATCTGAAGATAAAATGCCTTTGAATTTGAAGTTACACTGATGCTACATGCAGGATTTTGAAACTCGAAAATGGAAACCAAATCGGAATTTTATCGGATTGAGTTGACTCGATCGACTCGACTCGAAAACGAAAGAATCGGATAAGTAATTAGGCTCCTTCGACTCAACTTTTCCTGCACAACCGAACTATCTCTTATGTTCTCTTCTTTTCAGCCGACCGACATCTTCTTTTCTCCTCTGTAAAACTCGATTGACTGACTCGGTAGGAATCAGTCTGACTCGACAACAATTGCTAATATTTTGTAGATATAAGATATGAAACTAAAGCGGAAGCGTAAATTACTTTTCATCTTTAGATTCCCACTTTTTTTGTCACTCAAATAAATCTTAAAGTGGATATAGATGGTTGAAAGAGAACTCTTTAGTTAGTTTGCTAGCAAGTCATTCCAAAAAAACTCTGATGCTTCCGTCTTTTCCTCTAAACTCACGAATAAAATATGAGGTATTTGTCTTGAGTGAAGAGAGCAAAATAGAGAGCTAAGTTCAGCACATGCATCCTGAACACCACTCGTATTCATTCGAGATCCAATGCTTAGATACTAATGCTATGATATCTTGGAGAGATCTCGTAATTAATAGCATATATTATGATAATATTTCATGTTATTATTCTCTTACAAAATCTTTCCAAACAATGTGTACATCTGCACAAAATGTGTATACAAGATATGATATAGTTTGCACACAAGTCAGGGGAGAATCAACCGAAACGAACAAGTATTTGCCTTTCGGAGCTTATCTTTGCGTCCCGCAAAGATTTGTTATTTGGCATGTTTGACTTGAGTTATTGATCCAAACGAATTGAGATTAATCCAAACCATATTATAACATTTATCTTAACACTAGCATTAGTTAAATTAATTATAATTGGTCCATCAATAGTTATAATTAATTCACTCAAATTCTACATATATTCATATCCAAAACTTAACGAAATACGTATTACGTCACTTCTTAGTTAATCACATTTATATGACATATCTTATATATTACTTGATGTAATATTTGCGATAATATTTAATATATTATTTATATTAACACGTAGTCTAAATTTTATTTATTGAATTTGACGTCTCAAACATATTATTTATTTATTCTATAATTTCTTCATGTTACATAAAAACATCCTATTTTGTGATGCCAGATTAATGTCACTAAAATTCAATTTACAATAGTGATTTCAAAACTTCCAAATGATCAAACTAAAATACTTAAAAATAACATATTATTTGAATGTCGGGCAAAATTCATAAAAATAAAAATTGAAAATTCGAAAAAATTATTCTGCCTATTGAGCTTTATTATATGAATATTTTATACAACATCGATTCACCATATTAGGTGTGTAAAACTGCAAATTTTTAAATTATATATTTTTCCTGTACATTCATTAATTGGACTATTCCTTTTTTTTCCCTAGAAAACACCATTCGTTTTTCTATGAAATCAAATAAAAAACATTATCGTGACATCACATCTCGAAACAAAAACAGTGCAAAAAATAAAGAAATAATAATTTGGTCAGATTTGGTTTTTTTTCTCCTCGCCATATATCCCCATGCTTTACTCTAACCATTAATGGCGTGAGATGTTTTACATCTCGTCAACTTCTAGTAGTTCATGTTGCTTTAGATGACTTAATCGTTTACTCATTTTATAATTAAGAACTATTTTCTAATTAAATTAAACCGAGTAACTGTCAATCAACTTTGAAATGAATTTCAATAACATATTATTGATTTTTTAATTTCCCAATGGATGTCATGAATTTTATCATTTTTTCATAGGCTTGTTTTGACAAGTTTGCTGTGAATTCGCATGTAATATATTTCATTATGTATATATATATATATATATAGAGTATGGCTAATGTGAAAACGTTTGCACTTCGTCCGAAGTGCAAACGCTTCACATTAGCTAACTTTTTGTGGTCAAAATTTAAATTTAAGTTGCTCAATAAATTCTTCATATCAAAATCTTGTAGTAAATCAAATTTCGTAATTTTTAGAGCTTTCTAGCTATATTTTAAATATTTTTTAAAAACAGTCCTGAAAATGTCATGTTTTCACAATTTTTTTAATATTAAACTGGACTGTTTTTAAAAAATATTTAAAGTATAGTTAGAAAGCTCTAAAAATCACAAAATTTGATTTCCTACAAGATTTTGATATGAAGAATTTATTGAGCAACTTAAATTTAAATTTTGACCGTAAAAAGTTGGCTAATGTGAAGCGTTTGCACGTCGGCCGAAGTGCAAACGTTTTCACATTAGCCATACTCTCTCTCTCAATATATATATATATAACAATAATACGTTCTTGATTTTTCTAAGAATATCTTCATATGATTGCAAAAAGTAAATTTTAAATTCTACTTAATACTTACAATTAAATTGAAGAGGTTTTGTTATCGTTAGATCAATATATTTTTCACTCATCCGATGAATAGTAAAAATAAATAAAAATTAAATATTTTGGTCTCTAAATAGGTTTTATAATGAACAAAGTTTTAAATGGTTCTGATCGGCATTTTGCACTTTGAGATCTGAGATATATGGTCACAAACACGATAGATTAAGTGATTACGAAAGCACAATAATTTTATTGTTTCTAAATGCTTGCACAAGCACTGATTTATCGTGATTGGGACCTCATATTTCAAATTTTAAAGTACAAACGGCCGATCATAAATGTTTAGATCTTTGTCCATACTAAAAATCTACTTAGGACCAAAAATTTCAATTTTTCAATTTTTTTACTATTTTATGAATGAGTTAAAAATGGTAGAAATAAAATAAAATTTTCACCAATTAAAACTTGCCATGTGATTAATTGAAAATGGTAGAAATATAATTAGTATACAGAAAATTATTGAAATAATATGACGAATAAAATTTAATTTTTGTAACTGCAGGGATGGAGATGCTCAAATATCCTGGATTTGGTCAGCAACTTACAGCTGTATTACCCGAATTCGTCACAGACCTCTTCGTATTCGTATCTGATACGTACGGATACAGAATTCGCGTCGGATACGGTTCGGTGCGTATCCTGACACGAATCCAAGATTTTCACTTATTACAATGGGCTGGGGTAAAAATTTGTAGGCTCTGGAAATCTAACCCGAGCTTCTCCCGTTACTCAGCGTCTTAGATAGATGGAATGACCACTACACCAAGTTGTTTTTGTGATTATATTATGTTTGACATATATATATATACTAAACTTATTGATTAATGTATTTTTTATCTATCATATTATTTATTTTAATATTAAAATTTTATTATATATAGTCGCACTCGTATCCAAGATTTTTTGAAATTTTCGTATCACCGCACCCGCACTGTATCGGATACGATATTCGCACCCGCACCCGTGCAACATAGGCGTACAGTAAAGAAATGCAAGAAGTCAAGAAGATCACTTGCAGAGGACACAGAAGATCAGGATTATTTGAGTCCACCGTGACGGGGTCCCACCAATTAGCGTTAATTCACAATTTTCAACAAAAAAATTTAATAAGGATGAGGCCAGGTAGATAACTACATACTGCCTGCAGCCTGCGTGAACCTGACATATATTGAGTATTGACACATAGATTTAATAATGCAGGCAACTTTTTGATCAAAATAAATAATAAACAAACAAATTCAATTAATTTGTTTATTTTATTTAAATTAGGTATATTCTGGTGATCTGTGTGAAGAAGTTAATTTAAATTTCTATATTACAATAATAAAAATTTATATTGAATCTAAATTAGAATATCAATAAAAAAATATACCACATTAAAAAATTATGACATTTATTATAAAGAAAATATTAAAAAATTGGTTTAATTATTTAACAATGTTAAAAAATGAAACTAAAAATAGATTAGTAATTTAAAATAATAAATCATTCAATTAATTCTAGCAAAATAATAGAAAACTTAGTGGGGAAAAAAAAATTCACGGCAACACAAAAAATGGCAAAAAAAATTGAAACAGTAAAATCGCTATAACTCGCTAAAGTGAAAATTTTATTCATAGCCACTGTAAATAAGCATGTTCGACCTTATGTATGTAGGATAAAACTCTAGTACATAATGTCAGTTCGATGTAAACTAACACGCGGGTTCAATAATTCAGTCAATCTTTTGAGAAAAATAAATATATCAATAAATAATTTTCTATCAATTCTTTAATGAATTAAATAATTATGAAATCCAACATGCTCCATTATGTTGCGTGCTATGGAGAATTTATCATGTTTCTGTTCACTGGAAGCATAAGAAACTGATGAATTAAGTAAAAAATACATGAGAAATTAATGGTTAAGTGGTTATTGGTTATCTATAACATTATAAAAGAATAAAAAACTAATGGTTACCCAAGATAATAATTACTGCGTTGGTAATTGTTTAATTAAATTAACTCGATCGTCACACAATAAATATCAGCACCGACAGAGTATTTAATTTCTACTTCAGAAACTTAATTTATTTTCTTTTCTAGAACGAATTCAAATTTTTTTCCCACAAAACCAAGTCAAAATCTCGTTTTGAACTTTTCATGCACGAACTTTTCCCACAAAACTTAATATATGTTCTCTTGTTTTGACAAAAAGAAATAAAAGAATTCACATTGCTCATTGCTTTAGAAGCAAACAAACAAAATACAAGAACGAACTCTATCTGTACTTCCAGATTTCCAGTCAGAAAAAGGAAGACAAAACTACCTTCAATTTCCACCAACTTATGACTTATGAGCTAGCGACCTTCTTCCTTCCTTCCCATATTTCATACATATAACATGCATCTTCATGGCAAACACACAAGAGAACTCTTTTCGTCTCTCTCTTGATCAACTAAAGGATACTACGCAACGTTAACGCCATGTCTGAGAAACTAATTACCTTTCGTCACAAACAAGTTGTACTCATTCTTCTTCCTCTTGTCTTAATAAGTTCCATTTTTGTCGTCCCAAATTCTAATAGCTACCTAGAGTTTAGCTTTTTATCGAGTTGCCAACTGGCTCAGCAACTACCGCCACCTCCCGAGAGAAAACCAGCTCAGCAACTACTGGCGCCACCTCCTGAGACAAAACCCAGTTTCAAACTCTTATTCAGCATCCTAACTGTCCCCGAAAAAACTGAGAGGCGCCATATCATCCGCATGGCATATGCATTACAAAAGCCGCTGATCCCTAAGAACGTGCAAATAGATGTTCGTTTCGCATTTTGTAAACTCAAGACGGACGAACAAAGAGTATTCATTGGCATGGAAATGCTAACGTATGGAGACATAATAATCATGAACTGCACCGAGAACATGGATGAAGGAAAGACATACACATACTTCTCGAGCGTAGCGAAGATGTTTCCAGATGAAGAACGGCCATACGACTTTGTCATGAAAGCCGATGACGACGCGTACTTCAGACTTGACAAATTATATGAGGCATTGAAAGATAAACCTAGAGAGGATACATACTGGGGTAAAGCCTGGCCTCCTTTAGATCAGGACAATCCACCATACTTTGTCGGAATGGGATACGCATTGTCGTGGGACCTGGTACAGTTTATTGCTGAGTTTGAGTTTGCTCGTACCCATACACACGGTCTCGAGGACATCAACTTGGCGATGTGGCTCGGTGTAGGCGGAAGAGGGAAGAAAAGGTTCAACATGAGGGAGAAAATGTACGATTTTCACGGTATCGAGCCGAAGGATTTCCCGAGCGACACGATCGGAGTGCATGTGTTGAAGAACGATTTCACATGGATGGTAACTTTGAAGAACTTCAACGTGACAGAGAAGCTCCAGTCATCTCCATTTTACCATCTTTGATCAATGATATATTCAGAGTGTATTCTTTCATTAGTTCATTCGTTACGCCAAATTGTGCATAACATTACTGTTTTGTGACTTCTGTCTGTGTAAATAATTATTTGGATGTGTAAACAAATGTTCACTTGTTAAGAAAATATATATGAGTGGATCAACAGGGGATCAGAATAATTAATGCTTTGAATTTATTCAAGATTTATTGTTTGACAACTCTTTTATTTCTGGCAAAAATATATGCCTACTATTTCCAGGGAATTTTCAACGGTCAAGAGATTCCTCGTATTATCCCAATTGACGATTGATTGAGCTTCGCCCACAAATTACAAAAATAACATACATCATTTAATCATTTATGCTTTTAATTTTGTAGTAGTCGATGACTATGTCAATAGTGGTTTCCGCCTTCTTTCCAGTTTTGCTAACATCGTAGTAAATTATTCTTACTACTAATAAAAAAAAAAATTGGAGTTTTTAACTTCAAATTTTTATTCACCTCTCAGATCAATATAGAGTGTGAGATTTTCATTTCTTTCGATCACAACCGCTCAATTTTAGACTTTCAATTTTCATATACTTTGGTCTGCCACTCGCATACCAAAAAAGAAAAAAAATAATTGTCTCTCGCTTCCTTTCTATTTGGAGAATTTTATAAACTACCATTCCTTTCAAAAACATCAAACAAAATATCCATTTTCAATTTTTTTTTACGAAATGTCCTTGTAGAGCCCAACTTTACATCATTTTCCTTCTCTTTACTCTCCCTCATTTATGTTTAATAGATAAAATAATAAAGTAACACATATTGATTAACACTTCCTCTGCTAACTATTTTTAGAGAAAACTTGTCATATTTTCATCTGCAGCATGATTAACACTTTTTATTAGTGTTGACACATTAAATATGCAAGGTTAATTCTTTCTTTTTTTATCAAAACGATGCATTGTTGGTGGCAATTGATGGGTGAAAATGCACACGACGATAATCACAAAGAAATTTAACTTGTTTAAAATGAGAATGTCTAATATATGTTATAAAGAAAGATAAAATTTGTTGAAGTACTTACAATGCAATACGTGAAGAAATGCACATTATTATCTTGACATACATGGGTTCACCAACCATAATTTGTTCTCTTAGTTAGAAGTTAGAACTAATTAAAAGATAACAATGCACATAGTAATATGACGATTGTATCTTTAATCATAAGTCATAACAATTGATAACTTAAACTCAAACCTCAATTTTGCTATATTATTTTTTGTTATGTATTGCTCGAATATGTGGGAGAATGTTATTAATTTAATCTTAAAACAGATCTTTTTATTTAAGTGTTTTATCTAATATAACATGTGTATTTTGATTTGCAGCTATATGTTTCATACATAATATAAACTCATGTCCACTTGTACTATGTACTCATAAATACTTACATAGTGTGTTAAATATAATATTTATTGGCGTCTAATATTATACATGAAAATTTAAATCAGAGTGAATGCTCACATGCCCCAGTAGTATTAATTAATTTGAAAATATTTTGTAACTTCTATTTTATATAATTATATATCCATTGTAACTTCTAATTGATAAGCATTTTGCAATTGTTAACCTGTTTGGGATATTCATTTTCTTGTAATATTTCTCTTGTTTAATCTCACTCTCCACGTTCAATATGAATCTCTCGCATTGTAAGCAATTTGTTTATACTTCAATACTAATATTCTTCTATAATTACATACTTATTTCTACAAAAAATTTAACTCCCACAACAACGTGTGGGCCACTTACTAGTTTTTTTTTATTAAAATCCAGTAGGCATCTTGCATTTAAACTAGAGAGCTGATGCGTTACCACAATTAATATCAAATTTAAACTAGAGAGCTAATGCGTTACCACAATTGATATTGACTAACGATTTGCATGTTATTATAAACTTTGTTTGAGTTATTATGTACATTATTTGAGTTATTATACATTTTAATTTTTGTACTGAAATACTTATGCATATGTTATTTGAGTCATCTTGCATTTAAACTAGAGAGCTGATACGTTAATACCATAATTGATATCGACTATCGATACGCATGTTATTATGAACTTTGTTTGAGTTATTATGTACATTACTTGAGTTATTATGCATGTTATTTGATTTATTGTGCATATTATTTTGTTAACATGCGTAGTAACTTTTTTGGTACAAAAATAATATGCATAATAACTCAAAAATGTGCATAATAACTCAACAATTTTCATAATAATATGCGTATCGATAGTCGGTATCGATTGTGGTATCTACGAAATATTTTTCTTTAAACCATTATAAACACTACATCTTTGCTGCAACATCTAAATAAAATAAAGAAAAACTATTCAAAATCTAAACTACCATCTATCACTACCACAGAAAACGGCTTCAATGCCGGTCATTTTTTGGCCTTTATTGTCGGTTTTCTTACCGGCATTAAAGGGGGGGGGGTGTTAATACTATAGCAACCAGGAATAAAGGCTTGATGTTTATTACCGGTTATTAAGCAAAAAACTGGCAAGGAAGATCCTATTTATTTTCGGTTTTTAAGTTAAAACCGGCAAGAAAGATCCTTTTATTGCCGTATTTTACGAAGCAATCGACAATAAAAATCTAATCTTTATCACCGGATCCCTTTTAACAATCGGCAACAATATTAATATATTTTTTACAACAAAGCTGTATTTGCTGTGGCCAGCCCAATATTGCCAGCCAAATGCTGATTTAACAGCGCATCATATTTAACAACAAACAATAAATCATACGCAATGCTAAACAACCAGCATATATATATAACATATCATATACAATACAAAATCACATAAATATTCTACGATGTTTCAAAATATATCATGTTCAATACAAAATCAGTCACAACATTACATCACAACCGGCAATAAATAACGCTCACAAGCACACTCACACCCAAAAAATCTCGACTCCTGCTCACAAACAAAAGATGCATCTAAAAAGTAAATCTATCAGATAAATAAAACAGTAAAAATACTTGCATGTTTGGTCGATAAATGAGATTGAGTTAAAAGAAGTGATTAAGTACCTTTCAAATTTGTTTTCTAATATACGTAGCAATCATATCTTTTAACGCTCTCATGTCTTCACGTTTATGTGGCTCGATATTCTGCATTAGAAAATAAACCTTATTAGATGCAATATTTAAATGATAAGAATCGATTAGTTTAACACGATTTAGTGTAACATTGAGTTGAACAGAAGATGAAAATAAAGAAAAAGAAGAAATATCACTAATTCGATTAGTGTAACATGAGTTATCATATTTTCATACATTTGGGAGCTTATTTTGCGTAGCAACAACATTAATTATAGGCTGCATCGCCATCATAACAAAATATCCGCATTCCCAACCACCTGATTGCTTCGGGCTCTAAAAAATACAACAAAATTAACATAAATACATATTTAAATTACTTTTAAAATTTTAAACCAATTCTAAAATAAAGACTTGTCCAATTTATTCATTTTTTAGTCCTAATTATGTTTTTAACCCTAAATCCTAATTTGTAAACTCTTAAACCCTAAACCCTAATTTGTAAACTCTTAAACCCTAAACCCTAATTTGTAATGAGAAACCCTAAAATTTGTAAACTCTAAACTCTAATTTGTAATGAGAAATCCTAATATGTAATTCATAAACCCTAAACCCTTAGAATTTGAGATATTTACGTACCTGAAAAGCTTAAACTCTTAACTTTAATCTCTAAAATCTAAACATTAATCTCTAAACTATAACTCTAAACGCTGTTAAAATAGTTTGAGAAAGTCACGTACCTTTAGCTCGGTCCATCTAAAATATGCCTCTCTCTTATTCACATGGTGGCATATGTAACGTGTTCGGAGGGCTCTGTAAATGAAATAAATATAAGTTCATCTCAAACTTAAGTATTTTGTGTATATTCGATATGTTCGAAAAGAAAGAAAGTCTTACGTATTTAGACATGACTATATATCTAATGGGTCGCTCGTGATTCGATCTGTATTATGGTCTCGATCTATCGAATCCATGAGCCAACCCATTGCCGTCAAGATTTGCAGCACAATCAGAAACCAATGATTGCTGCAATTCAACAAATAAATAAAAAAACATATATAATGGATACAATAAGAATATTAGTCACATATATTTAAAGATTATACAATTAAGGGTTGAATTATTGTTACCCCTCAATATATGGCAGCAAAATGAATGACGCTGGGTCTTGGACTTCATTAATAAACTTATTAATGTACGCTGAAGTACCATGAAAGTTCGTTCTTAATGTGAGTGACGCGCATACCATAGGGTCCATAAATAATATGGTGGAGTGGAAAGGGGTACCTCTAAGGTTATTTTCACAAATCCTACACATACATCACATGTAATGAATATCAAGTTATTGACTTATTACAAAGAAAATAAGTAACAGAAAACTTACATGCAAAAAACCCGAAGTATAGAGACACCGAGTTGAGTGTCGCTCATCATCTCAATGATTTCTTCAACCAATACCCAAATGGGACCGTCACTATTGTTGTTGAAGAGCGACTCGGAGCCGATGTAGAAGCCCAGTGTGTCAGTGTTGGGACATCAACACACTATACAAGAATCTCGAACCTTCGTTGAGTCTTTGCACCTTGTCATCTTGTAGTAGGAGCCTCCTACAAACTCCTGACGCGCCAGTCTGCGTCGGCACGACCCTCTTTTGCTTCGGCTCTACACGCCTTTGGGTCTTAATCGGTGTCAAGTCCTATAATTAAGCCATTTTGCATAATAGTGAAATTTTAATTACATTACCCGCTCAAAATCGAGGGTCTGCACCACCTCCACCAATCTTGCAGGCCACCATAGAAAACTCCCGATCACATCGGCACTGTATGCATCTTCCTGACCCGGAGGAGGACACGGAACCGTGGTGTGACGGCTCGCGTGGTGTACATCGTCCAAGGCTACAAAAAGCTCATCATAGCCGAGAGGTACACCGTGCACGGGCTAACCGGGAGTAGACGAAAAAATCCTCCCGTATTCAATCAAGACTCTCGGCTCATCGTTATATTGCTTGAACAACTTGCAACTTATTGGTTTCTTAAAAAAACAACAATATGATGAGAACTTAAATGAAAACCCTAATGTTTAAAAAAAAACAACAATACATTTACGATACGCGATGCGTATCTTACGGTTGGTTACGAGTCAAAGGGTGAGAGATACGTATCTCAAGGGTGAATCACCATTTCTCAAGATAAATATGGATTAGAGTATATACCTGAGCTTGCTCGGGCGGCTAGGGTGCATCTGGTGCATTTGAGCTCACCTTGCTCCTACCATGACTTTGGGGAGAGTCTTGATTTGCGCCAGTGTTCTGAAGAGTCTGCTGAAGCTGGAACTCAACGTTCGATAATCTTTCCTTCAGAGCTCGCACCTCTTTTGAACTGATGCACTTATCGTGAACCGTCTTCCTCCTCCTCCCTTTTTCAAAAACTGCTTTAATACCAGCATAAGTGGAGTGCCCTCTCACTCTCCCTGGATGCTCGGGTGGCCCTATCGTAGCTCGAGTACATCATGGTAGCGATCCTCCTCGATTTGACTCTAAGATAGGTTCTCCTGTCAGTTAAAAGATATTTAGAGTTAGTGTTACGAGATGAATACCTTAATGTGCAAGGAACATAAAAGATACAAAGAAGACATACCATCCTCACGACGACCTCAACTGTCGCCAAGTTTTGAACTTCATACGTGCCAGTCTTCGATTGAACTTACTTCTTGCTTGCACCCAATCTCGACCCTTCTGGTTAATTCAAGAGCTTATCCCGGATGAGCTTGTCCCAATCGAAATGACATCTTCAGATGTCCATTTCGTATGTGCCGTCCTGTAACCACCTGAGCCTGTGTGGTGAGGATGTATATTCTTGCTCGCATTTTGCTGTCCTTGCTGACTCATTTTCTATGTAAAATGCAAAATTATAATAGTATACCCCTCAGATCATCGAAATAGTTCACAAATTATTGAATTAGAAGCAATTATTGAAATACCTGAAAATTTTCACTGTTGCAATATTAAACAAATTGCAACCAATCTGCTTCTATAATATTCTTTTCCACCTCCCAAGGCTGTCTTGGATCCTCGGGATCAGGATTGAGAATATACTCTTTTCTCAACCCACTCTTCCAACCTCACCATATCTCGCACATCTTCTTCATAATAGCGTTCTTTTGAGTCTCATCAGGAATGTGCCATTCATTTTGTGAGCATGAAAAATAATAATAATGTTAGTGATATTTAGGGTTCATGTTAGGATTTAGAGTTTAGAGTTAGTGTTTAGAGTACAAACTAAATTGAAATATGTAGGGTTTGGAGGTTTACCTTCACGCTATTCCAAAGAGCTTCTTTGATGTTTTTGTCCACAAGTTTACAAACACGATTTATTTATTTAAATTGCTGAGATGTGCTCTTTGTAGCAAATCTTGACTTACAAACGTGTCTTTGCGTCCCTTTATACCTACACCTTGAAGTCTACCCTCATGTCGAGATGTAGGCAAACCAGTACTTTCAATCCCAGCCATGTGATCAATATAGAACTCAATTACCTCTTCTGCAATGTACCCTTCAACAATGCTTCAACAATGTAGTCACTATGTCATTCTTTTGTAGTTTATCCAATGATACAGGATCGATTGCCTTAGAGCAGATCGAATTGAAGAAGTAGCACAACTTTGTGATTGATTGTCTCACGTTTGGTTTCAAGATACCTCGAATTGCAACCGGGAGCAGCTGGGTCAACATGACGTGGTAATCATGAGACTTCATACCAATCAATTTCGACTACTTAATGGACACCTTTGCTGAAATATTTGAGGAATAACCAGTTGGAACCTTAAGATTCTTCAAACACTCCAAGAAACTTTCTTTCTCTTTTTTGGTTAAAGTCCAGCTCGCTGCAGGTAAGTAAGTACAATTTTCTCCCTCCACTGGGTGTAACTGCGGTCGAATTCCCATTTCAACCATGTCCTTTCTTACTTTACGTCGTCTTTTGTTTTTTGGTGCACGTTCAACAATAAGCCAATCAAACTTTCAGTAATGTTCTTCACAATGTGCATCCCATCTAAGTGATGTCTAACCTCTAAACTTGACCAATAAGGAAGATTCCACAAAATAGACCTTTTCTTCCATATCATGTCATCGAAGTTATTCACGACTATTTTTCCCAATTGAAAATCGATGTTCTTCACCACCTCATAAACTTCTTTTCTTGATAATGGTCTCGGCTCTCTATCTGGACACTCATGCCCATCAAAGTCAACTTTATTTCGTCGAAATCGGTGATTTGGAGCAAGAAACCTTCGATGTCCCATGTAACAACACTTCTTATAATTTGTCAACCAAATAGAATGAGTGTTTTCCCCACAAATAGGACATGTTTTAAACCCTTTCGTCTTGAAACCAGATAAGTTCCCGTAAGCGGGAAAGTCATTGACTGTGCAAAAAATCATGGCACGAAGAGTGAAGTATTCTCTCTTATGTGAATCAAATACACGCACGCCATCCCTCCACAACTTTTCAAGGTCATCTACCAAGGGTGCCAAATAAACATCTATGTCATTTTCAGGTTGTTTAGGACCTGAAATCAACAATGACATCATCATGTATCTCCTTTTCATGCACAACCATGGAGAAAGATTATACACGCACAATAAAACCGACCATGTACTACGACGACTACTCATATTCCCGTAAGGATTAATATCGTCTGTGCATAATCCCAATCTCAGATTTCTAGGTTCAATTCCAAAATCCTTGAAATTCCTATCTATATTCTTCCATTCGGGAGAGTCGGCCGGGTGTCGTAACATTGCATATTATTTTTTACAATCTTCGTGCCATCGTAATAGTTTAGCATCTTTCGGATTCATGAATAAACGCTGAAACTTTGGTATTATTGGTAGATACCACATCACCTTTGCCAGTGGTCTTTTTGTTCCCTCTTCGACCTCATTATTACTCGATTTGTAACGCGATGCATTACATTTTGGGCATTTATCCAAAATATTGTACTCATTTCCTCGGTAGAGTATGCAGTCGTTCGAACATGCATGAATTCTTTCTACTTCCAAATTCAAAGGACACAACAATTTTTTTGCTTTGTACGTTGAATCTAGCAACTCATTCTTTTCTGGCAACATGTCTCCTAAAAGTTTCAATAAAGATGTAAAACTTTTATCGCTCCATCCATTTTTTGCTTTCAAGTTATACAATTTAAAAACAATAGTTATCTTAGAAAATGTAGTACAACCAGGAAATAATGGTACATCTGATTCCTTAAACACATTTTCCAAAATTTCAAGAATAACACAGTCATCATCTACAACATCATTCATCAATTCTTCAAAAATTTCATCTCGCATACAGGGTCGATCATCTACAATTTCTGTAATTTCTACATTTTCACTTTCACTTTCACTTTCACTTCTTTCTGAATTTAATCTATTCTGACTCATTCCGACATTCATGTTTTCTTGCACGAGCTCTCCGTGCCATATCCAATTTGTGTACTTCTCCATAAATCCACGCCTGATCAAATGATCTGTAACATCTTCAACACATCAAAATCTCTTCAAATTTCGACAATCCATACACGGACAAGAAAGAGATTTTTCACCATTCAGTTCCATTTTTTTAGTGACACATTCTACAAATTCTGCGATTCCTACCAAGTATTCATTTGAAGTTCGTTTGCTCTTATACATCCACAAAACTGACGATCCAACTGAAAATAATAATAATTCGATGTCAACTTTACGCCTACGATTTAGGTATTAATTATTTCGTTCACCATCAAGTTTTGGGCTGGCCAACCATCCTAACCCACTCTTTGAATGCTTTGTCTCATTAGTGAATGTACGATAGTTGCAAGCTAGCATTGAGAAAAATCCGGCAGCATTTCCCCTTAGCTCTCCGAGTACACCGACGCACATTTACACACGTAATCGTGGTAACAAAGGAGAAATCCTGAACCGCATTTTTCTCAAAGCTAGCTTGCAACTACCGTATGTCCACTAATCCTAAATGAGACAAAACATTCAAAGAGCAGTCCTAAACGGGGACTATTCGAGATTAATCCCTATTGGATTAATCCCGAACGGATACCGACCTAAATTAATTATGTTCCGGTATTTTGGTCATATATGACAATACATTAAATTAAATGCATATATATATGTGTGTATATATGCATATATACACACATATATATATGCATTTAATTTAATTTATGCAATGCAAACTCTAATTTAAATTAATACTAATTAATTTTCAGAAAAATAAAAGTTAATGATCAATACCTCAATATATATGTAGTCAAATCCCCTTGCGCACGTATCACTCTTCTTTAATCTCTTTAATTGTCCTTCTAAATACAATAAACAACAAAAATACAAAAAACCATTAATTATATTTTTTATGAACAAAAAATACAAAAAGAACTTTGTTTTTTCTGTTTTTATTGGAGAATTAAAGAAATAATGATATGTAGCTTAAATGAGAGTACAAAATATTTAAGTTCGTGTTAAAATCTGAAAAAATAAGAAAAACTTACAAAACTTGAAAGACAATAATGGTGGAGAAGGAGAGTTTGATGGATTGAGAGAGAAGATAGTGTTGCTGGCGGCTGCTGGGAATGGGAGGAAATTAAATTCGCTGGGAGAGGCAGTTAGGGTTGAAATTTACTGTCGGTTGCTAATAAAAAAACCGAAAATAAAATACTTATCACCGGTTGCTTCGTAGAATCCGGAGATAATAGTCATGATTTATTGCCAGTTTTTTTAAGCAAACGGTAGAAAATGTTTTATTGCCGGTTTGTTATTAGCATCCGGAAGTAATTACTAACATTCTTACCGATTGTTTTCAAAAAACTGGCAATAAAACTCTTACTGCCGGATTTACCAAGGGCTCGGTAGTAAATGGCGGGACTAAAGCCCTTTTTTGTAGTAGTGTATTCTAAATATTGCTAAAACTAAACACAATAAAAAAGACGTTTGAAATAAAAGAGGAACTTGCATAGCGTTACAAACCTGCCCCTGTACTCCATTTGATTAAACAAAAACCTTAAGCTGTAAAATAAAAGCTGATATGATATATCGATTCCATCATCAATTTTAATCGATCCCAATAGAACGGGTCCATGCATCCCCTTCAGCTCAACTCAGTTCTTCCAAAATACACCCAATATCACCTTGGACCGATATTCTATGCATGTCTTTTTCGCTCCGCAACTTGCGTATCTTAATCAGGACCGTCGGATTTTAAGACAACGCTCGATCGCTGCTTATATGATTTAGGGAACATACCGTTAATCTTTAATTTGAATACCAGGATTAAAGATACACACTCTACGTATCGATTTTGATATGCAAAGTATATATTTCACTATAGGAAGATGCATTCACTACTACAGATTTATCTTTTAAAATCGGACCAAAATGACTTTTAAAATTGGACATAGAACCGCAGTTATTGAAAGTGCTTTTAAAAGTTACAATGATCTGGTTTAAAAGGTTGGACCTTTAAAATTAGACAACAGAGAAGCGACCGCTTTTAAAAATATTTTTAACACCAAACCCATTGTTTTTGTCCAGTTTTAAAGGGTTCATTTACATCGGCTGCTGAATTGTTGTCCGCTTTTAAAGGACCCTTTAAAACCATACCCATTATTTCTATCCGGTTTTAAAGAGTTCATTTACACCGAATGGCCAAAAGGTTTTTGTTCGTCTTAATCTTGTCAAAAGGTTTTAAAGGGTTCATATACAGGTGGCTATATATTTTGATAAAGGTCCATTTGATTTTAAAGGGGTTTACACCGGATGGCTAGAATTTTTAATTTTTCTTTCAAAATGATCTAGAATTTTCAATTTTTTCTAAAAACGATCTTGAATATAATTTTATAAATAACCAAAATTTTTAAAATTTGTTCTAAGAATGACCTAAGATATTATTTTGTTTATTGAAAAATCATCTAATTTCACATATTTTGTAAAGCTAAAATTATTAGAATGAATATTTGTTAATTTCAACAAAGATTAAATAATATGAAGAAAAAAATGAAATTTTCAATTAAATCATTTTCGGATCTCTTCTTCAATATTCTTCAAAATAAATCTTCTTCAACTATTCAAATCTTCAAATCTCCACTAATTATTAGAAGGGTTATTCCAAGTATGATTTTGATTGTTGAGAGATAGAGAGAAGTGAGAGATGAAATAGAAATTGAAGAGATTATATAGAGATGGGAGAGGAAAAAGAAGGGAGCAATCCGTGGGTATTATCTGAATGGTTAATGAGCGTTGGATTGATTTCAAATGGACGATGCAGATTAAAGAAACACAGGTCGATCCGTGGAAAATGTTTGAAGTTATCTTGAAAGGTTACCACCCATAAATGAAGTACTCTGATCGGAAACACTTCTCGTAGAGGGATAAGATGTTTTGTGGTGTTTTCTTGAATAGTTACTACTTAGAAATGATGTACTCGGATCAGAAACACTTCTTTTGGTAGGATAAGATGTATTTTTATTCGATTACTTCATCTATGGGTGGTAACCATTCAATAAAATACCACAATGCATCTTATTCTACTATGAGAAGTGTTTTTGCTCTGATTACTTCATTTATGAGTGGTAACCATCCAAGAAAACTCTAATCCTTTCATGAAACCACCACGAATAAGCATAGAATATCATTCTAAGTGCTTCATATCTGATTACTTCATTTATGGGTGGTAAACATTCAAGAAAACACCACAAAGCATCCTATACTGCTACAAGAAGTGTTTCTTATTCGAGTACTTCATTATTGGGGGAAAACATTCAAGAAAACACCACAAAGCATCTTATCCAACTAAGAGAACTGTTTCGGATCAAAGTACTTCATTTATGAGTGGTAACCATTAAAGAAAACACTACAAAGCATCTTATCTTTTCATGAGAAGTGTTTCTGATCCGATTACTTCATTTATGGGTGGTAACAATTCAAGAAAACACCATAAAGCATCTTATTCTTTTAGGAGAATAGTTTTTTAACCGATTACTTCATCTATGGGTGGTAAATATTAAAGACAACACCACAAAACAAATTATTCTGCTACGATAAGTGTTTCAAATCCGAGTACTTCATTTCTGGGAGGTAAGCATCCAAGAAAACACCACAAAGCATCGTATCCTACTGCAAGAAGAGTTTGTGATCTCATTACTTCTTTTATGGGTGGTAAACGTTCAAGAAACACCACAAAGAATCTTATCCTGCTACAACAAGTGTTTCTGATTCGAGTACTTATTTATGCGGGGGCAAACATTAAAGCAAACATCACAAAGAATCTTATCCAGCTACGAGAAGTGTTTCGAATCTGAGTACTTCATTTATGGGTGGTAACCATTGAAGAAAACACTACAAAGCATCTTATCCTTCCACGAGAAGTGTTTTTGATCTGTGTACATCATTTCTAAGTAGTAACCATTCAAGAAAACACCAAAAAGCTTCTGATCCCACTAATAGAAGGGCTTCTGATCTGATTACTTCATTTATGAGTGGTAACCTTCCAAGATAACTTAAACCTTTCAGGAAACCCCACGAAGAGGCATATAATACCATTCTAAGTGTTTCATATCTTATTACTTCATTTATGGGTGGTAAACATTCAAGAAAATACCAAAAAGCATCTTATCCTGCTTTAAGAAGTGTTTCTGATTCGAGTACTTCATTATGGGGGGCAAATAGTCAGGCAAACACCACAAAGCATATTATCCTACTACGAGAAGTGTTTCGGAATACCACTCTAAGTTCTTCATATCTGAATACTTCATTTATGGCTGATAAACTTTCAAGAATACTCCAAATCTTTAAGAAAACAACCATGAAGAAGAGTAGAATACCACTCTCAGTCCATCATGTCTGATTACTTCATTTATGTTGGTAGACATTCAAGAAAATACCACAAAGCACCTTATCCTACCATGAGTAGTATTTTTATCTGATTACTTCATCTATAAGTGGTAACCATTCAAAAAAACACCACAATGCATCTTATTCTACTACAAGAAATGTTTTTGCTCTGATTACTTCATTTATGAGTGGTAACCGTCCAAGAAAACTCTAATCCTTTCATGAAACCAGCACGAAGAAGCATAGAATACCACTCTGAGTTATTCATGTCTGATTACTTCATTTATGGGTGGTAAACATTCAAGAAAACACCACAAAGCATCCTATCCTGCTACAAGAAGTGTTTCTGATTCGAGTACTTCATTATGGGGGACAAACATTCAAGCAAACACAACAAAGCATCTTATCCTACTAGGAGAACAGTTTCGGATCTGAGTACTTCATTTCTGGGTGGTAACCATTAAAGAAAACACTACAAAGCATCTTATCCTGTCACGTGAAGTGTTTCTGATCCGATTACTTCATTTATGGGTCGTAACAAATCAAGAAAACACCGCAAAGCATCTAATCCTTGTAGGATAGTAGTTTTTTTATCCGATTACTTCATCTATGGGTGGTAAACATTCAATAAACACCACAAAACATATTATCCTACTATGATAAGTGTTTCAGATTCGAAGACTTCATTTCTGGGTGGTAAACATCCATTAAAACACCACAAAGCATCGTATTCTACAGCAAGATGAGTTTGTGATCTGATTACTTCATTTATGGGTGGTAAACGTTCAAGAAACACCACAAAGCATCTTATCCTGCTACAAGAAGTGTTTCTGATTCGAGTACTTATTTGTGCGGGGCAAACATTCAAGCAAACATCACAAAGCATCTTATCCTGCTGCAAGAAGTGTTTCGCATCTGAGTACTTTATTTATGGGTGGTAACCATTAAAGAAAGCACTACAAAGCTTCTTATCCTACCACGAGATGTGTTTCTGATCCGAGTACATCATTTATGAGGGGTAACCATTCAAGAAAACACCGCAAAGCATCTTATCCCACTACGAGAAGGGTTTCTGATCTGATTACTTCATTTATGAGTGGTATCCTTCCAAGATAACATAAACCTTTCATGAAACTCCATGAAGGGGCATATAATATACCATTCTAAGTGCTTCATATCTGATTACTTCATTTATGGGTGGTAAACATTCAAGAAAACACCACAAAGCATCCTATCCTGCTACAAGAAGTGTTTCTTATTCGAGTACTTCATTATGAGGGGCAAACATTCAAGAAAACACCACAAAGCATCTCAACCTACTACGAGAAGTGTTTCCTGATATGATTACTTCATTTTTGTGTGGTAACCTTCCAAGAAAACTCTAAACCTTTTATGCAACCACCACGAAGAAGCATAGAATAGAACTCTAAGTTCTTCATGTCTGATTACTTCATTTATGGGATGTAAACATTCAAGAAAACACCACAAAATATCTTATCTTGCTACGAGAAGTGTTTTCGATACGAATACTTCATTTATGGCTGATAAACTTTCAAGAATACTCCAAATCTCTAAGGAAACAACCACGAAGAAGAGTAGAATACCACTCTCAGTCCATCATGTCTGATTACTTCATTTATGTTGGTAGACATTCAAGAAAACACCACAAAGCATCTTATCCTACTACGGGACGTGTTTTTATTTCGAGCACTTCATTTTTGTGTGGTAACCTTTCAACAAAATTTCAAACCTTTCAGAAAACCACCACGAAGAAGCGTAGAATACCACTCTCTTTGCTTCATGTCCGAGTAATTCATTTATGGGTGGTAACAATTCAAGGAAACACAACAAAGCATCTTATCCTACTAGGAGAAGTATTTTTATCCGATTACTTCATCTAAGGGTTGTAACCAATCAATAAAATACCACTGCATCTTATTCTACCACGAGAAGTGTTTTTGCTCGGATTACTTCAACTATGAGTGGTAACCTACCAAGAAAACTCTAATCCTTTCATGAAACCCCAACGAAGAAGCATAGAATACCACTCTGAGTTCTTCTTGTTTGATTACTTCATTTATGGGTGGTAAACATTCAAGAAAACACCACAAAGCATCCTATCCTGCTACAAGAAGAGTTTCTGATTCGAGTACTTCATTATGGGGGACAAACATTCAAGCAAACACAACAAAGCATCTTATCCTACTAGGAGAACTGTTTCGGATCCGAGTACTTCATTTATGGGTCGTAACAAATCAAGAAAACACCGCAAAGCATCTAATCCTTTTAGGATAGTAGTTTTTTTATCCGATTACTTCATCTATGGGTGGTAAACATTCAATAAACACCACAAAACATATTATCCTACTATGATAAGTGTTTCAGATTCGAAGACTTCATTTCTGGGTGGTAAACATCCATGAAAACACCACAAAGCATCGTATTCTACAGCAAGATGAGTTTGTGATCTGATTACTTCATTTATGGGTGGTAAACGTTCAAGAAACACCACAAAGCATCTTATCCTGCTACAAGAAGTGTTTCTGATTCGAGTACTTATTTGTGCGGGGCAAACATTCAAGCAAACATCACAAAGCATCTTATCCTGCTGCAAGAAGTGTTTCGCATCTGAGTACTTTATTTATGGGTGGTAACCATTAAAGAAAGCACTACAAAGCTTCTTATCCTACCACGAGATGTGTTTCTGATCCGAGTACATCATTTATGAGGGGTAACCATTCAAGAAAACACCGCAAAGCATCTTATCCCACTACGAGAAGGGTTTCTGATCTGATTACTTCATTTATGAGTGGTATCCTTCCAAGATAACATAAACCTTTCATGAAACTCCATGAAGGGGCATATAATATACCATTCTAAGTGCTTCATATCTGATTACTTCATTTATGGGTGGTAAACATTCAAGAAAACACCACAAAGCATCCTATCCTGCTACAAGAAGTGTTTCTTATTCGAGTACTTCACTATGAGGGGCAAACATTCAAGAAAACACCACAAAGCATCTCAACCTACTACGAGAAGTGTTTCCTGATATGATTACTTCATTTTTGTGTGGTAACCTTCCAAGAAAACTCTAAACCTTTTATGCAACCACCACGAAGAAGCATAGAATAGAACTCTAAGTTCTTCATGTCTGATTACTTCATTTATGGGATGTAAACATTCAAGAAAACACCACAAAATATCTTATCTTGCTACGAGAAGTGTTTTCGATACGAATACTTCATTTATGGCTGATAAACTTTCAAGAATACTCCAAATCTCTAAGGAAACAACCACGAAGAAGAGTAGAATACCACTCTCAGTCCATCATGTCTGATTACTTCATTTATGTTGGTAGACATTCAAGAAAACACCACAAAGCATCTTATCCTACTACGGGACGTGTTTTTATTTCGAGCACTTCATTTTTGTGTGGTAACCTTTCAACAAAATTTCAAACCTTTCAGAAAACCACCACGAAGAAGCGTAGAATACCACTCTCTTTGCTTCATGTCCGAGTAATTCATTTATGGGTGGTAACAATTCAAGGAAACACAACAAAGCATCTTATCCTACTAGGAGAAGTATTTTTATCCGATTACTTCATCTAAGGGTTGTAACCAATCAATAAAATACCACTGCATCTTATTCTACCACGAGAAGTGTTTTTGCTCGGATTACTTCAACTATGAGTGGTAACCTACCAAGAAAACTCTAATCCTTTCATGAAACCCCAACGAAGAAGCATAGAATACCACTCTGAGTTCTTCTTGTTTGATTACTTCATTTATGGGTGGTAAACATTCAAGAAAACACCACAAAGCATCCTATCCTGCTACAAGAAGAGTTTCTGATTCGAGTACTTCATTATGGGGGACAAACATTCAAGCAAACACAACAAAGCATCTTATCCTACTAGGAGAACTGTTTCGGATCCGAGTACTTCATTTATGGGTCGTAACAAATCAAGAAAACACCGCAAAGCATCTAATCCTTTTAGGATAGTAGTTTTTTTATCCGATTACTTCATCTATGGGTGGTAAACATTCAATAAACACCACAAAACATATTATCCTACTATGATAAGTGTTTCAGATTCGAAGACTTCATTTCTGGGTGGTAAACATCCATGAAAACACCACAAAGCATCGTATTCTACAGCAAGATGAGTTTGTGATCTGATTACTTCATTTATGGGTGGTAAACGTTCAAGAAACACCACAAAGCATCTTATCCTGCTACAAGAAGTGTTTCTGATTCGAGTACTTATTTGTGCGGGGCAAACATTCAAGCAAACATCACAAAGCATCTTATCCTGCTGCAAGAAGTGTTTCGCATCTGAGTACTTTATTTATGGGTGGTAACCATTAAAGAAAGCACTACAAAGCTTCTTATCCTACCACGAGATGTGTTTCTGATCCGAGTACATCATTTATGAGGGGTAACCATTCAAGAAAACACCGCAAAGCATCTTATCCCACTACGAGAAGGGTTTCTGATCTGATTACTTCATTTATGAGTGGTATCCTTCCAAGATAACATAAACCTTTCATGAAACTCCATGAAGGGGCATATAATATACCATTCTAAGTGCTTCATATCTGATTACTTCATTTATGGGTGGTAAACATTCAAGAAAACACCACAAAGCATCCTATCCTGCTACAAGAAGTGTTTCTTATTCGAGTACTTCACTATGAGGGGCAAACATTCAAGAAAACACCACAAAGCATCTCAACCTACTACGAGAAGTGTTTCCTGATATGATTACTTCATTTTTGTGTGGTAACCTTCCAAGAAAACTCTAAACCTTTTATGCAACCACCACGAAGAAGCATAGAATAGAACTCTAAGTTCTTCATGTCTGATTACTTCATTTATGGGATGTAAACATTCAAGAAAACACCACAAAATATCTTATCTTGCTACGAGAAGTGTTTTCGATACGAATACTTCATTTATGGCTGATAAACTTTCAAGAATACTCCAAATCTCTAAGGAAACAACCACGAAGAAGAGTAGAATACCACTCTCAGTCCATCATGTCTGATTACTTCATTTATGTTGGTAGACATTCAAGAAAACACCACAAAGCATCTTATCCTACTACGGGACGTGTTTTTATTTCGAGCACTTCATTTTTGTGTGGTAACCTTTCAACAAAATTTCAAACCTTTCAGAAAACCACCACGAAGAAGCGTAGAATACCACTCTCTTTGCTTCATGTCCGAGTAATTCATTTATGGGTGGTAACAATTCAAGGAAACACAACAAAGCATCTTATCCTACTAGGAGAAGTATTTTTATCCGATTACTTCATCTAAGGGTTGTAACCAATCAATAAAATACCACTGCATCTTATTCTACCACGAGAAGTGTTTTTGCTCGGATTACTTCAACTATGAGTGGTAACCTACCAAGAAAACTCTAATCCTTTCATGAAACCCCAACGAAGAAGCATAGAATACCACTCTGAGTTCTTCTTGTTTGATTACTTCATTTATGGGTGGTAAACATTCAAGAAAACACCACAAAGCATCCTATCCTGCTACAAGAAGAGTTTCTGATTCGAGTACTTCATTATGGGGGACAAACATTCAAGCAAACACAACAAAGCATCTTATCCTACTAGGAGAACTGTTTCGGATCCGAGTACTTCATTTATGGGTCGTAACAAATCAAGAAAACACCGCAAAGCATCTAATCCTTTTAGGATAGTAGTTTTTTTATCCGATTACTTCATCTATGGGTGGTAAACATTCAATAAACACCACAAAACATATTATCCTACTATGATAAGTGTTTCAGATTCGAAGACTTCATTTCTGGGTGGTAAACATCCATGAAAACACCACAAAGCATCGTATTCTACAGCAAGATGAGTTTGTGATCTGATTACTTCATTTATGGGTGGTAAACGTTCAAGAAACACCACAAAGCATCTTATCCTGCTACAAGAAGTGTTTCTGATTCGAGTACTTATTTGTGCGGGGCAAACATTCAAGCAAACATCACAAAGCATCTTATCCTGCTGCAAGAAGTGTTTCGCATCTGAGTACTTTATTTATGGGTGGTAACCATTAAAGAAAGCACTACAAAGCTTCTTATCCTACCACGAGATGTGTTTCTGATCCGAGTACATCATTTATGAGGGGTAACCATTCAAGAAAACACCGCAAAGCATCTTATCCCACTACGAGAAGGGTTTCTGATCTGATTACTTCATTTATGAGTGGTATCCTTCCAAGATAACATAAACCTTTCATGAAACTCCATGAAGGGGCATATAATATACCATTCTAAGTGCTTCATATCTGATTACTTCATTTATGGGTGGTAAACATTCAAGAAAACACCACAAAGCATCCTATCCTGCTACAAGAAGTGTTTCTTATTCGAGTACTTCACTATGAGGGGCAAACATTCAAGAAAACACCACAAAGCATCTCAACCTACTACGAGAAGTGTTTCCTGATATGATTACTTCATTTTTGTGTGGTAACCTTCCAAGAAAACTCTAAACCTTTTATGCAACCACCACGAAGAAGCATAGAATAGAACTCTAAGTTCTTCATGTCTGATTACTTCATTTATGGGATGTAAACATTCAAGAAAACACCACAAAATATCTTATCTTGCTACGAGAAGTGTTTTCGATACGAATACTTCATTTATGGCTGATAAACTTTCAAGAATACTCCAAATCTCTAAGGAAACAACCACGAAGAAGAGTAGAATACCACTCTCAGTCCATCATGTCTGATTACTTCATTTATGTTGGTAGACATTCAAGAAAACACCACAAAGCATCTTATCCTACTACGGGACGTGTTTTTATTTCGAGCACTTCATTTTTGTGTGGTAACCTTTCAACAAAATTTCAAACCTTTCAGAAAACCACCACGAAGAAGCGTAGAATACCACTCTCTTTGCTTCATGTCCGAGTAATTCATTTATGGGTGGTAACAATTCAAGGAAACACAACAAAGCATCTTATCCTACTAGGAGAAGTATTTTTATCCGATTACTTCATCTAAGGGTTGTAACCAATCAATAAAATACCACTGCATCTTATTCTACCACGAGAAGTGTTTTTGCTCGGATTACTTCAACTATGAGTGGTAACCTACCAAGAAAACTCTAATCCTTTCATGAAACCCCAACGAAGAAGCATAGAATACCACTCTGAGTTCTTCTTGTTTGATTACTTCATTTATGGGTGGTAAACATTCAAGAAAACACCACAAAGCATCCTATCCTGCTACAAGAAGAGTTTCTGATTCGAGTACTTCATTATGGGGGACAAACATTCAAGCAAACACAACAAAGCATCTTATCCTACTAGGAGAACTGTTTCGGATCCGAGTACTTCATTTATGGGTCGTAACAAATCAAGAAAACACCGCAAAGCATCTAATCCTTTTAGGATAGTAGTTTTTTTATCCGATTACTTCATCTATGGGTGGTAAACATTCAATAAACACCACAAAACATATTATCCTACTATGATAAGTGTTTCAGATTCGAAGACTTCATTTCTGGGTGGTAAACATCCATGAAAACACCACAAAGCATCGTATTCTACAGCAAGATGAGTTTGTGATCTGATTACTTCATTTATGGGTGGTAAACGTTCAAGAAACACCACAAAGCATCTTATCCTGCTACAAGAAGTGTTTCTGATTCGAGTACTTATTTGTGCGGGGCAAACATTCAAGCAAACATCACAAAGCATCTTATCCTGCTGCAAGAAGTGTTTCGCATCTGAGTACTTTATTTATGGGTGGTAACCATTAAAGAAAGCACTACAAAGCTTCTTATCCTACCACGAGATGTGTTTCTGATCCGAGTACATCATTTATGAGGGGTAACCATTCAAGAAAACACCGCAAAGCATCTTATCCCACTACGAGAAGGGTTTCTGATCTGATTACTTCATTTATGAGTGGTATCCTTCCAAGATAACATAAACCTTTCATGAAACTCCATGAAGGGGCATATAATATACCATTCTAAGTGCTTCATATCTGATTACTTCATTTATGGGTGGTAAACATTCAAGAAAACACCACAAAGCATCCTATCCTGCTACAAGAAGTGTTTCTTATTCGAGTACTTCACTATGAGGGGCAAACATTCAAGAAAACACCACAAAGCATCTCAACCTACTACGAGAAGTGTTTCCTGATATGATTACTTCATTTTTGTGTGGTAACCTTCCAAGAAAACTCTAAACCTTTTATGCAACCACCACGAAGAAGCATAGAATAGAACTCTAAGTTCTTCATGTCTGATTACTTCATTTATGGGATGTAAACATTCAAGAAAACACCACAAAATATCTTATCTTGCTACGAGAAGTGTTTTCGATACGAATACTTCATTTATGGCTGATAAACTTTCAAGAATACTCCAAATCTCTAAGGAAACAACCACGAAGAAGAGTAGAATACCACTCTCAGTCCATCATGTCTGATTACTTCATTTATGTTGGTAGACATTCAAGAAAACACCACAAAGCATCTTATCCTACTACGGGACGTGTTTTTATTTCGAGCACTTCATTTTTGTGTGGTAACCTTTCAACAAAATTTCAAACCTTTCAGAAAACCACCACGAAGAAGCGTAGAATACCACTCTCTTTGCTTCATGTCCGAGTAATTCATTTATGGGTGGTAACAATTCAAGGAAACACAACAAAGCATCTTATCCTACTAGGAGAAGTATTTTTATCCGATTACTTCATCTAAGGGTTGTAACCAATCAATAAAATACCACTGCATCTTATTCTACCACGAGAAGTGTTTTTGCTCGGATTACTTCAACTATGAGTGGTAACCTACCAAGAAAACTCTAATCCTTTCATGAAACCCCAACGAAGAAGCATAGAATACCACTCTGAGTTCTTCTTGTTTGATTACTTCATTTATGGGTGGTAAACATTCAAGAAAACACCACAAAGCATCCTATCCTGCTACAAGAAGAGTTTCTGATTCGAGTACTTCATTATGGGGGACAAACATTCAAGCAAACACAACAAAGCATCTTATCCTACTAGGAGAACTGTTTCGGATCCGAGTACTTCATTTATGGGTCGTAACAAATCAAGAAAACACCGCAAAGCATCTAATCCTTTTAGGATAGTAGTTTTTTTATCCGATTACTTCATCTATGGGTGGTAAACATTCAATAAACACCACAAAACATATTATCCTACTATGATAAGTGTTTCAGATTCGAAGACTTCATTTCTGGGTGGTAAACATCCATGAAAACACCACAAAGCATCGTATTCTACAGCAAGATGAGTTTGTGATCTGATTACTTCATTTATGGGTGGTAAACGTTCAAGAAACACCACAAAGCATCTTATCCTGCTACAAGAAGTGTTTCTGATTCGAGTACTTATTTGTGCGGGGCAAACATTCAAGCAAACATCACAAAGCATCTTATCCTGCTGCAAGAAGTGTTTCGCATCTGAGTACTTTATTTATGGGTGGTAACCATTAAAGAAAGCACTACAAAGCTTCTTATCCTACCACGAGATGTGTTTCTGATCCGAGTACATCATTTATGAGGGGTAACCATTCAAGAAAACACCGCAAAGCATCTTATCCCACTACGAGAAGGGTTTCTGATCTGATTACTTCATTTATGAGTGGTATCCTTCCAAGATAACATAAACCTTTCATGAAACTCCATGAAGGGGCATATAATATACCATTCTAAGTGCTTCATATCTGATTACTTCATTTATGGGTGGTAAACATTCAAGAAAACACCACAAAGCATCCTATCCTGCTACAAGAAGTGTTTCTTATTCGAGTACTTCACTATGAGGGGCAAACATTCAAGAAAACACCACAAAGCATCTCAACCTACTACGAGAAGTGTTTCCTGATATGATTACTTCATTTTTGTGTGGTAACCTTCCAAGAAAACTCTAAACCTTTTATGCAACCACCACGAAGAAGCATAGAATAGAACTCTAAGTTCTTCATGTCTGATTACTTCATTTATGGGATGTAAACATTCAAGAAAACACCACAAAATATCTTATCTTGCTACGAGAAGTGTTTTCGATACGAATACTTCATTTATGGCTGATAAACTTTCAAGAATACTCCAAATCTCTAAGGAAACAACCACGAAGAAGAGTAGAATACCACTCTCAGTCCATCATGTCTGATTACTTCATTTATGTTGGTAGACATTCAAGAAAACACCACAAAGCATCTTATCCTACTACGGGACGTGTTTTTATTTCGAGCACTTCATTTTTGTGTGGTAACCTTTCAACAAAATTTCAAACCTTTCAGAAAACCACCACGAAGAAGCGTAGAATACCACTCTCTTTGCTTCATGTCCGAGTAATTCATTTATGGGTGGTAACAATTCAAGGAAACACAACAAAGCATCTTATCCTACTAGGAGAAGTATTTTTATCCGATTACTTCATCTAAGGGTTGTAACCAATCAATAAAATACCACTGCATCTTATTCTACCACGAGAAGTGTTTTTGCTCGGATTACTTCAACTATGAGTGGTAACCTACCAAGAAAACTCTAATCCTTTCATGAAACCCCAACGAAGAAGCATAGAATACCACTCTGAGTTCTTCTTGTTTGATTACTTCATTTATGGGTGGTAAACATTCAAGAAAACACCACAAAGCATCCTATCCTGCTACAAGAAGAGTTTCTGATTCGAGTACTTCATTATGGGGGACAAACATTCAAGCAAACACAACAAAGCATCTTATCCTACTAGGAGAACTGTTTCGGATCCGAGTACTTCATTTATGGGTCGTAACAAATCAAGAAAACACCGCAAAGCATCTAATCCTTTTAGGATAGTAGTTTTTTTATCCGATTACTTCATCTATGGGTGGTAAACATTCAATAAACACCACAAAACATATTATCCTACTATGATAAGTGTTTCAGATTCGAAGACTTCATTTCTGGGTGGTAAACATCCATGAAAACACCACAAAGCATCGTATTCTACAGCAAGATGAGTTTGTGATCTGATTACTTCATTTATGGGTGGTAAACGTTCAAGAAACACCACAAAGCATCTTATCCTGCTACAAGAAGTGTTTCTGATTCGAGTACTTATTTGTGCGGGGCAAACATTCAAGCAAACATCACAAAGCATCTTATCCTGCTGCAAGAAGTGTTTCGCATCTGAGTACTTTATTTATGGGTGGTAACCATTAAAGAAAGCACTACAAAGCTTCTTATCCTACCACGAGATGTGTTTCTGATCCGAGTACATCATTTATGAGGGGTAACCATTCAAGAAAACACCGCAAAGCATCTTATCCCACTACGAGAAGGGTTTCTGATCTGATTACTTCATTTATGAGTGGTATCCTTCCAAGATAACATAAACCTTTCATGAAACTCCATGAAGGGGCATATAATATACCATTCTAAGTGCTTCATATCTGATTACTTCATTTATGGGTGGTAAACATTCAAGAAAACACCACAAAGCATCCTATCCTGCTACAAGAAGTGTTTCTTATTCGAGTACTTCACTATGAGGGGCAAACATTCAAGAAAACACCACAAAGCATCTCAACCTACTACGAGAAGTGTTTCCTGATATGATTACTTCATTTTTGTGTGGTAACCTTCCAAGAAAACTCTAAACCTTTTATGCAACCACCACGAAGAAGCATAGAATAGAACTCTAAGTTCTTCATGTCTGATTACTTCATTTATGGGATGTAAACATTCAAGAAAACACCACAAAATATCTTATCTTGCTACGAGAAGTGTTTTCGATACGAATACTTCATTTATGGCTGATAAACTTTCAAGAATACTCCAAATCTCTAAGGAAACAACCACGAAGAAGAGTAGAATACCACTCTCAGTCCATCATGTCTGATTACTTCATTTATGTTGGTAGACATTCAAGAAAACACCACAAAGCATCTTATCCTACTACGAGAAGTGTTTTTATTTCGAGCACTTCATTTTTGTGTGGTAACCTTTCAACAAAACTTCAAACCTTTCAGGAAACCACCACGAAGAAGCGTAGAATACCACTCTCTTTGCTTCATGTCCGAGTAATTCATTTATGGGTGGTAACAATTCAAGGAAACACAACAAAGCATCTTATCCTACTAGGAGAAGTATTTTTATCCGATTACTTCATCTAAGGGTTGTAACCAATCAATAAAATACCACTGCATCTTATTCTACCACGAGAAGTGTTTTGCTCGGATTACTTCAACTATGAGTGGTAACCTACCAAGAAAACTCTAATCCTTTCATGAAATCCCAACGAAGAAGCATAGAATACCACTCTGAGTTCTTCTTGTTTGATTACTTCATTTATGGGTGGTAAACATTCAAGAAAACACCACAAAGCATCCTATCCTGCTACAAGAAGTGTTTCTGATTCGAGTACTTCATTATGGGGGACAAACATTCAAGCAAACACAACAAAGCATCTTATCCTACTAGGAGAACTGTTTCAGATCTGAGTACTTCATTTCTGGGTGGTAACAAATCAAGAAAACACCGCAAAGCATCTAATCCTTTTAGGATAGTAGTTTTTTATCCGATTACTTCATCTATGGGTGGTAAACATTCAATAAACACCACAAAACATATTATCCTACTATGATAAGTGTTCCTGATATGATTACTTCATTTTTGTGTGGTAACCTTCCAAGAAATCTCTAAACCTTTAATGAAACCACCACGAAGAAGCATAGAATACCACTCTAAGTTCTTCATTTCTGATTACTTCATTTTTGGGTGGTAAATATTCAAGAAAACACCACAAAACATGTTATCCTACTACGAGAAGTGTTTTTTATACGAATACTTCATTTATAGCTGATAAACTTTCAAGAATACCCCAAATGATTAAGAAAACCACCACGAAGAATAGTAGAATACCACTCTGAGACATTCATGTCTAATTACATCATTTATGTTGGTAGACATTCAAGAAAACACCACAAAGCATCTTGTCCTACTACGAAAAGTATTTCTATTCCGAGCACATCATTTATGTGTGGTAACCTTTCAACAAAATTTCAAACCTTTCAGGAAACCATCACGAAGAAGCATAGAATACCATTCTGAGTGCTTCATGTCTGATTACTTCATTTATGGATGGTAACCATTCATGAAAACAACACAAAGCATCTTATCCTAATACGAGAAGTGTTTTTGATCTGATTACTTCATTTATGGGCGGTAACAATTCAAGAAAATACCTCAAAGCATCTTATCCTACTAGGAGAAGTGTTTTTATTCGATTACTTCAACTTTCGGTGGTAACCATTCAATAAAATACCACAAAGCATCTTATTCTACTACGAGAAGTGGTTCTGCTCTGATTACTTCATTTATGAGTGGTAACCTTCCAAGAAAACTATAATCCTTTCATGAAACTTCCACGAAGATGCATAGAATATCATTCTAAGTGCTTCATATATGATTACTTAATTTATGGTGGTAAACATTAAAAAAAACACCCGAAAGCATCCTATCCTGCTACAAGAAGTGTTTCTGATTCAAGTACTTCATTATGGGAGGCAAACATTCAAGCAAACTCCATAAAGCATCTTATCCTACTACGATAAGTGTTTCGGATCTGAGTACTTAATTTATGGGTGGTAACCATTAAAGAAAACACTACAAAGCATCTTATCCTATCACGAGAAGTGTTTCTGATCCGATTACTTCATTTCTGGGTGGTAACAATTTAAGAAAACACCACAAATCATCTTAACCCTTTAGGAGAATAGTTTTTTATTCAATTACTTCATCTATGGGTGGTAAACATTCAAGAAAATAACACAAAACATATTATCCTTCTACGATAAGTGTTTCAGATCCGAGTACTTCATTTCTTGGTGGTAACCATCCAAAAAATACCACAAAGCATTGTATCCTACTGCAAGAAGTGTTTGTGATCTGATTACTTCATTTATGCGTGGTAAACATTCAAGAAAACACCACAAAGCATCTTATCCTACTACAAGAAGTGTTTCTGATTCGAGTACTTCATTTATGAGGGGCAAACATTCAAGCAAACATCACAAAGTATCTTATCCTGCTACGAGAAGTGTTTTGCATCTAGGTAATTCATTTATGGGTGGTAATCATTAAAGAAAACACTGCAAAGCATCTTATCCTACCACGAGAAGTGTTTCTGATCGGATTACTTCATTTATGGGTGGTAACAATTCAAGAAAACACCACAAAGCATCTTATCCTACTACGAGAAGTGTTCTGATTAGAGTACTTCATTTATCAATGGTAGCCTTTCAAGAGAAATCCAAAACTTTCAGAAAACCACCACGAAGAAGCATAGAATACCACTCTAAGTGTTTCATGACTGATTACTTTATTTATGGGTGGTAAATATTCAAGCAAATATCACAAAGCATCTTATCCTGCTATGAGAAGTGTTTCGGATCTGAGTACTTCATTTATGGGTGGTAACTATTCAAAAAAACACTACGAAGCATCTTATCCTACCATAAGAAGTGTTTCTGATGTAATTACTTCATTTATGGATGGTAACAATTCAAGAAAACACCACAAAGCATCTTATCCTATTAAGAGAAGTGTTTTTATCTGATTACTTCATCTATAGGTGGTAAGAATTCAAGAAAACACTAGAAAGCATATTATCCCACTACGAGAAGTGTTTCTGATGAGAGTACTTCATTTATGTGTGGTAACAATTGAAGAGAAATCCAAACCTTTCAAGAAACCACCACGAAGAATGATAAAATACCACTCTAAGCGCTTCATGATTGATTACTTTATTTGTGGGTGGTAAACATTCAACAAAACACCGCAAAGTATCTTATCCTACTACGAGAATGTTTCTGATCCGAGTACATCATTTCTCAGTGGTAACCATACTTTTTCGACCAAATTTAATACCAAACCAAACTTTTTTGTTTTACACTGACCTTTTAGATTTTTTTTACAGAAATTATATATTTTAAACCTTACTTTAATGTAATTTAAATATCTTTAATTGCATTTTCTATTTTAATAGTGATAATTGTAGCTTAATTAACTCTTAAACCACATATTAATGCACTTAAAGCTTCAATGAAATGATTTCTAAACTTCATAAAATTTGTACATAATTTATTTTCTGAAAATAAATTAAAAATTCGTATTATATCGTGAAATCAGCCATTTAATTGTATATTTCCAGATTAAACAACATCCTTTAGAATGCCCTTTAAAAACTTTTTTTTTTTTTGTAAATTCACCGTAAATATGTATCAATAGAGAATATAATAAGAAACTTGATTCTCTAAAAAATTCACGAAAATACTTGAAAACTATCAAGTTATTTCATGAAAAGTCAAACTTTTCTGAATCAGATTTTTCTGCATTAATCAACTTAAAACCTTAATATCACATTAAATAAATTACGAAATTTTTTGAAACTCACCAAAAATTCCGAAAATTCTAGGCCTTTAATAATATGGGAAAATATCAACACATTCTTAAGAAAAATTTCACGAATTCATAATTTTACCAGCCTTTTGAATTCTGAAAAAAAAATGCCAAAAACGAATTTTCTTTTTATGTAAATTTCAAGAACTGAACATGGAATAAACTCTTATGATCCTCATCAAGTTGGTTCTAATACCAATTGAAAAATCTTAGTTTCAAATTTGAGATCACTTGATAGAATCGTAAAAAGATGAATGAAAGTGATACATTGTTTCATGATCGTTGCTTCTTTGGAATCCTGCTTGAATCTTGAACTTGCCGCTGTGGACATCGTCAATCCCACTTCCTCTTGGTCTCTTCTTGTGTTGACTGCATGATATTTCAAGTGGATATTCTCCTAAGTTGCCAATATCCATAGTCTTTGTTTAGCAACTCTTTTATAGAACCCGATGGAGAGGTTCGGTAACGTTCTCTCTTAATCCTCTTTTTTGTTTTCTCTTTTTTTATTTTCTGTTGGAGAGATAGTAGGTCTTTTGTTTTTTGTTTCTTACTTTTTGAGAGATAGACTTAGAATATATATCAGTTGGGACCAATAACTCTTTGATAGGGGTGGTAATTATTCAATTCAGTTCATCAATAAAATGATAATTATCAAACTCAATTTTCTATATATTTAAGGATCCACTCATACAATATTTTATATTAATATATTTTATACTTTAGTGATCACTTATTATGAATATATTATGATATATAATTAATATATAATTGTATAACAATTATGTCTATAATCGATATGATATGCATGACGTCTCATGCAGTTTATTAAGTTGTTTATTTCAACACCACCTAAATAACGAATAACATACTTAAATTTTCAACAATGAAAAAATATATATTTCAAAAATAAAATTTAGAACTATCCTATTTTTATATTCGAACTTTTTTTTATATTGTGTTATGATTGAGGCTGTTGATCAATCACAATCAGCCTCCCTCTGCGGCCATGTGTCATTTTTTAATTTTTCGTTTGCGTCTAGCCGTCTATTTAGAATATTGCGCAGTTATTTCAAAGGTAATCTCGAAATGGACAAATTGACAATGTACTTTGTACCTAATTTGAATACATTCCATTCGGCGTTTTATTTTATTTGCAGTCCCAACTCATCTGATTTTCCATTGCAATTAATTGTGAATTTTTGAAGGGCCATGAGATGTGATCAAAGAAAAATAATCAATGCATTGAAAATACGGAATGGATTAAAATAAAATTCTAGTCAAATCTATAAGTATTATAATATTGTACTAACTGAATTAATATATGAAGTCACATATAATTTATTTTAAGGGTTAATGCCTCCACACCCACCCAACTATGGGGGAATCAAATATGCTGCTTGTATAATTTCTCATTTTTTCTGTTTGTTTCGATCTGAACCGTGTAAAATACATCTAACGGTCAAAGCATCTGTTCTCTAAATTAAATTTTATGAACTAAAGAATCTAATTTTATGAGTAATCAATCAAGATTAAATGGATTCCAATTAACCTAAAATTTTAAACAAAAATTGACGATTAATCATCAAAAGCCCAATAGTGTTGGATAACGTTACCTTAGATATGGGCCATAAATTTTTTTTGTCTACTTATTAAAACATAAAGAAAAAAAATGCTGAAGGAACAATATAATTCTTTTTTTAATGACAAAGACATCTTAATTTTGTCAGTATTTACAGTATTGCTCTTAATTTGAGATAAAATAAAATGGAGTCATTACATGTCAGACTTTAAAATGTAAAACTTAATTAGTATCATTATTACCTGTCACTATATAAAAACAAATCATTACAAGTCAGTTAGTGAGATTTATTTCTTAGCATATAATTTAGCTAATATATATAGTTCAATTATTAATAATCGACACGTGCCAGGAAATATTTTCTGAGTTATTACTTTCAATACCGACTTATATATCGATCTAACAAGCATTTAAATATTAGTTTCCATTTGACACGAAATGTTCAAATCATGGCGAATACAGCTAAACATGACCAGTTCTGAATTTTGAAATTGTAATGAATTTAAAAGCAAGAAAGAAAACCCCATCTCTTTCCAATAAATCCTAGACTCTTCTCTAGGTTTCCAACAATTGTGTCTCCTTCTGTCTCTTTCAAGTTTCAATTGACAAATAAATCCCATCCCTCTTTAACCAAAATTGTAAAGAAGGCAGCAAGCTTTCCTCTCTATTTAATTGTTCGAATTTCTCTACCAGAAACACGAGTGTAGAAGGCTAGAAGCACAACCATGTTTGAAAAAAATATTTCCAACAATCTTGTTTTGTTGGTTGTTCCCGTTGCACTACTATGTGCAATATTCTTTTTTGTAATCCCTAATAGCAATTTCCAACTCAATTTTATCTCTAGCTGCGAGGCACCGGCGCTTTCTTCGCCTCCCGACTCTGTCCCTGAGCTCAAACTCCTAATTGGCATCATCACTTTGCCTGAAAGGTATGAGCGGCGCCAGATCATACGCATGGCCTATGGATTGCAGAAACCAACAATTCGAAATGCGCAGATAGACGTATGCTTTGTGTTCTGCAACCTCACCACTGACGAACAAAAGATGTTCATCGCCATGGAAATTCTGACATATCAAGACATAATCATTCTGAACTGCACTGAGAACATGAACAATGGAAAGACATATACTTACTTTTCGAGCTTACCTCACATGTTTCCTGGCGAACAAAGACCATATGACTATGTCATTAAGGCCGACGATGATACATATTTTCGATTCGATAATTTGGTTGCGTCATTAAAAGATAAGCCGAGAGATGATGTGTACTGGGGCAAAGGTTTCGACCCTATGACAAAGGACCCTGATAATCCACCTTACATGGTCGGAATGGGCTATGCCCTCTCGTGGGACCTAGTCGAGTGGGTCTCCACATCAGAATTCACACGGAATAATACAGAAGGCGTTGAGGATATCTTTATGGGAATGTGGCTGAACATTGGCGAAAAGGGGAAGAATCGGTATAACATGCGAGAGAAAATGCACGACATTCATGGCGAGGAGCCCAAGGATTTCCCACCGGAAACGATCGCCGTACACATGCTGAAGTTCGATCATGCTTGGGCCGTGACACTCAGAATGTTCAATGTGACAAATCAGCTCGATGCATCTAAATTTTACCATTTATGATGTATATAGATAGCTACTTGATTTAATTAATTTATTAGTTTTTTTCTTTTGCTATTTGTTGCTCCCGTTGGGGGTGTAATTGGGCAATTCTGTTTCTTCCACAGATATTTCTTATCTGTGACGTTCTTTTTTTTTCATCAATGAAGAACTTGTCAAGGCAAATAGAAATGCATAGTTGAATACTTGAATGTTCAATGGTCAAGTTGGCTAGTCTTTCACTAGGAAGTAATCTTCGGTTAGAGTTGGGTTTTTCTGCTACAGATCCTCTGTAGCGGATTTTGTCTAAACTCAATCATTGATATATCCTACAACTATACATTTTTATTTGTATTTAATTAACTGATGAGATTTGTCCTGTTGTCATTTCTGAAAGAGAGGATAAAGTTTTTTTATAAGGGTGACTGTACTTGGTTGAATCACAACTATTAATCTTGAGTTGGCCGCTTGCCTCTCTGTTTTAATGCAATTCTGATGTATAGCAAAATTTACAAACAAGAATCATTAATTGCCATATAAATAAATAAAAATCTTAAAACCTTACATATTATTATTTTACTTAGAAAAGTGTACCTTTTTTATATTATTGTTTGTGGTAAAAAATAATTATTAATTAATTAATAACATGCTGGATTAACAACAGCCGTTGGATCATATCAGAATGACTAACTAACTAACAGTTTGTAATTAATACTAATCATATTTGATCATCTGTGACAATGTTGTGTAGCCATCGCTGCTGCTGCGTCTATTACTCCCCCTCAAACTGAAGGTGGTCGAATCACTTTCAGTTTGTGTCGAATGTGTTCGAAACGTGCTGTAGAAAGTGATTTTGTGAAGGTGTCGGCTAACTGATCCTTTGAGCATAGATAACGAACCAGTAGTTGATTTGAAGTAACTTGGTCTCAAATGAAATGATAGTCTATCTCAATGTGTTTTGTGCGAGCATGAAACATTGGATTTGAGGCAAGAAAGATTGCTTCAATGTTGTCACACCAAAGTATGGAGGGAGAGGCAGGATGAACATGAAGTTATTTGAGTAGAAATTGTACCCATATGAGTTCAGCACATGTACTAGCTAAGCTTCGATATTCTGCCTCGGTGTTAGAATGAGAGACAATTTGTTGCTTTTTAGCGCTCCATGAGACCAGATTGGAGCCTAAAAATATACAAAATCCTGAGGTTGACTTGCGATCATCGAGACATCCAGCCTAATCTGCATCATTATACGCATGAATGCTGAAGTTGGTGTTTGGTTGAAAGAAAAGGCCATGGGTAAGAGAGCCTGCAAGATGCCTTAGGATTCGTTTTACTGTTATCCAGTGTGTGGTTTTGGGTGAATGCATGAATTGTGATACTTTGTTCACGGCAAAGGAAAGATCGGGTCGGGTTATAGTTGCATATTGGAGCGCACCCACAATGCTCCTATATAGTTGAGGATCTTCGAAATTGTTGCCATCAAACTTAGAAAAAGAGGTTGATGTGGAGATTGGTGTGGGGCAAGGATTTGAATCATGCATCTTGGCCCGTTGTAAGAGATCACTGATGTATTTCCTTTGAGAAAGATGAATACCCGATGGAGTGTGAAGTACTTCAATTACTAGAAAATAGTGAAGTGTTCCAAGGTCTTTGAGAGCAAAGTTTTGTTGAAGGAAGGAAATGCAAGTAGAGATTGTCATGAGAGGAGATAAGAATGATGTCATCCACGTACACAAGGATAATAAGAATATGACCTTGATGATGTGCAATAAATAGAGATGTGTCATAAGAAGAAGATTTAAATCCAAAGGATAGTAGAGCTTCGCTTAGTTTGTGAAACCATGCTTGGAATGATTGTTTGAGCCCATATAAAGATTTAGACAGAAGACAAACATGATGAGGTCGTGACGGATCCTCAAATCCGGGTGGTTGTTTCATGTATACTATTTATTTCAAATCACCATGCAAAAATGCATTTTGGACGTCCAATTGTTTTAGGTGCCATCCTTTGGATATAACCAAGGCAAGTATTATTCGTATAGTGGTTGGTCGTACCACGGGAGAAAAAGTTTCTTGATAATCAATCACATCCTCTTGATTGTAACCTTTTGCGACTAATAGGACTTTATGTCTTTGAATGTTGCCGTGGGAGGCTTTTTTGAGCTTAAAGACTCATTTACAACCAATCACATTCTGGTTGGGATTAGAAGGAACCAATTTCCAGGTTTGATTTAGGGCTAGGGCATTAATTTCTGTATCCATCGCTTGTCGCCACTTGGGAATGACATTAGCTTGTCAGAAAGTTGTAGGTTCGGTTTCTTTAGAGGTAGAGAGGGCAATAAAATCTTGAAATTGTCGAATCCTACGTGTCACATCATTGGTTCGTGTTATCATATGATGTTGAGAGGTAGATTTTGTCGGTCCAGGAGGTTGAAGAGCATCTTGATCTGTATCCAGTTGATCCGAAATAGAGGAAGAGATCTTGTTCGTTTGTGTTTCTGGAACCGAATTTTGGTCAGGCTGGTCACGGGCAGAGAGAAATCGGTCAGGCGGGTCGGGAGCAGGCCTGAGGCTTGTTTCTGCCAACATTGTGGGCTCTGTGTGAGTCGCTGCTGCTGCCGAAAAATTTGGGCCTCCATTGCTGCCACTGTGAGCTCAACTAGAATGTGTTGATCCGTGAAGAGAAAAATTTGGGCTGCCAACAGTTTGAAGTAATTGCAGGCTTGTAGACAAAGGGCTGTTATTCCTCTGTGACAGTGCTCTTCATGGTGAGTGGTTTGGAAAGGAACATTTTTTTTCATCGAATTGTATATGTCGAGAAATATACAATCTATTTTTTGGAAGATGAAGGCATTTGTAACCTTTTTGGGAGAGTGCAAAGCCAAGAAATAGTAAGGACCGAGATTCTAGTTTGTTGGTATGTAAGGTTGGGTTAGAGGAAAGCAAAGACATCCAATAATTTTTAAAAATGAAAAATCGGATTGTCTCTTAAAAAGAGTCTCAAATGGGATAGAAGATTGGGAGGAAGAAGGTAGCCTATTTATGAGATAAACAACATTAGAGAACATTTCATCACAATATGAAGTTGGAATAAAAGCTTTTGTCATCATAGCAAGGGAGAGTTCCATGATGTGATGATATTTTCACTCGGCAAGTCCGTTGCGTTGAGGTGTATAAGGGCACGATGTGTGATGAATGATTTGAGGGAATTGAGAGAAAATAGGTTTATATTCACTCCCTTCATCTGTTCGTAACACCTTGATTTTTGAGGTAAAAAGGTTCTCTACTTGTGCTTTAAAAGAAGTAAAAGCTCTAATAACCTCACTTTTATGGTACATAAAATATATCCAAGTATAGCGAGAAAAATCATCCATAAAAATGATATAATAACGAAAGCCATTATATGAAAGAATTGGTGAAGACCCCATACATCAAAATGCACTAATTCCAAAGGAGAACTAGAAGAATATAAAGATGGGGAAAAAGGTAGTTTATGTGCTTTAGCCATACAACAACAATGGCACAAATTTATTTTATTCGAATTACAAGGTAAAGAAAACTTTTTTAACAACATGTAAAGTGGTATAATGAGAGGGATGGCCAAGACGATCATGCCATTCATCAAGAGAAGTTCTTGTGCCAAGAAAAGCTTAAGGTGGACTTGAAGATGAAAGAGTGTAAAGTCACTTAGTTGTTATAACTTGAAGAAGGATCTTCTTGGTGTGGTGGTCCTTGAGAACACAAGAAGAAGAGAATAATTCAATAGTTAGAGAGGGATTATCAATTAAGAGTCTTGAAAGATTAATAAGATTTTTTGAAAAGTGAGGTACATGGAGTATTTCTTTAAGCACAAGAGTAGAATTATTTATCGAAAATGTAGATGAACCAATGTGAAAGATAGAAAGTCCACTATCATTTTCAATTTGAAGAGAGTCGGGTCCACTGTATTCGTAAAAATTTGATAGATTGTTTATGTCGCATGTGACATGATTTGTTGCCCCGATATCAAGGACCCATTCATTTTGATCATGTTTAGGTGTGAAGGGTTGAGCAATGAATGCTTGAAATGGTTGAGGTGAGTCTTGCTCAAAACAATACCAACAATGCTTTACAAGGTGCCCATATTTGGTGCAAATTTGGCATGTCGCATCTGTCTTTGGAGCTGGAGCTTTTCTAGGTTCATTGTAAATTTTCTGAGCCTGTTGTGAATGAGGTATGTGAGAATAGTTCTGTTTTGATCCAACAAAAGGCCCACCACAAGGACTCGGGATTCGCAGCAAGAACACCGTATGTTTCTCTTGTTGCGGGAGGAGGAGCTCCATCAATGAATTTGGCAAGATTATACCCATGGAGAATCGGGATAATCTGCGATTTCCAATTTAAGTAATTTGTATGGTTTAATTTTGCAGAAATTGGAACTGTAATTGGGATAATTGTTTCAGTGGCTAAGAGAATTTGCTGATTCTCAGTGGTTGATGTTGAATCAAGGGAATTTTGGGAAGGATCTGTTGAAGTTTCCATGGCATGAGCCAAATTACTTTGATATCATAAAGAACTTAATAAAGAAAGCTAAAGATTGATGAAGAAAGACATAATGAATTTTATTGATTTGATTGTTATCTTTTACATCTGGTATGCCTCTGTATATATAGGGAGACTAATGACTAACAAACTCCCTAATGATTAACTAACTAACAGTCTGTAATTAATACTAATCCTATTTGATTCTCTGTGACAGTGTTGTGTAGCCATCGTTGTTGTTGTGTCTATTAATTTGTAATGTGTCACTACTTATGTGTCTACTAATCGGGATAATCGGCTAAGGTTCGACTTTCTTGATTGAGAGAGAGAGGGAGCAAAGAAGAGGGTAAGATATAGGATTGGACGACTGGGATTTAGCAAGTGAACAGTTGAGATTAAAATCGCAAGTATTGTATTATGCACGTGAATGGTTGAAATTAAGGTCACAAGTATTGAGAATATCTACATAGCGTCTCTAGAATTTAAAATTAATATATCTTTTTTGCATCAGCAAATCAGATGTTAAATCAGCATAAATGTTATTGCATCTGTTGTCCTGATGTAATCAACATTTTAGTATTTCTCTTTCTCTTACATTTTTAGAGATGAAAGCAAGTGCATTTATTTGCATCTACAAATCTGATACAAGCAAGTATTTGCGTCTGCAAGCCTGATACAACATGTTCAAATGAAAATAACTAGACTTATTTGCATCTGCACATTTGATACAAAACATTATTTGCATCAGCTAGCCTGTTGTAATATGTTCAGATCATAATTTCAAGGTCCAATTTTTTTCTGTTGATGCTAATAAAAAAAAGTAGATGCAATTGACCATGGCCGAATGCAAATGCTGCATCTTTCTGTAGTGTATATACAAAAGAACCTTTGATTCTCCCTCAAGTTTCACAAGTACAAACCAAAGAAAAATATCAAATTAAAAATTGACCTCTGAAGAATGAACTAGCAAAAGAACCAGTTCCTACAGCAAATGTTATAGTTTTGAGGGTTTCGAACTATCGGTCACATTGAAGTACTTGAGCATTCTAGCCCACCGAAGATTATCTTTCAATTTGTGCACAGCCATCGTGTCTGGTATGAATTCATGCCGGAAGCACAAGTGCGGTGGTTGAAAATAGTCGTACTTTACCGGTGTAGTGTCAGATCATCTGGTCCCTGAACCATTTGCCCGTGATCAGATCTTCAGGTCATGTGTGGTGGGTCCGGGCCACATCTGATGTGGATATCCACTCGACCAAGTCCCACGAGATCACATAGCCTATTCCGGACATAAAGTGTCGGCTTTTATGCCGAAGCATGGACTCATCATCTCGAAGTAGAGGTTTTGCCTTGGCAGTCTCTTTAGTGTGTCGACGAGGTTGTTTAGGCGGAGGTATGTATCTACTATTAGAATTGTAGTTATTACCATGAAAGGAAAATAGCTTGTTTTGTGGACTCAACCACATAAAAGACGAGATCAATCACGAAAACACTTTCCCACGAGATCACATAGCCCATTCTGAACATAAAATGGTCGACTTTTATGCCGAAGAATGGAATCATCAGCCCGAAGTAGAGGTTTTGCCTTGGTAGTCTCTTTAGTGTGTCGACGAGGTTGTTTAGGCGGATGTATGTATCTACTATTAGAATTGTAGCTATTACCATGAAAGAAAAATAGCTTGTTCACTACAGGAATTTGTAGCAATTGCATCTGTTTTATATTAATTGCATCTGCTCTTTTTTAATACCGTCAGCTAAAACTATTTTGTACCTTAAAATTATGTAGTGAATATTTGGCATCTGGAGTGCTTATACACGTATAATTATTTGCATCTGCATCACAAATGCAAATAATTTATTCTCTATTGCATCAAATGTACTCATGCTAATAAATAATTTTTTTCCTGCTAAATCGAACTTAGAATAATGGAGCACTCCAGTCCCTTTTAACTTGGGTCGAATAGGATCCCGAGCGGAATTAAGAGAACCAATTCATAACTCGATATAACATATTCATTTTATTTCTTCTACCTCGTTCTCCTCCTCTTTGGTGACCCTCTTTGCCGCCTCTCTCCCATCCGAACCTTCTCTCCGGCCCTGTCTCACCAATCCACCTGTCCCACCTACGTACCTCTTCGATCTGCCCCTCTATCCCCTCTATCTGACAGGTGACAACCATAGACAGTTTACATCAATAACAGCTCTACCAGTTCCCGATTTCACTGAGATCGATCGATGAGACAATTCAATTAACGAAGATCACTTCAATTAACGAAATCAGGATCCCTCTTCTATCAGGTACCTCTGCTAGCTGTTGACTAGCTCCTTAAAAATCAGAATCCCTTTTCAACTGTCGAGTAAAGATTTTTCACAGTTCAGAATGTTACAGTCTCTGTAATTAAGGACCTACTTTGACTTTTGTAATTAAGTATTTCTTATTTCATATATAGTACTGACTTTCCATTTCATGTTGCTTCCTTGTAGAGATTTGAGTTTCAACAATACCCTCACAGGAAGCTGCCATGGTCTCTTTTTAGTTTAAGTGCTCTAACCTACTTCTAAGAAGTCCTTTTTTGTCATCTAAATCTCTGCATAATCTTTTTTTTTTAAAAAAAAAGAAGACTTTGAAGTTTTCTTATTTCTAATTGACATATTTCTAAGGAACAATAGCATCATATGAAGCTTGCCATCTGAAACAAGCTCACCTCTACTTAACAGGTAACACTCCTTTTGTTGTGTAGTCTTCATTCAGTATTAATATTGTATTATTTTATTCGAAAGTCAGAGCCATTAATTATAACATAGTTGGCTAGTCCATTCGAACCATTCTTTTTGTTACCAAATTTAGAAAGGAAACAAGCAATTGGCATGGGCTATGTTATCAAAACATATCAAAACAAGCAACTAGCATGGGCTATTTTAAGTACTAACTGATCTGTTTATTTTTGTTTCTAAGGTGAAAGTTTGATCGATGACTTGCTCATTTATAGGTTTCTCCGCAAGTTACATTTTCTTCTGATGTAATGGGTCCTAAATATCTCATTGATGACTATGATGATGATGACGACGATGATGAGTACGTTCCAGGTTGAGAAAGTGAGAATGAGCCTTCTAAAAGTCGAAATGAGTATCACAATGAGTATGATGCATCTGATTACGACAAGCCATCATTTAATTTTGATGCTGCGTCAAGTGATGATGAGGTCTATAGTTAGTTTCTATATTTTAGTTGTTTGTGTTTCATTTTGGAAAATTGTGGTATTTATGTTATGCAAGCTTGGGCAATATCGAAGGAAACTAGGTGGAATTACCTCGTGCTGATATTTAAAATGTAATGAATGCTTGTGATATTTTGTGGAACTGATCTTCATATGTTATAATCATTATTATATATGGTAATGAGATTATTAAATTTGATGCTCATGTGAGAATATTGCGCTAAAAACTAATCAACTGCATTTGTTAGCTTATGTTTGCATCAAACAGTAGCATCTGCTATATCGATGTAAGAGAGATAGTTGCATCTACCCTCTGAAGCTAAATAAAACAATATCGATGGAAGGAAATAAGATGTAATCAAATTATCTGATGCTAATAGTAATAATTACATCAGCCAGGACATATTAATCAGATGCTAAAGAAAACAACTGCATAATCAAATCTAATGCAATAAAATAACATTTGGTTCAGGATAGTAGATGCTAATGAACACAGTCACACGATCGAAAAAAATGCGAAAAAAACACATTAGGTTATGCTAAGATGATGCTAGAGAAGACAATTGCATAACCAAATCTAATGCAAAAAAATAACATTTGTTTCAGGATAGTAGATGCTAATGAACACAGTCACATGACCGAAAAGAATGCGAAAAAAACACATTAGATTCTGCTAAGCTGATGCTAGAGAAGACAATTACATCACTTATCTTTATGCAAAAGAAGTTAGTTTCGATTCAGGATACTGATGGAACTAACCAGACGTCTAGCATCTGGCAATGCTGATGCAAGGACCTGCTGATGCAATTGAATGTACAGATGCAGTTATTCAACAACATCCATGCAGCGTCATCAGCAGCTTTGCATCATTGTTCTGATGCGATCAACCTGTAGCATTAGCTGGCTCATGTAACTAACTTCTATCTGAACCAATTTGACAGATGTAAGTGCTACACTTTCCTGTAGTGGTTTTGTGGACTCAACCACATAAAAGACAATTTTAATCACGAAAACGCTTTCATACAACTACTTTCGTCACAACAAATACCTTTTTCGTTGAATTTCATGAAAATAATCTTTTTCTATGAAATTAAGCATGAAACTGCGGCTTCTCAGTCCATCTGTCAGCATTTCTGTGGTTAACACCACTTTTCCAAGAAGTTCTTCATGAAAATAATTACAGCATCCTTACTTTGATTTTGATTTGTAACATCGATCGTCAATGTTAACTATTGAAGAAGAATGAAATGGGTTCTAAACTTGAAAGAGAACATGATCAGCAATTAGGAGCATGTGTTTTCGTTTCCTTTTTTTTTTCTTTCCTTTGGCAAAGTGTTGACTAGGTGAGAGATTTGTGGAGTACGTAAAGATGCAAAAGGTGTTGACTAGGTGAGAGCTTTCAACGGCTGATTTAATTAGGGAGCAAGCAAAGTTATTTTAGCAAGTAAAGATGTTTGCTATTATTTGGTATAATGCTGGTTCGTTGCTAGAAGGGATTTTCTATTTAATAAATTAAAATATATTTTTAATAGTTAATTTAATTTTAAAATCATATAAGTATGTTTGTTGACATGACTCAGTAATTATCTTAATCATGATAATAGTTACAAATTCACAAATTCAGCTTAACATGAATTTTGTCAAAATTCAATCCAAATTAAGCCCATTCACAATACCAGGCCTCCAATTGCGGCCCCAAATTGTATTCATCTTTTAGAGAAACTACAGGCTTTTCAAGGCTGGCCTCTATTGATATTTGAGAGCATATTTATAAACCAGGCCTGGGTTTACGCCTTTACGGTAACAAAAGCGTCACTGCCTGATAGGCCCCACAGCTACCTGGACCAGTGGACCGACTCCTTGCCTTTACAAAAGCGTCAGCTGGTTCTTTTCTTGAGCAAGAAGAAGGCGGAGAAATCTTTTTGTTCACTACAGAGAGAGAAAGGGCAGAGGGCAGCTCTCGTCAAATTCTGAAGCAAGAGAGACGGAGAATCAATGGCGCCTGATATAGAAGATGAGATCCTCAACGAGAAGAACCCGCGGCCTCTTGACGAAGACGATATTGCTCTTCTTAAAACCTATGTGCGTATTTCCCCCCTCTAGTTACCTTAATTACCTTCTTTCTTTCTGTTAGATGTTGTGTCTCGCTTGGTTGAACTCGTGGATCTGTTATTATCTGATCCGGGGATGGTTCTGTAAAGCATTTTGGTTTCTTAGTCGTACGTAGTATGTTTCTGTGGGTGATGTATTGAAAACCTAGCTCTGTGCAATTGAACGATTTAGTATTTTGTACTACTTTTGTAATTTCAAGTTTACCTAGAGTTTGGATTTGAGGGAATTAATGCAAGACGTCAATATTCTTCATTGCGTTCATAAGAGCAGTCTTGTACCATTTTAGACTTAAATTGGTTATAGAGAGTGGCATTTAACTCCGATTTGGTTTTATTTCTTTCGGCTTTTGTTTATTCTCAGCAAAGTGCAGTTCTTTTTTCTTGTTGTACAATTTTCTTTGAATTTGATGCGATCTGTGCTCAAAATCTTCATTTCGTATATATCCTTCTTTCTTGTAGTCTAAATTTAGAGTTTGAATGCTCTAATTGTTTGTATTTGTTTCTTTATGTACAGGGTCTAGGACCTTACTCCACTAGCATAAAACAGACGGAGAAGGAAATTAAAGAGAAAGCCAAGAAAATTAATGACCTATGTGGTAAGTTGCCTTTTTTCCAATATGTTGCAAGGTTTAAAAATAATGTTTTAGTGGTCGTTGGTGGTGAGGGAATCATTTAGCTTTTTAACGGTCATAAAATGGTTGATAAGTAATAATGCTGGCATTTGTTCTATTTCTATTTTTTTCTTCAGTGTAAGCACCATATACCTCTGAACATGTATAAAGGATGATAAATAACAATACATATGAATTGTACCTTGTAATTTTGTTTGATAAATAATAATTCTGGCATTTGTTCTAATTCTTTTTTTTTTTTCAGTGTAAGCACCATATACCTCTGAACATATATGAAAAATTAAAAATAACAATACATATGAATTGTACCTTGTAATTGTGTAATGTATGAATGACAATGTTCGAAAAGAAAGAACCCTTGGTTGCTGTGTGTGCTTGTGTGTTTGTTAAAATTGTTATAAAGGTGAAACGGAAAATAAAAAGAATAGAACTTTACTAGCCCACAAGCAATAATGACTTGATGTTTCTGGGTCTAATAATTAGCATAGGTAGTCCTACTGTGGATTTTGTTTAGTACGGCAGAAGAAAGCAAACTATAAAACGTGCTTTGTTATGAATTTTCTCTATGATTAAGAAATTGTACATCTTTTATATGGTGAGCTTGCAAATTTTATGTTTACAAAATCCATTGTCGTTATTTCTGGGTAGAATATGTCATCTTAGCCCTTGCACATAATCCTTAATAGTTGGTAGTACACTAGTACTAGAGTTCTGTGGTTGCACTTCAATTATTATCTTAGAAAATTTTGTTCCAACTGTATTAAAATTAATTTTAGTTACAATCATCTCAGAATTGTCAAATTTTGAAGCAATATTTTTTGTTTGGACTTGAACCTGGAGAGCAGGAATCAAAGAGTCTGATACTGGCTTAGCTGCCCCAAGCCAATGGGACTTGGTTTCTGACAAGCAAATGATGCAAGAGGAGCAGCCTCTTCAGGTGAACTTTTAAAAGTTTTGCACCTCCATTAAAGAGAATCATATCTTCTATAGTTATAAATGATTGTTTTATTGCTGATGCAGGTTGCAAGGTGTACCAAAATAATTAATCCGAATACAGAAGATGCAAAGTATGTTATTAATGTTAAGCAAATTGCAAAGGTACCTAGTCTGTGACTCTTATTAATATATTAACTTTTAGTATCAAATTCATTTTGATTTTCACACTTTTATTACCCTTTCTTGTTACAGTTCGTTGTTGGCTTAGGTGACAAAGTCTCTCCAACTGATATTGAAGAAGGCATGCGTGTCGGGTAAATATAGTATTATAGTCCATAAGTTTCTTCGGTGTTAATTAGTTTCGCCATATATTACCTGGGGTTGCTTGTGTTCCAGTACCAATCCACCTGATACGGCACAATGGATTTCCTTCACATACTACTACTGCTAGCATTTATATTTGAGACTGCTATTCAAATTAGATCTGCTAGAGACCAACCAATACCAGATTTTTGCTGGTTCTATATTAGAAGTCAGTACAATATTTAGAATCAAAGTTGTAATACCAGTTATTCCAGCACTACAGAGCATAGTTGTTGAATCGTAAACTGTATCGTGTATCGGTGGATTTTGTATCGTATCGTGTATCGCGTATCGTATCGTATCGTCAAGATACGCTAAGCTATGATTAAAATAACAAAAGGAGTTATAATAATTAGTATCTAACCTAAAAATAATCTAAATAACTAAAGAAACTATCATAATTTTAAATATATTGATAAGTGTCAATTGATATCGATGTAAATTCCTTGCATATTAAGGTATTTACATGGTATCAATTCTTGCTTCTAGTAAGCAACAAAATAAGCTAGCATCATATTCACAAAATGACATATTTGCTAACAAAAGAAGCTCTCATCCTAGCCCCATTTCTAGCTTTTTACGAATTAATAATATCATCTAAAGCTCTCATCCTTGTTGGTCCTATTTCTAAACCATCATCATCACTAGAACTACTCTCATCGCTTTCATCATCAAGATGAAGAGACTCCTCATCTTCATCGATTTCATCATCTTCCTCTAAATCTGGTTCCACTTCTTCTTGTACTTCTTCCACCAAAACTTCTTTTCCTTTCCCTTTCCCTTTCCCTTTCTCATTGTTATCGATTTGTTTGTTGTCTAGTCTCAAATCTCTTAGTCCTAAGAACAAAATGCAAAGTTGCAAACTGTAAGCTATTTTATCTTGCAAATAGATATAAATTAAAATTTAAATATAGAAAAAAAATTATTACCTCGCTTTCTTTTCTTGCTATTGCTAGTACCAATATCCTCTTCAATAAAACACTCACTCAAATCCTTCCATGAGTAATCCGGAGCAACGGGAGCAAAAGAAATAGGAGCTTCGATATCGGATTCATCTTGGAACGGGATTTTCTTTTTCGGTGATCCATTCATCATCCGAGTTCATATCACCTAATTCAATTGGATTATAATGATCGCCTTTCATTTCCCTTTCCTTTTGTCTCTTTTCTAGCTTTAGATTGTACTTGACAAAAACTATATTATTCAATTGTTCATGCTCCAATTTTGCTCTTCTCTTGCTATGAATGTTGTAAAAAATACTCCAATTTCTTTCACATTTCGTTGCACTACATGTGAGGCTTAAGACCCATATTGCAAATTCCTTGACCTCCTTGCCCGATCCATACATGTTCCACCAATGTGCTATTTCCAAATTTAAAATATTAACTCAAAGAAAAAGTATATTCTTACTAGAATTCATACCGGATTGTTTCTTGTCTCGAGAGTAGATATAAATATCAAACTTGAATTCATACCAGGTTGTTTCTTGTCTCGAGAGTAGATGGCCATAGAAGATCCAAATGTACCTTCCGATCGCTTGAACTTCTGAAGTTGAGTTTCAACTTTAAATCGTGTTGCATGATTGGGATACATTTTCTCAATTGTTTCAATTAATCCGCTTGTTACTTCATCATCCGGATTAAAATTGTCACTAAAATGAAACCTTGAAAAAAAATCAATGTTAGAGAGGACAGAGAGTCCAGCGCCTCTGCGCATGTAATTTTTTTTCAAAAGAGTACCTTATGCGCCTGTATTGATTCAAAAGAAATTAATTTTTAATATCAAAGAGAACCAAAGGACATTTATGCGCCTGTATTGTTTTTTTTCTTATGCAATTATGCGCACAGAGAGCCAGAGGTAAGGCATTTGTAAAATAACAGATAGAATTAATAACAAAATTTGTAATCAAAATAAATTTGTAAATAAATTAATAGATAGAATTTTTACATGGGATTGAGGTAATACGCCGTCGCATATAGAGGTCGATGGAGTTGCAATTCCCATCTTGAATCAACAATCGCCCAAACCTTTTCATACCAATTGATCTTGTTATCAAAATTTCTAGCAATTTCCTCTTTAGCCCGATCCATTGCTTCATAAATATATCCCGTTGCCGGCTTTTCATCGCCATCAACAAGTTTGAGCACATTGACAAGAGGTGCCATAGCGGTCAAGCAATACTTGACTTGTCTCCAAAAAATAGTATCTTTAGTTATAACGTCCATTGCCCTTTTACCCTCCTCACTCCTTGCAAAACTACTTTCCAACCATTTTCTAGAATCAAACATTTCTTTCAAAGAAATTTTGTTTTTCTCAAAACTCTCCAAGGTTAGAAAACATGTTGCAAATCTTGTTACACCTGGTCTTTTCAATTCCCTTTGTCCCGTTTGTTGCCGGAATAGATTAAGCACCCAAGCATGGTTATAGATATACTTGGACACATGATTCGCTTTGCGGATTGTATCTTTGAAAATCGGTATATTACCAATATCTTCCAAAATCAAGTTCAAGACATGTGCCGCACACAGATTTCAGAACTTCTTTCTTTTTTCCATCAATAGTTTTTCGACATTAACATAAGCCGATGCACTATCCGTTACTACTTGCACGACATTATCCTCGCCTATTTCGTCTATCACACCATCAATCAAAGAAAATAGCTTATTTGCATCTTTAAAGTAACTTGAAGAATCAACCGATTTAGAAAAAACGGTTCCCATTGGACTATTGACAAGAAAGTTAGTGATGGATCTACCTTTTCCATCGGACATCCATCAAACATCAATGTACAACCGGTTTTAACCACTCTTTCTTGTACCTCTCCAACATTGAATGCACATCATCTACTTCTTGTTTCAAAAAAGTTACCCTCGCTTCATGATATGATGATATTTTAAATTCCAATCCATATTTGATACATTCGTCAATCATTTCCTTAAAAAAGGGCTATTTACAAGTGACAATGGCAATCCATCCACATAGATACATCTCATGATCGCTCTACATGCCGGGATTCGACTTTTTGCCATTGTATTCATGGTGACTTGCTTGAGCTTTTTGCTAGCACCGGCTCCCTTATCCGAACGAATCACAAATGCATCCATTGTTGATCTCCTTCTATGATCACTACTTTGTCCCTCTTGTACTTCTTCACAATTTTCAACTACTTCAATACTTCTTTCTTCTTCGAAACGTTTTTTCAAGAAAGTCTTGTACTTTTCTTTCAACTCTTCGGGTACCTTCTCGCATGGTGGTACATGTATGTGAGTTCCTGCAAAATGATGTTTCAATCGAGCCACATCCCCCCACATGTTTTTTTCACAAAAAATGCATTTGACATGCAATCTACCATCACCTACTCTTGTGCAATAAGACCAACAAGGATCTTTTTGTGATGTTCCCTTTCTTCTTCCCATTTAATTGACCTACAAAGTCAAATAAATAAATTATTGCTTTTGTACATATTAAACACGCTAATAGTCTAATACTGTATGAACAAAATTGGAACTGCTCAAACATTAAATTGGCTATTGGTACTGGAGGTCTAGAAGAGAGCAATTTATCAACATTAAATACAGAAATACACATCCATCTCTATTAAATAGGACCAGAAGCATAACCAAACAAAAGTTCCTGATAAATTTATTTGTGGATTTTCGTGGGGACCAGAAGCATAACCAAACAATAAAGGAGGTGACAAGTTTATTTGTGCCATCTGTCCATCTCTATTAAATGTTCCATCTTCCATCTGTTCGACTGTTCCTAAAAACTCCATTAAATTCACATCCATCTGCTCTTCTTCTCAAATACACGAATTTACAATAGTGAAAAAAACAGAAAGAAAAATTTGTACCTGACGATGGAGCTCCAGCAATGGCGAGATCGATGCTGGCGATGGAGATCCACTCGTTGTCGTGGTGCTATATGAGGTCGTCTCCACTCTCCACTCGTACAGGATTGAAAAGGTGTGAAATAGAAGTTACAGACTGAGAAAAAGAGGGAAAATAGCGAATAGGAAAGGGGAATGCGTCGTAAAGGAGGGAAAAGGCCGAATTTACAGTTTTTGAGGTAAATCGCGACTCCCGATTGGTCTGTTTCAGAATCGTTCGCGATACTCGATTCGTCGCGATACGCGATACGCGTCTCCGTATCACTCCGATTCAGCTGATACACTCAGCCCTCGATATAGCAGCACGGTTCGCATCGGTAGGGGGTTGACTCATACCGTATCGTACGATTCGTTGCGTGAATCGTCCGATACTAACAACTATGCTACAGAGTATAATTCACTTGTGTACATAACCCACAGATTGTTTAATGACTGCAGAATTGTAACACGAAATTTCTGTATTTCAGCGTTGATAGAAACAAGTACCAAATCCAGATACCGTTGCCACCGAAGATTGATCCGAGTGTAACAATGATGACTGTGGAGGAGAAACCTGATGTTACTTATAATGATGTTGGTGGTTGCAAGGAGCAAATCGAAAAGATGCGAGAGGTAACCATTTTGTGTAGAAAAATCTTACTTCTGTTAATATGTATATCCAAGGGTTCCAATATTGACTTGTACTTAATTAATGACCACTAAATACAAAGCCTTGATGGCATTGTAATGTTCTATATAGATTTGCCTGAGCTGTATATTTGATCTTCAGTTTAATGAAATTTCGCCTCAGTTAAACTTATTTTTGAGGAATGAAAGCCTTTATGAAACGTCCACACGTTGGCTGATCACTAGCTTCTCAGAATTAGATTAAACCACTTTTGTCGATCAGCAAACCACTTTTTGTAGTAATGAAGACAATTATAGCCTTTATGGCTTTATCAATTCTCCATGTGTTAGTTGATCCCCAGAATGTCAAGAAATTAGATTATAAGAAGAGAAAGACTTCAATTCCCAAAATTGACTAGTATATACAAAGCAGCAGCAACAACAACAAAGCCTTCTGTCCCAAACAAGTTGGGGTAGGCTAGAAACGAAGCCCATATTGGGTTTCATTTACATAAGATTGGCTGAATTTTGCATTGGCTCGCCAAGCCTATCACAACCCTCCTTTTTGGGCTTGGGATTGGCTATGTAAAACATAGGCGGAGTTACCGGTATATACAAAGCCTTGGTGGTATTTTGTTGTTTCATATAGATGTACTGGAGGAGCTGTATACTTGATCATGAGTTCAATGAAATTTTGCTCAATTAACCTTCGTTTGAGAATTAAAGACTTTATCAATTCTCCATTTGCTAGCTCCTCATCAGAATATCAAGAAATTAGATTAAAAGAAAAGCTAAAAGTTGATAAAAAGGAAATAAGAGCAGTTTGATGCATGCCATCTCTTTTACTTGCTGAAACTAATTGTATGCAAAACTATCCATCGATCAGGTTGTGGAGTTGCCTATGCTTCATCCAGAGAAGTTTGTGAAGCTCGGTATTGACCCACCAAAAGGTGTACTATGCTATGGTCCGCCAGGTACTGGCAAAACCCTTCTGGCTAGAGCTGTGGCCAACAGAACTGATGCTTGCTTCATACGTGTCATTGGTAGTGAGCTTGTTCAGAAATATGTCGGAGAGGGTGCCCGCATGGTTCGCGAACTTTTCCAGGTTAATTTCTGTTTTAATGCTATCTTTTGTTACATTGAATTACCAAGCAATTACAACTTTGCGGCTACTATTCATGCTGCTCTATGCATCATGTGATTGGGAAAAGGGAAATTATTACAAAAATGATTTTTAATTGCTGCCAAGAAAAAAATTACAGGATTAATACTCGGCTCACAGAATGTGTGTAAGTTCATGCGAATGTGAAAGCATTATTGTTTTGTAAGTTTCATTGTTTATCTTTTATTTATTTATTTTTGAGGATAGGTTTTGGGTATTTATAAAAATGTTAGATTGCTTGTGGAACTTAGACAAAGTTGGTACATAAAATCTGCAGATGGCTAGATCCAAGAAGGCCTGCATAGTGTTCTTTGATGAGGTGGATGCGATTGGTGGGGCCCGTTTTGATGATGGTGTTGGTGGGGATAATGAAGTGCAGAGAACTATGCTTGAGATTGTCAATCAACTTGATGGGTTTGATGCCCGTGGTAACATCAAGGTTCTCATGGCCACAAACAGGTACTTTGCATTTAATTATTATATTTGAAAAACAACATGATATATTAAAACTAAATTTGAGTTAAACTTGCAATTTTTTTGTATGATGTGTGTAATGACTATCATAGTTTCTAAACTTTGCAACTGTGTTTTTTTAGGCCTGACACATTGGATCCAGCATTATTGCGTCCTGGTAGGTTGGATCGTAAGGTGGAATTTGGCTTGCCTGATCTTGAAGGTCGCACCCAGATCTTCAAGATCCATACCCGTACCATGAACTGCGAAAGGGACGTCCGATTTGAGCTCCTTGCTCGTCTCTGCCCCAATTCAACTGGTATTATTCATTTATTTTTGTGTTTATTTTATCGATCTTTTTTTTTTCTGGGAAGAACATCAGCCGCTAGTTTTTAGTGTGATTATTCTTTGGAAATACTTTGACCGTGTGATTAATTTCAGGAGCGGACATAAGGAGTGTCTGTACCGAAGCAGGTATGTATGCAATTCGGGCCCGAAGGAAGACAGTAACAGAAAAGGATTTCCTTGATGCAGTGAACAAGGTCATCAAGGGTTACCAGAAGTTCAGTGCCACGCCTAAATATATGGTGTACAACTAGACTTGGTCTTTAGCTTAATCTCCTTCGCTGGTGGACTTTGTGCACATCTTCATGCAATGCCTGGAATGTACTGTTTCTACTGGATTATACATTTAATTAATTCAGGGATTTTTTTTTTTGTCTGTTCATAGTTATCATTTCTAGGTAATGGTAACGTTTATGTGATTTCCAGAATTCAGAGTGTAATTCACCGTTTGCTTTTAGTTTGATTAGGAGTGCTTTCATTCTGCAAGGCCATGGTCCAAACCTTGCTCAACCTTGCTTTTCACCTCATGGAAGTTGTGCAAGGTTTCAGAAGCTTGTAGTTCAAAGATCAGATTTTATTTTGTTCTTTCTGCAGTCACGTTTAACGATTTATAGCAATGGCCCCTTATTATTGTTTGAAATGATTATATCATTACATTCAGATAATTATAATTATGACAAATGGTTGAAAGTTGTACATACCAGATTATATCATTACATACCAGTTGGAGTGTACGAATAACATATTAACATATACCAGTTTCACTCACGTATATCGCGGTGAAAGCCCGGACATATGAAAAGCACACACAACTCTCGCGCCATGTTAGTTACAGAAAGCTTCACCTCACGTAAGTGCAAGAGCATGAAAATGTTATGACTCCTTTTAGAGCCTCATTTCATTCCAACTTCCCTTATAAGTACTCCCTACAAATCAATTCTTTCATCCAAATCACTCAAAACAATACACCTACAAAGAAAAGGATTAATTCTGAGTTCTACAAGATGGTCAAAGGCAACACATCAAGCGTTCTCTTCGTCGTGCTGATTGCAACCATGCTGGTTGTGACTCATGGAGCCGATTGTTCCAATGATGTCAATGCACTGAGAGAAAAATGCTTGAAGTATGTCAGTGCAGATGGTCCGAGAATCGCACCAGATGCGAGCTGCTGCTCTGTTGTTCACAATGCAAACATACCATGTGTGTGTACGTACCTCACGCCTGCGGTGGCGAAGATAATTAGCGCCGATAAGCTTATCTATGTTGCTCAGTATTGCGGCCGCCCCCTCAGACGTGGAAGCAAATGTGGAAGTATAGTTTTTCTCCATTTCAATTGATTTTTTTTTATTAATTGAAGAGGTGAAGTTTAGAATGGTTAGAACTTGGAGGGATTTTTAGACATACAGAATCGGCCATAAATTAATAGAATCTAGAATATCATTAGGACGTTAAATATGGTAATTAGTGTTACATCTAACTAGGAAGTGGAAGGTTCTCCACATTGTGGTGACTAATTAATATTCTATATATAACATTTTCCAAATTGATTACTCATATATAATTGTTTAGTATCCGGTGTTTTATAGAATTTAATTCTGCCATATTTTCCAATTAATGTTATATTTATTGAAATCAAATTTAGCCCATATATGAAGGGGCCATAATTAAAACCCTTGTGACCTTTTTGACTTGTGTAATGTTTTTTAATTAATTCTGATCCCATGTTAATTTTCCTTGATAAATTTAGGTGTGGTGGTGCACGGTTGATGTTCGCCAGAAATTATTAAATGTGGGAAACGATTGATTTGTGAATAAATTATAAGTGGATTGGATTAAAATGACAGAAAAATAAGTGCTCAAATGTAATCTACTGATTAATATTCATGGAATTATACATTACACAATTGTTTCTTCACCATTATCACAATCTGTTTTATAGCATAAATATTTACTTTAAATTACAACACCAGCTTTTCATTTAAGTATTCCAAAAATTTATCCCCTGAATTTTCTTAATGCCTAAGAATTGTAGGTTCTTTAACGAGTAATGAAGCAAATGACCAAAATGAAAAAAAAAATATCGCTTTGCACTTACAAATAAATTGTCACTTCAAATGCACAAGAAATAATATAACAATAATATGTTAATATGTGTCTGATACGGTTACACATGTTTGTGTTAAACCATTAATTATTGACCCTTTTCAAAAAAGAAAACATATGATAAGAAACTACATTATCAAATGAAAATAAAATAAATGTACTTTACTGTGTAAAAAACCTCAGAAAAATGTGCCAACAGAGAGCAAATCTATTTCACAATTACAACAAAATCATTAAACTAACGAACCAAACAATGGAGGTGCACGAAGGACATTGTATTTTAGCAATGAAAGAGATGGCACTTTCCACCTTTTTTGTTTTTACGACAAAGAAATAATAAAGTTCTGACCCATAGAATACATAATTTGATAGTTTACTATTACTAGTAGAAGTATATATAACATCTAGGAAGAAAATATGATACTGATCATAATATTTTACAAAAGTTTCTCTAATAATAATGAAACATCATACCAGCATTGAAGTTCCAACCAAATTTTTTTTTTTTTTTTAAGGATCAATTGAGGACCAAATTTTCCTCCTATGGATCCGCTCCTCAATGTTTCTATACAAACCCACTAGCGAAATCGTTTCGAATACTCATCTCTGCTATCAACATTGTTTAGCATTAATCTATGGATGAATTTACTGAGTGAAAATTTGCAGAAGCACATACGCATACTTCTTCCACAATTGTAACAAAAATGTACTCCGCATCTGCATTTACATTAGAATTAGAGACATCCGTTAGCATGGTTTTGAACTAACAATACCAGCAGGCTATGTATTTTCATCTTTGTTTCCTCCTAAGAGTAATTGGTACATGCATCACTATCCACCATTATGATTATATCATATATGTATCTATTTGATATTTTTGACTACTGTCTAAATAGATTTTCTAAATCAATAAGTGAACATATATAGAATTTCCTTTATGATTTGATTGTGATCCATCTTTCATTACTTGAATGCATGTGGTGTACATCAATTATGGTATAAACTAGAATTTGTTAGGTCAAATATCAAGTAGCTGAAACTAAACCAGTAATTTGTTTGCCAAATCATTTGATAAATTTCTTTCCCAAACCAATTTAAGTCATATTATTTTCCACAACATGGCAGTTGTCCACGGAAAAAAAATAAAAGAAATCCTAAAATTTTCTTTTATTGTAAGCAAAATCATACCTGCAACTTATGTGCGAACATCCGCAGATTCTCTGAACATAGAAGTGGCATTTGGGGCAGCGGCGCCAATGCTGCTCGCGTGCCATCTTATGCAGTTCTCTATCTTGTTTCGACCAGGTGAGCTTGAACTTGATATTCTCCCAGAAGGAGAGGCGCTTCACATTCTTCCTCCATGCATTGTCTATGATCGGCCTGAACCATCCATCGCCCCACGGGCAGGACCAGACCTCGGCATGCGCATCATCGCCAGATTCGGTTCTGTTTCTGCAGTAATGTGTTATGCAAGCAGTGCAAATTTGATGGTCGCATGTGATCTTTGTGAATTCAGATAAAGGTTTTGTATGGCAGCAAAATTGGCATTCTGATGTTGTCGGCTTCGACGTAGGTGATGAGTACAAGTCTTCTATCTCCATCTTAATAGAAACTTGAGTAAGTAGCTTGGATTCAATTATGTCAGTTTATTAGATGCCTAGATTATAAAAGAGTGTCTAAATATTAAGCAAATCTATTTTTATATCAGCATTAATTAAACAAAATGAGAAAATAGCAGACCATTAAAAATCACGCAGAAGTATTAATTTAGACAAAATACGGCATCAAATTAACTCGTGATCTTTCATATTTTCAAAAGCTCGTCAAAATTTTCGATTTTATTTTTTGCCGGACTAAATAAACTCACGGAAAAAATCTGCTGTTGTATCAAAAAAAAGGACATGATGTGCACTCATTTAATTTCGCAAGACATGTAGCAGAGGAGTTTACAACGTTATGAAATATTGTATATTTGTATTGACAACAAAATAAATAGAATCTGTGGCGCAATGGTAGCTCGTCTGACTCAAGATCAGAAAGTTGTGTTTTCGATTCATGTTGTTTTCAAAAACCCCAAACTAGGCAGATTAACCTATTTTTTTCAAACATTCCCTTCTAAAGAATTCTATTTATTTCATAATTTTAAGGCAAAAACTCATATACATCATTCTTATGCTCTTTAGATCTAGATATTCTAATTAATACGTATTATTTGATTGAAATGTATGATGCGAATATTAATGCATCTGCATCAAGATTGATTGCAGTACCTAGGACATAGAATGGTGTACTTAAATTTTTGCCAACTTTTTTATATTCGTTAAACATATGCAAATACATCCGTAATATTCTATCGCGTATGTATTTGCATGCTACATTATATATTATTTTTATTTTTACTAGATTTTTGTTGTTTTAACAAAATTAAACTCGTGTAACCTCTGCCCCCACCCCCCAAATCCTACGAGAGAGCGGCTAAATGCGTCAAAAATTTGATGATGTACTTAAATCTGTTTACAAATTATCACCAAAATACTAAAAACATTATCTTAATATCGGCAAGTAAAACTTGAAAATCCCCATTTCAAAATCAATTAGTAAAAACAGATCAAATTATATAGCTTTGATCAATCATAACCTTCTCAAGCGAGATATATGAATCGCATATACTTGATTGATTTGAAATTATTTAGTTATTTATGTATTTGATTTACTAATAAAAGATTGAATAAGAAGTTGAAAGTAAAATTTTAAGGGAAGTCTGATTACCTCGAGCTCGAAGATTTAAAATTAAGAGCAACGAAATTACATCACAATAATTTAATACCAACAGTAAACACCTCTTCACCGATTTGTTTAATCCCCTAAATTGAAAGAACATAGCCAACATAGAATCCAAAAATTGAAAATTAGCATACTGATTAATTTAATTAATCAACTAAATAACGTTTCAATTACTAAAAGGGAGGCGTATGAAAATTTCAATCTAAAAAAATGGCTTACTTGATAATTGGAAGCAAATCGAATGATGATCGGAAATTCACTCCTTTTTAATACCAACCTCTTCGCTCTTCCACTCGAAGAAAATCAAAAGAAAATATATGAAATATAGCTTTCAAACTCAGACATTTAAGGGATTTTTTATTGTGTCATCGAGTCACAAATTAGGTAGAAAGAGTAATAATCGAGAACCATAGAGTGCATCTCCTCACTTGAGCTAGCGGTGGGATTCTTCTAGAACTAGATAATTTCGTAATATATCTTTTTATAAAACAATCCTTAGATTTTCAGAATTCAATCTCCAGTCCTTTACGCAATGTTCCGGAGCTGAATGAGAAAGAAAGAAAGAGGAAGAAAAAAATATCCAAGAGAATCACTAAGGGAGTCGGGTTACAGATGATTTAGAATTTTCGTTAGTAGTTCAAGATTTACGATTGATTTAGGATTTTCGTCAGTAATTCAAGATTTACGATTTTTTTCGAGAGATCAAAATGATGTTTATTTAAAAAAAATTATCTTATATGATCATTTGTACAAATATATTTTAAATATATTATCATTTTAAAAAAAATTAAATATATAGTAGTTTTTTAAAAAGAAATTTCAAAAAATTTCAGCTGCAAATGAATGCAACTCCTCCCCTCAGTTAAAGCATTCTCCTTTTTCTTCTCCTTCCCTCCTAGTTGTAACTCTCACTCCTAATTGTAACACGGAAGCACGCCGTTACTTGATAAAAAGTATTAGTTTATAAAACAATAAACCATCAATTAGAGAGATATAATAGAGATTAATATCAAATGGTTAACCAATCTCCATAATTCACACTTTATACATTATTTTTTTCTTTATAAGAATTGAAAAATATGAATGATATATGCAATATCAGGATATTCAAAAATATTTCAAATTAAATAGTTAGAGATATGTTATTAGTCTTATAAATTAATTATGTATCACAGTTTTTAAGTAAGTAGGATCCAATGTTAATTATCCAATTTAAATGTCATGTATGTACATTATATCGTCTCATTTTACATGCACAAATAAGGATTTAATATTACTAAATTTTGAAATTTACAACTTCATATTTACCAATATTTGATACAACTTGAAGTTGTGAATAAGGCTAAAATTTGCATTAAAATTTTTGTTTAGTCATTTAAGTAATATAGATAGTATGAATTGAGTTATGTGTGTCACGAAGCACCAGTATTATTTGCAAAAAAAATGATTAAAATTGTTTCGCAACGAAGCATAATCCGTAATGTAAAAAAAATTAATTTGTGGAAAATTATAATATTGAATGCCAGTTTCTTTTTATGTAAAATATATTATATTCGTTAGGAGTGCGTTCTCATATTCCCACTAAAAATAAAATATATAATTATAACAGTCCATTTTAAAATAGTACTTCACTTGTTAGGGGTGGATTCAGAATTTTCGTCAGGCGAGGGAAAGATTTATAAATGTTTTTCAGGGGAGGGCACAATAACACAGATTTTCAAATATAAATGGTTATTTCGCAAAAAAATTTGACAAATCGCACAAATACATTAAATTATTTTGTAAATTTTTTTCCAGGGTGGGGCAAGTATCCGCCCCTGCACTTGTTAGTTCAATTCATTTTATCAGGTGTGAGTACTGGCCGAAATTTTTATTAATAACAAAAATATATTAAAAAACTATCAAACTTTCAAAATTCGATTCAAATTCACCAAATTGGCCTTTTCGGAATCATTGTTTCCGAAGTTAACTCCGAAATAACTGTCTCTAGATTAACTCCTGAAACGGAGTCTCCGAAATAAAATCTACAGAGGCTTTGATTTGGTGCGTAGCTGCTCAATCCATTAAATCTACATATTTTTTATTAATAAAAATATTAATATTTTAATTGATGAGTTGTTTGTATTTAGGTAACTTTTTGTAACGACTTCGATTGTACTCGTCGGAATCATAACTTGTCTTTTTTTATCGTCGCAAATTATCGAGCTGTAGATATCCGAGTCTACTTCCATCACGTTGAGTCTGATTTGCGATCGGAGAAACGTGCATCTCAAATTTAGTTTCATCTTAAAATTATATCTTAATTAGTATTTTTTATCATGAGTTTGCACCAGTTTCAATTTTGAATTACTCATTTCTCCGATCGCAAAACAGACTCGAAGTGGTAGAAGTAGACTCGAATATCTACAGCTTGATGTTTTGCGACGATAAAAAAGGCCAATTTTGATCCCGATGAGCTTAGTTGAAGTTGTTACAAAAATATTAAGTATGATTATGTTTTTTTCACAAACTTCGACTACGTTCGTCGACATAATAATTATTTGTTTATCTTCGCAAGTCATCGACTCGTTATTACTATATAGCATTTTCCGACATCCAGGCACTGTTCACGAATGAACAGTGCCGTTTTCCTTTCTTTTTTTTGCCAAACGCAACAACTGCCGCGTGTCTTCTCTGAACCCCCTGGAATTTTTTTTCAAAAATGACCATATATATTAAAAAAAAATTAAAAATGACCATGTATTTGAAATTTTTTGCATAAATGACCATGTAAAATAATTTTTTTAGGAATAACCATCATTTCGAACCCTCCTGAAAAAACCGGTGCATCTATGTAGTAATCATTCATATTTCGCATGACGCTGCAAGTTGCATGATGTTAGAGGAATAACGCACGATGCATGACGTATGACGTAAGACACATAACACATCATGCATGATGCAAGACGTCAGACGCATGACGTATGACGCATGTCGCATGACGCATGACGCATGACGCGTGTCGCATGACGCATGTCGCATGATGCATGTTATATGATGCATGAAGTAAACGCATGATGTTGCAAGTCGCATGATGTTAGAGAAGCAACGCATGACGCACGATGCATGACGTATGACGCATGACGCATGATGAATGACGCATGACGCAAGCCATCATGCATGACGCAAGCCATCATGCATGACGCAAGCCATCATGCATGACGCATGACGTCAGACGCACGATGCATGACGCAAGTCACATGGCATTAGAGGAATGACGCATGGCACATGACACATGACGCATTTTGCATAACGCGTGACGCACAACGCATGACACGTGAGGAAAGATGCATGACGCATGACGCATGACGCATGACGCATAACGCATAACGCATGGCGAATGACGCACGACGCATGACGCTGCAAGTCGCAAGACGTTAGAGGAATGACACATGACGCTTGACATCATCGCATGACGCATGACGCTTGGGTATGTCGTATGACGCATGATTCATGTTGCATGACGAATGACGCAGGACGCATGACGTTGCAAGTCGCATGACGTTAGAGGAATGACGCACAATGCATGACATATGACACATAACACATGGTGCATGATGTAAGACGTTAGACGCTTGACGCATTGCGCATGGCGCATGATGCATGACGCATGACGCATGTCGCATGAAGCATGATGCATGTTATATGATGCATGACATAAACGCATGATGTTGCAAGTCGCATGACGTTAAAGGAGCAACACGCGACACACGACGCACGACGCACTACGTTAGCCGCATGACGCAAGCCGAATGATGCAAGACGCATGACGCATGCCGTATGACGCATGACGCATGCCGTATGACGCATGACGCATGCCGTATGACGCATGACGCATGGCATATGACGCACGATGCATGACGCATGTCGCATGACGTTAAAGGAATGACGCATGGCGCATGACACATGACGCATTTCGCATGTCGCATGACGACATGACTCATGACGCGTGCCGCAAGACGCGTGTCGCAAGACAAGACGCATGACGCATGTATCATGATGCATGACACTTGGTGCATTGCGCATGACACATAACGCATGAGGCATAAAACATGACACATGATGCAAGACACATGACGCATGACGCATGACGCATGATACATGACGCATGCCGCATGAAGCATGTCGCATGACACATGACACATAATCTATGATGCACGACGTGAGACGCACGACGTATAACACAAATCGCATGTCGCATGACCCATGGCGATTGACGAATGAAGAGTGTTTTAGTTTTTAAGATGCTCAAGTATCATCGACTGTCATCGTTCATAGCTTTTCAGTTTTTTCTGCCATTTTTTTGTTTTTTTATATTAATTAAACGGTTTGTTATAATTTTATTATTGTAACACGAAAGTTCAAAATTTAACTTTTCTGCGCGGAACGCGAACACGTATATCTAGTGCATATCGATTTCAAATATATAAATTTGTAAATAATTTTTAATTAAACTCACCGACTCTATTGATAGCTTAAAAACACCTTGACTATATATACATGTCCGTCACTTCTTGTCACCATCGTTTTACAAGTTTACGAGTCGCTTTTTTAATTGAATTAATTGATGGAATCTTAGAAACACGCTGTTGACTGAACAAAAAAAATCAAGAGCTCGAACAGTTTACAAGTTACAAAAACAACCCTACATTTCATCGGAATTAGCATTCGCATGATCTCTTAATTACAATTTGGGAGTTTGAAATGCAAAGCTGCTTGTGTACAAAGACGGCTTACGAGTTTTTACTAGAGTGTAATTGGTTCGGATATTTATTCGATTATTCGAATTCGTATTCGGATATTAGCAGATATCGACTATTCGAATATGAATATTTTCGAATACAAATTCTGATATTTTTATATCGGATTCGAATATTAATACGATAAAGAATTTAGAAGCGGGATACTAATGCCATTGGAATAAATATAATTTCTAACTTTCTATTTAAGTTCTGGTGTTAATGATTTGCTGTAAACACAAACTTTGTTTCCTACATGCGTTATAAAAATTTCAAAAAAGAATCAAGTACGTACATTAGAGTCATCAGCAAATTAAATAATTTTCATCTATTAATAATATTTAAAAAAAGAATTACAAAAATGTTAACTAAAACATTGTTTCTTTATAGTACGAACCTCGTTGCAATATCTTAATTGTCTCATTAGATCTTTTTTAAAATATAATTTGAACTAATTTTATTGGTGAAATAATAATAATATACATTGATAATTTTTCAATAATGTATTTATTTCATTATGTTATTCGAAATACATACGTACCAGAATTCGTATTCATTTATTATTCGATCAGTAACCGTATCCACTTGCGGAGCTTAGTGAGGGTCAAGGTGGGCAATGGCTCTCCACGGAATTAAGAAAATTTGTACTTAGTTGTGGTTAATATTATGATAAATATTCCATTTCTCAAAATATGACCCCATTTAGACCACTGAATTGTAAATTCCACAAAGAAATGGCTCATAGAATATCACTTCATTATCAATTTATCACAAAATTTCACCATACAAAGAAATTGGCCCGTATAATTGAATGGCCCAGTTTAATTTTAGGAACCAACTCAAAATTTAGGTCGCTAGAGTGTTAAAATGGTCCCCTCTGTAAATCACATCAAGCTCCGCCACTGATCGTATTCGTTTATTATCTGATTCTTATTTGTATCCGAAATTATCAGAATTGGTATTTGTATTCGAAAAATAATAATATATATGAATATGATATTGTCATTATTTGTATGTTTCGATTCGTTTGCACCCTTAATTCTTACACATGATCCGCGACATAATGACCCACATCATAGATTTCTACATGGAGGTATGTGTATGGAATCTCAGTATGCTTGCGACCCAAACTAAAGACGTCAACACGAATATTATTTTTGGGCTTTTTTAGTCCTGCTCTTATTACTTTTAATTTTCTTTTACCAAATACAATACGGAATGAGATCGCCCGGTACAAATACTGTGTGTGTGCTGCGTGATCAGTTTTTGATTTGCATCGAAATTCGTACAAACTAAACTTTATAATATCAGACTTCCTGAATCAAATCTGAACCGTCTGTATTCTACAGCGCAAAAAAATTTCGACGTCCGTTGCTGATGCATGGAAGAGAATCCACTTTCATACAAGACATCTCCTGCTATTACGGGTCTCCCACGTAGGCAATTTCGTCGCGTTACAATTATTGTTCGAATAACGAGAGTTGCTAATTATTATTCGAAATTAAAAAAATCGTTGGAACGATGATTCACTTTTTAAAGTCAATTATGCAGTAAGCGGAATTTAGACAATGTTTATTAAGCTATCCAATTTTTTTTTAGAATAATTGTTTCAATTATATTTTTTTCCTTATTTCATCTAATATGATTTGTAAGAAGTAAACACATCTTGTACATATACAGGGGCGGAACTAGGGGGGCCAAGGTGGGCCCCGACTCCTCCTTTGGTCCGAAAAATTTTGTACTCTTGTTTAATTTTCTAATTAAATTTAATTAAATAGTAAGATTTTTAGTTAAAATATTTATTAAAAATTTGTATAATTTGATCAAAATTAAATTTTGGTATTTTTATAACATTTAAATTAAATTATACTTATAAATCGGCCCCTCTAACTCGGTGTTCTGGTACCGCCCCTGTATATATATGTATAAGGTTTAAATATATGATGAAGCTAACATTCTTCTTTGACTAAATCATTATATTTTTAATTAGGTTAATATATAATTAGGAGCTCTAGGCACATCATGGCCAACATGCTTTCTCAAATCCGGGAATAAAAACCCGGACAGTTAGCAAAAATTGACTGATTGAGAATATTTGAACGTATGTTGTTTAGGGGAGAAAAGTAGTGTTACTATTGTTTTATACAAGATGCATATCATACACAGAAAAGAGTTTTAGTGTCGTCTAATTATCACTGAATTATTGTGATAACTCGCATTAAAAACTATCATGGACATTACAAAAAAATTGTGTAAAACTTAACACCGATGTTTACGAAAAATCCAATATTAAAGGGCTACTAATTTTTTGGGAAAAACAATTTTTAATTTAATATCGAATATGTACTAAAGTCGGGCATTAAAATTGTGTTCTAACACCGGATTATAAGAAGGGTCCGATATTAAAACATTTATCACCGATTGCTTAGGTATATTCGGTATTAAAAGATAAGAAGTTAACACCAGATTTTTATTACCATCCGAATTTAAAGATTTTTATCAGCAGAGTTATTTAATACTCAAATTTAAAGATTTTTAACAATGGATTCTAAAAAATAACCGATATTAATTGTAAACCTAGTTTAGCCCCTCCAACAACAACGCGTCACTTCAATCTTCTCCTCCAATCAGCAGCCGCCATTAAACCTTCTCCAAAACCAATCGCCGGAGAATTAGCAACTGCTAATTGAAAGGGTCCAATCGACAGTTTTCCCACTAGCAATAGCCAAATTTCATTTAAATTTGTATTAAAATCTGATATTAATGCTGTCATACAAAATCGGATATATGTTAAAACGGTGACAAAATGACTTTTAACACGAGATTTTAGTTAAAAATCAAACATCTAATGCATGTTTGTAAAATATTTAGTGTCTCTGTAAACATTCTTTAACCCTTCTTTTAGTAGACTAGTAGTGACACATCCATGACGTAATTGCATATTTGTTTTTACTTTTTACTGCATATATTCTTTACTTTTTACTTGACTCTTCGCTTTTCTTTTTTTTGAAGGAGATCTCTTCGCTTTTCATTTACTAAAAAAATATTTGGCTTTTCATCACCTTGTTGAACGGGTTTTGTAAATTGCCGTGCATGAAATTATATATAAAATTTTAAAATTTACAAATAATTCGCAAACTATTTTTACAATATATGTATAATTTGAAAGATAATTGTATTTTTTTATTTCGAACTACATTTTAGTATGCTGTATGTAATATTTTAAAGGAATTGTTTCGCTTATATCATTTTTTTATTTCGGCAATTTATTTTTCAATCAAAATCTATTACACGATTTCAGTAGTACAGTACTGTATACTGTAGCAGTAGCAGTAACGTTCAACGGTGATTGATTTTTCAAGTCCGAAAGTCACATCAAAGGTAAAGCCGTAATAATGAAAGCTGTTGTTCTTATGCCGCGCAGTATTAACCGACAATTCAAATTTTCAGTGCTGTAAGTTACGAATAATTCAGATTTGATTTATAAAGTCTGGTATTGTAAAATTTTACTTGCCGCGCAGCACTGACAGACGATTCAAATTTTCTGCATCGTAAGTTACGGAGGACTTAAATTTGATTCAGATAGTCTGATATTATAAAATTTTACTTACACGAATCACGATACAAATCAAAGACTGAATTTGAATTTGGTGCGCCTCAGAAGATCTCGTTCCCGTAATAATAGGGAAGCTTTGGAAGCCGTGTCAAAATTGAAAGCGCGAAGCCGAGAAGGAGAAGGATCATAAAGAGAATTTATTTGTTACATTATTATTAGGAAGCAACCTGGAACCGGAATCAGAGACTTGTTCAAAGTTTCATATCACGGCCCACGGGGGTTGGTTTAATTATAATCCATTCGGGTCACCGCAGCCTCTTTGAATTTTATGACTTGGTGTTGGTAACCCTTCTTAACATAGAGATCTATTGTGAACAGAGCATGTATCTCTGTCTATATATCTCCAACATGCTGTGTACTTGTATTTGTAGCGTTTCAGGCTTTCAGCTGTGGATTGTTTACATGGCGACATAATCGTAAACAAAAACATGCCACAAACTTTCTTTACCTCTCATTCAAGTCGTCTTTCGTGATATACCAGTCATGTGTCATGACTGCCATCTTTCTTCACCGTAGAAGCCTCTTTTTCAAGTCAGCGCGCCTACCTCTCCTTGTTTTCTATATTTGTTTCCTTTTTACACACAAACACCATTAACCCTTCTTCTCTGGTCTCTACTATATTAGCTCTCTCCCAAACCAGTTTACTTATTCCCACATCTCTCTCTCTCTCTCTCAAAAATTGAAAACACACCTCTACAATTCTGAATTGAACCCAAATTGGAAGGTTCAACCTAAAACTCTTCTAAGGATGTCAGACAATCAGATGCCATCTACAAACTACAATGCATCAGCGGCCGTGACAATTAGTAATGGGGTGTTACTAGCTTCGTTAATATTTCTATTCTTGGTAGTAGTCTTTGTATTTCTTCTCTATCTATATGCAAGAAGGTACATGAGCCCAGGTTTGTTGAACTCTGAGGCTCACTTCACTTTTGTGAGTGATAGTTTAGTGGTGGCACGCCGACGCCTTGACTCGGCGGTGCTTCAATCCTTGCCGGTCAAGGTTTTTGATCCGAAAGACTTCAAAGAGGGGCTGGAGTGTTCGGTTTGTTTGTCGGATATAGCCGAAGGAGAGGAGGTGAGAATTCTACCAAAATGCAATCACGGGTTCCATGTGAAGTGTATAGACATGTGGTTTCATTCCCACTCAACTTGTCCCTTGTGCCGTAGTGAGGTTGGTACTGACTCGGTACAAACCCAAGAAACAAATGCTGAGTCGACGCAGGGCCAATCATTGGATGTCGTTTCGCGGGAGGGGTATGTGACCGAACCCAGGGTCTTGCCGACCAATGTGTTGTTTTGGGGTACCCAGGATGATGTCAGTACTGGTACAGTACAAGAAGCTACATCAAGTTCAACTGGTACGGTTTCAAGGAAAAGAGGAGGCCCTGATACGCTTGTTATCGACATACCGAGACGGGCAATGGAACATATTGTACCGTCACCTATATCGCCTTTGCCACCAAGTGTGATGCCAGTAGAGGAGATGAAATCGCCGATATCTGCTCGGTTTAGATCTCTTAAGAGGCTTCTAAGTAGAGGGAAACAAGTTGTGGGGCCTTCTGCCAGTCCAAGAGGAGGTGATATTGAGCAAGGGATTGCTCACACTCCCAAAACACCAAAAAGTTTCCAAGGGTAAATTAGTAAATATTAAAATTATTGGATTTGTTGTTTGTTATAACTTATAGGAAATTGGATATAGGTATATAGAATTTTGTAGGTGCAGTTCCACTCTGAATTGGGTTCTTACCAATCATTGCGCCGGACATATTCATCTGTTCTTCTTCTTCTTCTTCTTCTTCTTTTAATTTGCACAAAGGATATGTTATTTGTTTTCTTTTCTTAGTTCAAATTGATGAACTTGTAAAAACATTGGTTCAATTCTTGCCATTCAGTGCGATAGTTTTGATTTCATACGCGGTTCTATTTGTTTCTATATGCAACTCCTACTGTCATTATCTGTACTGGTTCAACAACAGTTCTGTGGTGGTTCAGAACACAATATATTTGTCAAATTGTTTTTTTACTAAATAGTTTGAATTTCATTGTCTGAGACCTCTACAACACTTTTTGAGATTTGAATTTCATTGTCTTACTGTCATTACTCTTTTTGAGATTTGAATTTTTCATTAATAAAAAAATAAATAGACAAACTCAACTCTTTCAAAATAAAATTTTATCTCAGAAAAAGAGCTTGACATATCAGAACCCATTTTTTCCCATAAATTTATTATATAAATTTTGCTAAAAGTTGGAAACCTAACTAACTCTTAATGAAAATGAAAGCCTGGGGATGAAGGAGCCCCAAATTAAATCCTTTAATTACCTTACACAAAGCGTTCATTTATGACTACGAAAATGAGCCTAATTGACTTTACAAAGGAAGGAAATTCTCAGGACCTTCAAAGCGGAATCCGTATCTTCCGAAATAATGCGGGGTTATAAAATAATCAGCGGAAAGCACTGTTACGTTGTAAATTCGTTGGTACTATAGCAAAAATACTGTGCGGACAACACTCGACGCTGTAGCAGCGATAAGAATGCAGGAGGCCCTACTGCTGCTGACCATTTCAGGAATGTGAATTCTTCAAAGCGTGCATGTATGATACAAAATTAAAATGAATTGAAACTGGTTTTAATTAGTTCCTTGCTAAGTAAGATGCGAGGAGAGAGTGAGGCCAGTGAAAAAGAGGTGATAAGCAATGATAATTCGGGGGACTGAAGTGAAGAAAGTGATAAGAACAGAAACATAACGAAGGGAGAAATTGTTTTATGACAATGAAGAAGAATCTAGCAAGAGTCGTAGAGACGGTTGATTTTTTTTTTTTTTTTGTGTAGAAGAGAAATGAGTTAGAATGTTATCTGCAAAAATTATGTCTAGTCATTCGCGGTCACAAGAAGGATTATTTGCAGTAGAAAATGACTCGAGCAAAAAAATTTAGATTTCTTGTCAAATCTATTATAGTCTTCTGCGATCGCAAAGAGGCTTTCTTGTGATCGCAAGACACTTGCTGATTAGTCTGTTTTACTTTGGCTTTGATCTCATTTGATTTGATTTAGTCGAAATAATATTTATATCTTTATATTAACACGAGCATTAGTTAATTAATCATAATTGATCCATCAACAATTATAATAAATTTACTTTAATTATATATGTATTCGTTTTCAAAACTTAGCAAAATATGTATTATTCCATTACACAATTAGTCATTTTATGGCATATCTTATATTACTTCAGTAATATTAGCGATAATACTTGATATATTAATCATATAAGATGTATTCCTAACTTTATTTGTTGAATTTGATATCTTAATTCCAATAATCCCCACATGAACAAGTGTAATCTTATTGATTACATATATCTTAATTTGCATGCATAACTTTTTTGTCTTTCCTTTCTTACTTCTACAACATTCGATCCATCAGCTGTACCAACAAGGAACTTGAGCGATGTTCACCGCATTCACTTCATGGTTATCTCGACTTAAACCATAGTGTCAAATGCAGCTGAATGACATGAATTAGTTTTGGACATATATTTCGGAAATTACACAAGAGTGTGATTATACGTGCCTATTTCCAAATGAGTCAACTTTATTCTTTACTTTAGTGAGGTCAAAATTTCAAAGAGAGAAAATACCCAAAAAGTGTCAAGCTCACTCTTTCATACTGAATGGAGGTTGCAATCAACATCCAAATACCCAAACAACACAAGGGTAGATGATGTCAAGCTCTCATCTCGACGAAGAACTTGACAACGGGTTGACTTTGATACTAGGTTGTTACAACAAAACACACGAGAGATGTCAGAGAAGGAAGAGTTGTAGCCTCCCCAACAGATCTAAGGTTTTCTACAATACTCCCCAACAGATTAAGATTTTGGGTATTATGTTGGTAATTTTGATCAGTAACTTTAATACCAATAATAGACTTTTAATCTTAATCTATTGACCTTTTAAAATTTATAAAATTTCTTCTGAAATTCTATACTTCAACCATATTTTAATAAAATATAAATATCCTCTATTTTATTTCCTAATTTAATGGCAATAATTCTGGCCTAATTAACAATTAATTCATGGATTAATGCATTAAAACTCTAATGAATTGAATACTAAAATTTATGGAATTTTCCCAAACATTATTTTCAAAACAAAAAGTTGTAATTTTATTCATTGTGTAGTATTTCAGTAATATTTCATTCTCGTAACAAAAATTTTTGTTGTAATTTTGTTCATTGTGTAGTGTTTTAGTAATATTTTGTTTTATTAGTATGTTTTTATTTGAAGGGAAAAAAAATAGTTTGGTGTTAAGCATATCTACTTGATCGAGTAATAGCTTTGTTATCACTTACCAAAATTCGAAAAAATAGTGTAATGAGAATTCAACAAAAATTTCTATTAGTATATTTTTCTTCGATTTTGTTCAAACAAAAATAGTGTAATGAGAAGGGTTTGTATTTGTCCTTTTAGTGCAAATATGCTTTTTTATTTGCCTTTTTAGTGCATACCTCTCGAGTTTAAACTGTGAGAGCAAGAGTTTGTCGAGAAGATCGATCAGGTGCTTGCGACGGAAAAAGTTTGTCTAAAGAAAGGAAAGGAGGATAATAAGGATGAAAACAAAAGAGAAAGTGGAGAAAGGAGAAAGTGTGTTGGAGATTACAACAGTGGAGAAAGCGAGGGATGATACTTACGAGAGATTGATTTTATATTCTTTTTTGTTCATTATTATCGAGAATGTTCTTTGGAATGTTAAGGGATGCGCGCTAACACCGAAGCGGTGGTAATTAATGTTCTCAGGGTGTTAGCACCAAAAGTGACAGTGATTACGCCACTATTTTTTGTTAATTAATGTTTGATGTAGATTCGGAGCATGCATGTACAAAATAAAACCAATGATTTTGTTCTCTACCAGTTCAGGAAAGCAAAAGTCTTATGCAAAATAGGCAAATTCTGTTATGAAACAAAATTAATTTGATTGCACCATTAATATTAATACAGAATTTGTTTGATTGAACAATTATTGATTACAATTAACGATTGTAATTGATTTGTGCTTTAATTTTTTTGTCCATAACAGACTCACTCACTCTACTAAATAATCTCAAAACAAAGTACTACACATTAACACAAAAACAAAAGAGGTCACAAAAGTATCTCAAAATAAATTTGTTACATTATAATCGACTTCTATTTTGTTTACTTGCTAAGTTTTCTACACTAGAGTTCTAATAAAGAATGTAGATGAGGAGTTACAAAAATATAAAAGGGTGTAGATGTTTACTGCTTTTCTTTCTAAATTTTCTATGCTGATTTACTAAATAAATAGTGTAGATTTGTTGCTTTATACACATGTTATTCAGCAGAACTTGTGGAGAATTGGTCTGGAGGTTTTTTGATGGTGAGTTCGATCCTTCTATACCTGATTTTAATATAACCAATGTGATAAATCCAAATTTATATCCTGGAACCACTTGAGAGACCAGTAAAAGAGTGCAGAAATGTTCCATGACCATTACTTTTCCGGAACCCACTTGAACCTTGAACTTGCCGCTATGCACATCGTCAATCCTGCTTCCTTTTGGTGTCTTCTTGTGTTGGCTGCGAGGTCTTTCAAGAGGATATGCATCAAGTTGTCGATTTTCTTAGTCCTTTACGTGACAACACTCATGCAGAACCAGATGGAGATGTTCTACAATGTTTCTATCTTTTCTTCATTTTTCTCTTTTCTCTTTCCTTTATTTTTCTGTGAAGAGAGTAATCTTTTTTTCTTTTTTTGCTTTGTGTGTGAGAGAGAGAATCTGATACTTATTCCTTAAGAACCAGGTGTCTAGGGTGTATGATAAATTTACAATTCAGTCCATCAATACATTGTTAATTATCAAATTTTAATTTCTACACATTAAATCAGGGGCGGATCCAGGATTCTCGCCAGGGGGGTTCAAGATTTACGGTATTTTCCAGGGGGGTTCGAAATGATGGTTATTCTTAGAAAAAAATTATTTTACATGGTCATTTATGCAAAAAAATTTCAAATATATGGTCATTTTTGAATTTTTAAAAAAATATATGATCATTTTTTAAATTGTTTTTTCTAGGAGGGTTCAGCTGCACCCCTGATGCAAGGTGGCTCCGCCATTGCATTAAATAATTTATTTCTATAACACTTTATATTCATGTTGATGACATATAATTAATTTATAATTATATAACATATTTTGTTCATAAAACTTATCATTTCATATGACGTATCATATAAATCATATAATTGTAAAATTCAACACGATGTATCCGAGAGATTGCAGAAAATCTCTTTTTCCGTAGCGGAGGTGGCTGCCTAGAAAGTTAATTCTCGCTCATTGAACTTAGTATTACATATTACGTACTAGTTCATTAGACTCAATACAATTGGAACATATTCTAGCAAATTCATTTTATATATTATATATGTTTAGGGGGAATCTGGTGATGCTTTGCAATCCTTTTCATACACTTTGAAAAATGTACCGATGAATCAAGAGCGAAATTCCAATTTCATCGATCAAAGGTTTCCTTTCTTTGTGTGATGATATTCAAATCAGTGAACCAATCGATTTGGAGAAGTTAGAATACTGAATCAAAGAAGAACTTCCTTCAGAATTTGCATTTTGTATGAAAAATACCGTTCTGTAAAATCTTGGTATATAGGTTATTTTAAGGAAGCTCTTTTTTGTGTGGTCTATGAATCAATGTTAACATTTGCAATTGATCTACGAATCACGTAGTTAATTAGACCCAATTAATTTTGTGGATGAGGTGCTATATTTACTTAAATTAGGGGCTGAAGTGTAATTTTTGCTTATAGTACATGCTGACAAGGGTTAGAGAGAAATTAGACTAAACTGCAAAATACTTAAGAGAGACTTCTTTTTTATTATATGTGAATGGTGTTGAAACTTTTATAGACATAATTATATAAAAGAGAGAATGGTGTTGAAACTTTTATTATATAATTATATAACATATTATTGCAATCTCTAGGTTTATTTTTTCATTTGAAAAAAGGAGATGAAATTAGATGTAACTTGAAATGCTTAAGAGAGACTTCTTACAGAGTTGTGATATTAGATTTAGTACAATAATTTATTACCATCAGCAAGAATTTTGACTTTATACCAAGATATATTTTTACTTCTGCAATCCTTTGATTTTGGAATATTACCTATGGTTCAAATAATGAAAAAGAGCAGAATTTGAGAAATAGACAAACCAAATACATCATGTAAATAATAGCATGAATTCTGATATGTTGATCAAATTGTGAACAGGTGAATGGTGTTGAAACTTTTTTTGGGCAAATAGTTATAGTTATAAGTGGAAACGGAGGAGCTTTCAATTTAAAAACTAAAAAGGGAACATTTCATATAGCAAGTTCGTTGAAACATAATTTAGCACTAATATTTCTCCAAACTTCTAGGACATAAATGTTGGAATTTATTCCAACGTATGAGCAAATATGTGATATAATTATATATTAAATTATGGATTGTCAAATTGATTTAACACTTGATCCAAAAGTAATCAAAATATCATCAAGTAATATGTGTCATGAAGAAGTGGGTCTTAGATGTGTAGAATGCATATTGGTAATTTATTATTTAGTGATGGTCTAAATTGAAATAAATTACAGAACAATATTTATATCGCTATTGGTCTCCGAAGAACACGATTTGTTGGCACATAATCTTATTCAGAATAAACCCATTACTAGAGATTTTTTGTGTGCTTGAGAGATACAATTGATTCTAATTATGTGCATTACTATTTATGTAATTATTTAATTAAAATAACCAATTAAATAATTATTCATGAAATGTAATTTGAAGGAGGCGCATTGGCTCTCCTGGCGTTTCTACTTTCTCCTTTAATTGGTTTCAATTAATACAAATCAATTATGTAACCTACAGCTTTCAATATATGTGCTCTCATATATAATTCGTATTGATCGCCTCTCTGAAAAATATACGAATCTGAAAAGTCTCTCTCAAACTCATCTCTTTCTCCTCTATGGTACTCTATGGTACTATTGTGAGATAGAGTGATTCTCTTAGTTTACGGATTTATGTAAAAAAAATTATTGTCACCGCTCTTCTTGATCTCTCCATCGGATTTTGAAAAAGAATGCTATGTTGTGCTTAAGGGACTAGCGTTCAACGAGATCGTGTTTTCTCCGGAAGACCAACAAGCAATTGATTGCGCATACGTGCATCGGATATGATCTTCAAATCTTCATCTGTTAATATGAATAAGGTACGCTTCCGCTCAATTTATAATTCTCTAGAGTAGATCTTGGATTTAGAAATCGGTACAGATTTCTATCAATGAATACATCAAATATAAATATACTAGATATTTCGAATTAGTTTGAACCATTCGATTTTGATCTATAATACGAATTTAGATATATCGAACGATCTAAAATGACTCGAAGTACTTAATTTATTTATTTTTTTATGTACGCGAATTTTTCGCTTATATTAAACATGCATACGAGTTTTGCGCCATATTGTATACCAAGTTGTACTAGTAAATGACGCACAAGCTGGTAAAGTGCAAGTATATGCTTACTTTTTTTGTGTGTGGCTACTTGTAACTTAAAAAATTAAAAAGAATAATGCAAAAATTTAGGTACTTCAAAAGATCAGTACATAAAAATCACTTTTCATCAATCTCGATGAATTGAACGATTCAGATAGAATTGAGTATCAAATTTATCCAATCTTTTGAGTACCTAAGTTTTTGTCCTAGAATAAATAATTTATACGTGGGGGTAACAGATAGAAAGAAAGGTCATCAAATTTGAGGGTTAAGCTGACCAATATTCTTTATCAACAAGAACTCAAATCTGAGACGTTGATTAAATATTGGAAGGGCTGAGATGTGATAAGAGCAGGATCCTGCTTTTACCAATAATATAAAATAAACAAGAGCAGCTGCTCAGCAGATACAGACCCATTTCGGAGCAGCTTCAATGCTTCATGCATGCGTTCGTCGCAATTCGTTGACGGCTTTCTTCTCCTCCATGGTTAATTGGTATGTCAGGAGGAAGCATCAGATCCGGACGCATATATATATTATGTGCTAAGGAGCCTCCTACAAGCCAACCACTCTCTATTAGTTCATTCATCAGTTAATTAGTTCTCTTTCTTCTCCTTTTAAACACAAATACCATTAAGGCATTAACCTTTCCTCTCTGGTCTCTCCTACATTAGCTCTATCAAAGAGAAATTAAACAAGTTTACTTTTTCCCAGATATTCAAAACACAAGTCCGCAATTCTGAACTAAAACAAAAATCGGAGATTCAATCTGAAATCCTTCCATGATCGATGCCATCTACAAACTTCAATGGCGTGTTACTAGCTTCGTTAATATTTCTATTCTTACTAGTAGTCTTCTTCTTTCTTTTCTATCTATATGCAAGAAGGTACATTGACCCATATTTGTTTAACTCCCAGCCTCACCTCAATTTTGTGAGCGATAATTTGCCGGTGACACGAAGAGGTCTTGACTCGGCCGTGCTTCAATCCTTGCCGGTCATGGTTTTTGCTGCCAAAGAGTTCAAAGAGGGGCTGGAGTGCTCCGTTTGTTTATCGGATATAGCCGAAGGAGAGCAGGTGAGAATTCTGCCAAAATGCAATCATGGGTTCCATGTCAAGTGTATAGACATGTGGTTTCATTCCCACTCCACTTGTCCCCTGTGCCGTAGTGCAGTCGGTACCGACTCGGTACAAACCGAAGAACCAAATGTTGAGTTGGTGCAGGGCCATTCACTGGATGTTGTTTCACGAGACGGCTATGTGACTGAACCCCCGGTATTGCCGACCAATGTGTTGTTTCGGAGTTCCCAGGATGATATCAGTACTGGTACAGTACAAGAAGCCACATCTAGTTCCACAGGTACCATTTCAAGGAAAAGAAGAGGCTCTGATACACTTATCATCGACATACCAATACATGCAATGGGAAATATTATAATGTCACCTATATCGCCTTTGCTTCAAAGTGTGATACCACTTGAGGAGATGAAATCACCATTATCAGCTCGGTTTAGGTCACTTAAGAGGCTTCTAAGTAGAGGGAATGTGGTAGGGTCTTCTGCCGATCCAAGAGGAGGTGATATTGAGCAAGGGATTGTTCACACTCCCAAAACACCGAAAAGTCTTCAAGTGTAGATTACTAAATGTGAAATTTTAATTTGTTGTTGGATAAAGTAAATTTAATATATGTACATAGAGTGATAGAGTTTGTAGGTGCAGTTCAAATCTGAATTGGGTTATTACCAATCAGTTGGAACATATTCATCTGTTCTTCTTCTTTTTTATTTATTTGCACAAAGGTCTTATGTTATGTTTTTATTTACTCAAATTTGATGAACTTGTAAAAACATTGGTCCGATTCTTGTCATTCAATACAATAATTTTCTTTCCATACACACGGCTCTTTTCACGTCACATTCGATCTAATAAAAGAATCTACCTCACGATTCCGCTTTCCACTTCCACTTTATCTTATGATATTTTCAAATACAAAAAATACTTGAAAAATGTGAAATTTCGAACCTCGCGCGAGGATAAAATTCTCATTTGAAAAACACTCTCTTGAGACTTCCTCGTGTCGTATTTGGTACATCCGCCTGTGGACAATCATTCTAGCAATTTTGAGACTTCAAATCACTTATTATTTTGCATGTGTGTCGGGCATATAATTAACTAACGAGACCCAATAATTTTTATTTTAATACAATTGCAAAGGTTTATAGGTCAGGATTCGCTAATTAACACATATCCATTCTTCAATTTGTCACCTTATTTTTATTTGGATTTCTAATTTTTTTTAAAGACAACATAGGTAATTCAACCATCTATTTCCATAGTATGGGTGCTAACTTTGGTCGTTATGTGTTATTGGAAATAGTTAATATATTTTAAATGATTGCAAAATGATTTTAACAGAATAAATAGAATTTTGTTTAACTTGTTATCAGATTTCTACGAAATTTTTGTAAATAAAAGTAAAGGAAAGAATAAAAAGAAAAAATTGCTTCTGAATAAGCAAGTAACCAAGTTCTAAATGCGAAAAAATGAAAAAAAAATTGTGTCATGGGGTTATACTATCAAAATCACCAATTTGATCAAGAATTGTTTTTCCGAATAAGTCCAAAAAATGGTATCAACAAGTCACAGGTTAACACCCATATCTAAGCAATCTTAAATTAAATTAATTTATGCTACTTCTAATATACAAATCTATCTAAATATTCCAAGCTTGAAAATTTACAGAGACTTTGCTACAATGTCAAGACAAATAAAAGTAAATAAAGAGAATATGAAAGAAACTCAGAAAGTGTGAAGGGGATGGTGATTTGTGTTTCCTCCGATGAAGTGCCTGGTTCGCTAGCTCGACCTTCCTCATTGCGAGCTCTGTCTTTGCTTTCAGTGAGAGAAATGCTTGTTTTTCCTCTAATCGGCTCTCCTTGATCTATGAGTGCGAGTTGCTGCTCATCCACCTTGAATAAGTCCATGCGCTCGCCCAATTTATCATCATGGTCATCGTAAACTCTGCTTCACATACTTTCAACAAATTCACTGATGCAAGTCATTCTTCTTCATTGTCCATCATTGTCATTGTTCTTGTTATTTTTCTCGTCTCATTGGTTGTATCGATCCTACAAACAGCATAGTCATTAGATTGAAATAATAGAATAAAAATAAGTGATGACATAATACGATAATATATCGTTAATTACTAAATATAATATGATATAATAAAACAATAATGACTATTCTACAATTGAAATATCGATATTCTATCAATAAATTGAAACACCTATTTAGCTATTTTTGGCGCTATACTTGGAAAATACTAAATTTTATTTGACGAAAAGGTTGAATTACAATAATACATTATTCCAAAAAAAATGTTATTCCAAAAATTGCTAAACGCATCCTACATCTTCGTTTTACTTACTAGTTACTAATAAAGACACCTTTTTTACTTCTTGTATAACTTATTTGCCCTATTTTTACTCCGTCAAATTAGTATGGAGAGATATTAAAAAAAACTTCTCTATCGGTTGAAGAAAAATTGCAATATTTTCAGAAAGAAAAGATGTTAAATGAAATACGTCCACTACAATTGGACGGCTCTAAATATGAACCGTTTGATTAAATTTGAACGATTGAACGCAACCATACGATTCATGTGTCTTTCGTATTATAAAATCGGATCCGTTAAATTAGATCTGAACGGTTCAAATATTTAGATGAGCAGAGGACACCTTTTTAGAGGTGCAGAGGATATGGTTCCGCTGGAGAGGAGGGCAAACTTTTCCGCAAAGGCCCCTGAAACTTTCGGTTTCTTACAAAAAAGTATTGTAGCTCTTTCGCCTAATTTCGTAGAGACGAAGCGTTGGATCGCGCCGGACGAATGCTCTCCGGCTATCTCGTTCTAAAGATATCTCAATATGTCAAAATATTATCAGGAAAACAAATTTGTCTCTTCTAAAACTGGTGGGATCCGGTTCTGATCTTTTTCTTCGTTACTTATTTTAACCATAGCTTCTTCATTTGATCATTTCGCTTTTTCTGAGAGAAATCAAATGCCCACCTTTTCTCTTTTGATGTTCTAGCTGGGAGATAATTTATTTATTTATTTATTCGAGTTATTACAGCAAAGATTTTAAGTTCCATCTCCTTCTTAGCCATTTTTTATACAAATTCTGTAGGTATAGTTTTTATTATTTCTTGGAATGCGCGCATTGGATTTTTGCTATTATGTTAAATAGGGCTTATTCCATTGTTTCTCACAAAATCGCGGTTCCTTTTGAGAAACCGAGGCACTTCTTCTCCATTAATGGCTCTCAATAATACTCTTGCTTCCGCGATCTTTTCTGGATTTTCTCATTTGAGCGAGGCGAACGAGACGTGCTTGATGCAAAATACAGTTTCTTTTGATATGGGTACTGGTTCGGGTTTTAATCTGAGAAACGGGTTGAGCATGAAAAAGTGGGCTAGTATTGGGAGGGATCAAACACAAAAGTGTTGCGCCATGGCTCGGTACAAGCAATCAATTAATGGGTCTGAGCATTTTCTTGTGAAGAATTCTGATGCAAAAAGTTTAGTAAATGGTAGTGGTGATTGTGGAAATGGAAAGCCTTTGGGGTTTCCTGGGAAACCAAGTCAAGAAAAGTTGGTTGTTGCTGTTGATGTGGATGAAGGTTTGCTGCTTATCTTAGTATTATTTTTATGCTTGTTAAGTTGTTGGCTCAATTCTGAAGGCTCATTTGAATGCATATTTTTAATTGTTGAGTTGTGCAACTTGTTTACTCAGAAAGGGTAATATGACTGATCTATCTCATTTGTATCATTTAACAGTTCTTGGAAGTTTCCTTTCAGCTCTAAATAAGTTTATAGCTGATCGGTGCTCCTGGAATCACTCAGTATCAGAATACCATGTCTATGAATTTTTCAAGGTATATTTTACTGCAGTGTGTGCTTCAACTTCAAATTCCACTGGTTTTGATCACTTATGTTGTTTACTTGGAATTGATGCAGATATGGAAATGTTCAAGAGCAGAAGGTACTAAATACTCTTTTTATGTTGTTTATTTGGAATTGATATAGTTTTTGTCTGTTGTTTATTTTCTAGGTTCATTTTGAGACTCAAGCCCTAATTGGCATTTCCAATTGTGGAAATTAATTGGTATTCTCTTCTGTGTGTATTGGAAAGATAGTACCAGGCCCATTTAACCGAGATCAAACAAATACAGTGACTTGAACTAGGAACAACAGCTTGAAATACATGCTACTCAGTTCGAATGCTAAGAAAAGTGTCACTTTTATGCATTGCTGCATATAAAATTCTAACATGCTTTTGTTTTATTGAATATTTCAGCTGATATTTTAGTTCATGAATTCTTCAAAACCCACTATTTTCAAGATGGTATTCATCCGATACCTGGTGCATTGAGTGCACTCCAGCATCTCTCTTCCTTTTGTAGCTTATCTGTTGTAACGTAAGTTCTTGGTCCCTCTTTTCTAATCTTTTTTATTGTTTATCTGTATTTCTTAACCAATTCTGTTTCTCTTTCATTTGGAAAAAAGGTCCAGGCAGAATGCTATAAGAGATCACACATTAAAATGGTTAGAAAAGCACTATCCTGGTTTGTTTGAGGAGATTCACTTTGGGAATCATTTTGCCCTGGATGGACAATCTAAGCCTAAATCTGAGATTTGCAGGTAATTTTTTTTATCAAGTAATTTGATTTCAGGTACCAGTACATTTCATGTTGGTACTGGTATGCACTGGTTTCTGAACCAACTTCCTTGGGCATATGATGCTAAATGTTATGGTTGATTGATTGAGTCTTTTGTTCCTTTTTGAAAAAATAAAAGTATTGCATGTATTATCTAACATACGGTGAAATTTTATATAAGATTTCTAATATTTGCAACTAACACAAATGTTTTATAACATAAGGATATATAGTGCTAAAACTTACAATATTGCCCCTATCATAAATAAGTCCTGTGTGTCAATCCCAAAGGTCACTGAAATCAAGTCATACAATGATGTAGAATCAGGCTCTGAATTGGGAAGAATTGGGTAATACAAAGGTGACCAACTCGCTGAAATTTAGTACGGCTAACCCTCCAATTTCAGTTTTGTTCTACAGAAATCACAAACATGAGAAATGTTGGACTAGTAGATTTATGTAAAATACTTGTATGCACTAGCTAGATCTCTTTGCTTTTCTTTACAGCAACTTGAATATTAAGTCAAATATCGTTGTTCCTTACTGCCTAGGTCTCTTGGTGCACAATTTCTTATAGATGACAACCCGAGATATGCACTGGAATGTGCTGAGACGGGCATAAAGGTTTTGCTATTTGATTACCACAACTCATATCCGTGGTGCAAAACTGGTGTAGAAGAATCACATCCCTTGGTGACGAAGGTTCATAATTGGCAAGAAGTACAACAAAAGCTTACTTCTTTGGTCATCTCTGAGAGCTGATTTTTTTTTTTTATATATGTCATGCCGCAATTTGGTACTGAAATTTATATATTTCAATTTCTTAACTTTAATAGGAACAAGTTTGAGGTGAATGCAGCCTATGGGATTATCTGCTGCTACCCATTACATTACATGGGATGGTGGTAGTTATTTCCACTGGAGCTGTTCGATCAAACTTGGATGTTGTCAATTAACAGTCTTAAAATAATAGTAGAGTGGTCCTTTTATCCGAGTTATCAATTCTGATTAGTTCTGAACTGTTGAAATATCAGATCAGCTCTTAACTCTGCTACTAGGCCCATATAAAAGCAGCAAACAATGTCAGCGCATTGTAATTGTATATCTGCCTTTTAGAGGAGCTGAGGGATCAGTATGATGCTGAAGTTGTATATATGATATATCGTATTATTATGTTGTTCATGTTTATCATGATCTAGTAAAATTATAATTCGTTACCATCTTCGTTGTCTTAGTGACAACTCTTTACTGTGAAAACTTTGTTACAGATGTGCGTTCATTCTTACTTTTCGATAATGAAAATATTATTGAAAAATAATTTACATTTACATTCACTGGTATTACTGATTCTAGTCAACTAGTTTATTGACATGTATAGTTTACAAATGCCATGAGAGCTACTTCTGTGTATAATGAATATAGAGTCCTGCTCTGGATAGTGTGTAGCGACCTGGATTTGGAAGTTCATATTGGCCATTGGATCTTTAAAATTTAAAGGTTCATATTATTTTTGTTTCATAACAGGATTCACCATGAATATAATATTCTTGGCATTAAATATATATTTTTTTAATTGGCAAATTATTTTGAATTCCAGGAATAAATTGAACACATTCGGTAGAAACTCAAAGTTGGTATTTTAGGGGTTAACTATCGTCTAGAAAACCTTCTTAAGGTTCTTATTTAAAAAAAATCGAATAAAATTGTACAAGATTAACACTTTTTTATTTTAGTGAGCATAGCACTTTCAAAGGTTTTTCCTGGCACTTTCTCGCGCTCTCAACAACTAAAATCTAGCAGATGCTAATATAAAGGCTGCTATATCAGAACCACATACTGATGCCAGATTGCCAGTCTGAAACTAAAACATTGGTATTCCATATATACCTCAAGCAACAAGCAGAATTAATACCACCTTGCTACATTATACAGATCATTCTCTAAACTAATCCAATTTATCAACATATGCTAATACAGATGATTAGTTCTTAATTACAATTTCAGACTAAAATTTTATGAAACATTTTTTAGCACTCCATTTTCTCCACTAGCTTTATACCAGCTGACTCCAACATCTTCAAAGCTGCCAAGAAACAAATATCATGGATAAGAAATAAAAAAAATGAAACCAAACCAAAAACACAATTACATCGGTCAGTTTTTTTTTCATTTTTTTGTTTTCTTTTTCTTTTTCTTTTTCCTGAGAATTCGAAGTACCTGGTATGTAGACCTCGGAGTCAAGAGGTCGAACAACACCTCTCTTCTGCAATCTATTCTGGAGTAATAGCTACAATTATTACCCAACAAAAGATACTAAGTTTTATTTACTGGCAAACAGATTCACTATTACCAATTTAACAGGTATAACAACATAAAACACCATCAACATTTTCAAATAGAGAATAAATTTAACTACAAATTACCAGTGCTCCAACTGCAGCTGGTAACCCCACAGTAAGTGCCATTGCAGTAGTGTATTTCCCATTTTCCATCTTTCGAACTTTAAAAATGTTCCTAGGTGCTTTTTCTGTCTGCTGACTGTCAGGAAATGCCACCTCGACTTCATGATGCAACAAAACCATATCCTATTATTCATGCAAATGCATTTCATAAAATTAAGAATGTTTGAAAATGAAAAATATTTCGGTACTTGTATGTTCCTTTATTATGAAAGAAATTAAAATTTGACCTGCTCGTCGTTTATGTAGCTTAACCTTTCTTTCATTCGAGCACATATAACCTCAAATGCATTTGAGCATGCCTCCGGAATGATTGCATGATTTGCATCCTCATTGAGGCTCAAAAACCTAAATAACAATTAATTAGTGCAGATCCTTTATCCTTATGTCGAATTAATACAAATAATCTAAATTACATAACAGATTCAAGTGGGTCAATATTCTTACTTAATAGTTTTGACTGTCTTGTAGGTTGTTGTTTTGTCTTTGCAATGCCTTAGCTGAACCAACCTTTGAGTTAAGTCTTCCTATTTTGGACTAGATGATATATTTAAATAAATGGAAGACCAATGAAATTACTAAGTAAGAAAAGACTGAAGAGTTGGTGATTAAGAAGGTGATTAAGAAAAGACTGAAGAGTTGGCTGAGGTGCTGCCTTAATGAGCGGATAAGGATCCATTTCAAAGAACCCAATTTTCCCAAGAGTAGACATTATCTCACTGAAGCCTGAAAAAATGAAGTCAAAAATTGGAACTTAAAAATATGCTGAATGCCAAATACTAAACACCACCAATTAACAAGTTTATGAAATTAACATAACCTTCATAACGAAGTGTGGCTCTGTAAATAGTAGATGACTCTTTAGAGATACCATAAAGATCTCCATAAATCAATGAATTTCTATTTGGTATGAGCGGAGGCTCAAAATTTTATTCTAATTCATGTTTTTTTTCGAAAAATAATTAGTGAATTCTAATTCATGTCTTCTTTTTCGAAAAATGATTAGTGAAATCTCAAGATCTATTTTCCGAAATATAACTTTGACTAGATTTTGAACATGATCAGAACGGATGTTCTAAATCATATTCTCATTAGTTTTGACTTGAATTAGAATAAAAAGCCGAGCGGAGGCCCAAGATTTATTCTAATTTATGTCTCTTTTTCGGAATAAGTGATTAATAGATTCTAATAAAATCTTAAGATTTATTTTTCGATACATAACCTTGACCAGATTGTGAACATGATCAGAACAAATGTCCTAAATTATATTCTCACTGATATTGACCCGAATTAGAATAAAAAAAACGAGCGGAGGCCCGAGATTTATTCCAATTCATGTCTTCTTTTTCGAAAAAGTAATTCATGCATTTTATCAAAATCTTCAATCTTAAAAGTCTTATATTTTTTTCATATCCCCTCCCACAATATCATCGTGTGATAATAGCAAGGATTGAGACTTGAGAAGGGAAACTCTGATCCATAAACAAAATTACAGTTTTATGTGAAACGACCAATGCAAAAGTAGTGTGAGATGTGCTTCTTCATGAGGTCTTGAGACTGCCTTTGACTTTCTTCGTATTCACGATGGCTGTTTTTTTACAAAAGAAAGAAAGAGAAGGAGAAGGATGAAGATATAGGCGTGCATCTAATATGAATACTTATTTTAGTAGTATAAGTACCTAGTGTGTTTAGTTAAAATAACATTCACGTGATATCAATTGCCACACACAACAAATGATAAGAACAAATATGCAATATCTAATATAAACACTTGTTTTAATAGTATGAACACATGTTTCAACTAAACTGAACACTTATTTATTTAGTCTACACCCCATTTTGTGATGAACTTTATTAGTAAAAGTATTTTGTATACCATACATGTTTTCAAGTGCACAATATACTTGAAATAATTTGTGTGAACACGTGTTTTAACTAATATGAACATTTTGTTTATTTAGTCTAAGCCTCATTTTGTAATGAACATTATTAGTTACAGTTTCAAATGCACAACATGCTTGAAACTGCTAGTATGAGTACTTATTTCAACTAAAATGAACACCTTGTTTAGTTAGTCTACGGACCATTCTGTGATTAAAATATTAGTTATAATTCTCAAATGCACAACATACCTGAAACTAATTTAGTTAGTATGAATACTTATTTCAACTAATTTGAACACTTTGTTTATTTAGTCTACACATCATTCTGTGATGAACATTTTAGTTAAAGTTTTTAAGTGCACAACATACTTAAAACTAGTATGAACACTTATTTCAACTAATCTGAACACCTCGTTTATTTAGTCTATGCCTCATTCTGTGATGAACATTATTAGTTACAGTTTTGAAGTGCACAACATACTTAAAATAGCTAGTATGAATACTTGTTTCAACTCATCTAAACACCTTGTTATTTAGTCTACGTCTCATTATGTAATTAACATTATTGGTTACAATTTTCAAGTGCAAAACATAATTAAAACAACTAGTACGAACATTTGTTTCAACTAATCTGAATACGTTGTTTATTTAGTCAAAGCTCATTTTATGATGAATATTATTAGTTATAATTTTCAAGTGCACATCATACTTGAAATAATTAATATGAACACATATTTTAACTAATCTGAACACATGTTTTATTTAGTTTACGTAAGAGATAGGGGATATGAAAAAGTTCAAGATAGTGCATAGGCTAAAAACGTTCAGAAGGGTGTGCACGGTCGAACTTCCCATTTTTATCCGTTTTTTTACTCTTTGATTTTTTTTTTTTTTGGAAAGTTAGTTAGAAGGACGGAAGTGAAGAATAGAGATTAGGAGATTATTAGTCGAACTCTTTGATTATTAGTCGAAATCAATTTTACGGGTATATATAAAAGGGTTTTATAAAATAATGAACAAATATCAATTGTGATTGTTTGATAAAAAAAATTTAAATAGGAAGAATTTGATAGATATTAGTCCTCGATATCTAGTGTACGGTAAGAATATCATTTTTTAGAAAGAAAATCGGGAGATCAAATCTAGCCGAGAGCAGAATTGGAAGAATTTATAGTGAGCTCTTAAAATTGGGTGTTGAACCAACGGGTCTTTATAAAATTTTTTTTTTGATGAGTAATACCACGGGTACCCAATTTGAACTATTTTATTTATATTCATGGCTATGTACCGACCAATAAAACAAATGAATGGAACCACAAACAAAAACATAAAATCAAGATGCCAGGATTTGTTAAGTTTATCTTTCAATTTTAGAAAGATCACAAGTTCGAAATTTAGCTCTAAAAGTTTCAAATAAAAAATTTGAAGCTAAGATTTTACTCTTTTTCTAAAAAAAAAATTTATCTCCCAATCTTAGTATGTGTGGGTTAGAATAATAATCATAAGATAAAGAGCAAATTTTAGACGAATGTAGAAATGTGACATTTCAGTGATGGGAATAGAGTGCATCATCGTGGCTTTAAATTAAATTTGAGTTCAATTTTTTTTGCAATCATTAGATTGTATCAAGATTTATGTTTTTTATAATCAAATTTGAACCAGATGAAAACGACATAAATCTTTAACAAATCTTGATACTCCGATAAACACTTGACCAAAACGCCAACTTATGTACAATAACAACAACAACAACAACAAATTTGTGTCCCAAACAAGTTGGTTGAGATTGATCAGAAATGAAATCAATATTAAATTTCATTTTCACAATTTTATGTTGACTTAGCCAACTTAAATACGTGACACAGCAAAAATCAAAACACTCACTAAACAGTACATTAAGGTAAAAAATTCCCGTCCCCTTTATGATGGCAGGCTCACGTATAAATCAGACGACAACAAAAAAGGGGATCAAATAGATAGGACTACTATTATCAATGTTTGATTCAAACTGACTCCAACAATGGAACTTCGATCCAGCAATTCATGCAACCTACAGACACAAAAGACATCCAATAGTATATATAGTTTCCAGTTAAAACTGCAGCATAACTGCATGTCAGAAACACTTCAACCGGTCTACCAGACAATGAAAAAGAAAAAAAATTGAGATTTAACTGATTAAGCACATCAGCTACTCCATTCTCTAAACCAAACTGTACAAAACTTCAAATCAATTTTCACTTCTTCCTCAGAGTTGGAGGAGAGGCAAAGCCATAACCATGCCGAAGACTGATGCAAGAAGAAATACTAGCCAAAAGGGGACTTGCTTTTTGTCTTTGCGTTTTACAGCAACTCCACCATTGGCAAGTTGTCTGGCTTCTTGTTCTATAACAGCCACAGTTCCGGCAGGAATTGCTGGAGAGGGAATTGGATGGGTCTCGACTGAATGCCTCTTCAGCAGCTCTGATTTTGGTGTTGTTATATAAGGGGCCTGTCTCTGGTTATATTTCTCCACATATTCTGGGAAGAGTTTCCTGAAGTTAGGGCAGTTATTGCTGAAAATGAAAACAGAAAATGTTGTCGTCACTGTTTATCACTTCAAAATTTAAAGTTGAGGTTAGTAGCGAGAAAATATAAAGAATAAGGTACCTCTCACAATTGTAAGCAAGAGAAGCTTTAGCTAGCTTGCGTTTCTCTTCAACAGTAGTCCTAATGCTGCCAGTTGTCATGCCATCATCCATCTACACGCATTCAATAAAAATTTAAAATAGAATCTTGCTCGTTTAATATGTTTGAAGTTGTGTTTCCGACTTCAAATGTCATTTAGAGGGCACTCTAAAAAATTAACATGCTAATTCATAGACAGAAAGGCACTGGCAAACTGTCATGCCACAGAACTTCCACATTAAAGAGAATAATTGTTAGTATAATAATAATGGCCCTATTTGGTAGGAGCTTAAGGAGGCCAAAAATCTTAATCCAAGGAGAGAGGTTCCTTAACGAGGAAGGCAGGATTAAAATTCGGGCAACAAAGGAGGTTCAAGGAGGCTTAGTTAATCTGTGCTAAGGAAGTCATGTTCGGTAGGTTGATCCATGCTTACTGAACAGCTCCAATAAGATTAACTTAGCAGTCAGAAAAGAATAATAAATTACAGAAAAGACATGTATGGACTAGTTGCTGTCTGGTATCAACACAGTTGTGCATACCAGTTACATGCCAACACATGCGGCTCGGTGTGCTAATTCCTTGAGAAATTTTAGAAACTTAATATACTTGGCAATAGAAAAGTACAAAAAATAAAGTTATTTTACCATGAATGAGAGAAGCCCAGTAAGAATGCTGCACCAAAGAGAAAAATAAGAAGACTGTTACAAAACTGCTAGGCTATTCAGAAATGATCAAAATAAGATCTGTTCCAGTTCAGCTTTACCTAGACACAGACCACATTGGATTCCAGGACTCGGGATGAACTGCACAGCATCAGTAAAAAAAATTAAAAAATATATTTAATTGCAAAGTATCCAAGACAATATGGTAAAGTAAGCGTTCTTAAGCTTACAGTCACTCATTGATAAGCAGATCCTCTTCTGAGGCACAAATCTCCCACTTGGTGTTATCATACTGGACAACCAACAACAAAAACAAGAAATATCATAACAAAACATGGGGTATGAAATTTTGTTCCATTATGAAACAAAGTTGCCTACTACAGTTACCTGATACTTGGTGGCTTGAAAGGATAATCAGATGGAAATTTGAGTTTTCCATAATATATTCCACCTTCAAAATCAAACAGTTCAACAAAAAAAATGTACAGATGAGTATAATAGAAGTTCCATAGCTTGCGAACAAAAGAAGAGACAATAGTTCAAACAAAAAAAAGGTATGTATTTTAACAATTTATTACTACACTGGCCAGTAATAAGCAATAGATTCCTATACTAACACTGGTCAATTAGGTATGGTACTGTAACGTAAAATACCCAGTCAGTCCTGAATAAAGGATTTAGGTGGCAACATCAATGGAAAAGGAGTCCCATCATAATTAGAGGAAATCTGACAAAACAGTACCACAAATACTTTTTGATTGAACAGTACTACAAATACTTGGGTAGTTGGGTTAACGTATATCATAATTAGAGCCTATATACAAGTACAGAAATAAGAATACATATGATCGAGTCCAAATATTACCAGCAAAAGGAGTCCCATCACTTCCTTCTAGTACATAATCTGGCAAACATATGAGAGAAACGGTTAGGTAACAATTAAAACCATAATAATAAAAAACAGTTTATATCACACAAGCAATAAAACCTTAAATTATCACCCTTCTCAATTTCATGTAAATCTATTGTTAGTTAAGACAGTGTAGTTGTGATTATGGGCAAATTAGAGAATCTTCATCCCTGCATGTACAAATTGAATTTATTGGCCACATCATCAATTTAGCAATTTTATGCGTATTATTTTAGAATGTGTCCATCTCCAATTTCTAGTTGACTGGCGTGGCAATTTTTGATTAATAAAAGATAAAAATTTTGCATGGCATTTCAGAAATGCTAATTAGCAAATTCCGAAATTGCAAGTGGGGTAGAGATGCTCTTATGGTCAACCCAGAGGGGTTGTGACCAAATTTAACGAAATAAAGATGTCCAAATCAGTACACCAAAGTTTGAAATGATGTATGATTGATTGATGCCAACAAAAAAAAATTATAAATGGGTCATATTATGCCAGATATACACTTATAGAGACAAACAATAGAATCTTATATGAGAGAGAAGAGGAATAACACTCACGCCACTCTAGTATATCGCTAGGAGATGGCCGAGCCACAATCTGTGGTGGTGGTTCCTGTGCAGAAAATTTTCCCAAAAATGGTAAGTAGATACAACCAGTCTATAGAAATGGAGCTCACAGCTATTCTGAAATTTATCTTGGCAGAATTTCCAATTTAACTTTGCTTTATTAATTTGCAACTAAAACTTCTCTCAGGTACTGTAATTCCAACTTTACCAAAAGAGTCACATCCCATCAGTCTAATGCAACAGAAAACTTTTAACTATTAAGGTCACAGCTATTTCGCATTTTATCTTTGCGGAACTTCCAATGTATGATAACAAATAACGAGAGTAACTTCCCAAGCTGTAAACATAGAAATTTGGATCATTGCAATTGATTTCATTAGTCAATCAAGCAAACAACAAACCTGTTTGCACAATTGGAGAAGATATTGTCAGTGAACAGGCGCACTATGTCTCTCATGTTGGTACAGTTTGATTGGTCTTTAATAACATTTGCAAGTTAATTATTGGTTAAAAGAAGGGGCCAATTAGAACATTTCACTGATCACCGTAATCTCATGAACCTTCTCATTATTTTCTTATAATTACAATGTAGAAATTATATCTCCATCAAAGATTTTTTTTTTTGAGGCAGATCTCCATCAAAGATTTAACTAACAAATTCGTTGTTAGCAAAATTCCAAACAGGAAGTAGAGGAAGTACCTTGCAAATGGAATGATATTCCTTCAGAAGGCGCTTCACACAAGCCTTCTCAGCCATCAACAATTAACAGGGACGCCACAATAGTATTAAATTAATGTTAATCTTAGCTCCAGCTAAATTAAACCTGCGCCACAAGTTGTTCAACAAGAATTAAGAAAATAAACTTTTATTTAGGCGAGCTTCAATGCAGGTGCTAACAAAATCCAGATTGTGGCAGAATCGAGTACCAAGATGCTGAACAGCGGACCTCGAATCAAGACCTATTATCTAGAAGGAAGAGTGGGCCCGCTGTACAGTGACTTACAACCCCCCCCCCCCTGAAATTTTGTACACAAACTGAGAAAATTAAGAGAGTACGGTCACGGAAGCTGGAGCAAAAAGGAACAATCAATGGATCGGAGAAATCAAATCTCGGAGATAGGCGAATTTATTCCCAAAAGAGGTAAATTAAAAGGAAGAAAAAAAATTCGAGAGAAGGTTAGAGAGAGACCTGAATAACTGATGCGGCGGAGAAGACGACCGGAGTAGTACGAGCGCCGGGATTTGAGATCGGGAAACCAGGAAGCGAGGAAATTGACGAATGAGAGAGAGAGAGAAAGAGAGAGGTGGCTATTAATTGATTTTTATTAATAGTTTTATTTTTATTTTCTGTTGTCGAGGAGAAGATCAGGAGTAGGACTCGGGTAACTCCGGAAAAAATGTGTGCGGGAGGAAAGATATCATGTTACCTTTTCTATGTATTAGTATGTGTTGTTTATGTGAACTTATGAAATCTGCAAGTAACATGTTAAAATACGACTCGGCACACAGATAGAACTAGAGTATGAGAACAAAGCTATGACGGATCTTTTTTAGCAACGCGGTATAGGGCCAGTGTGCTTGGCGCTTTAGTGGAACCTACGAGGCTACGACTCGTGTCAACATTTAAGGAAAAATTGTGATAATGTTTATTTTATTAAAAATTCTCTTTATATATCATTATATGAGAATCATTGTGATTTGTGAACAACATTGTAATTAATGATAATGAACTAGTAATTAATTTTAGTAAATAATCGTCCATGAAAGACTGATTCTACAATAAAATCTTTCACTCATTTTTTTCTTACTAGCAACAGGATATGTATTTGAGATGGAAATATGTGTTCAACTGTATTGTCATTTGAAGACAAGTAGATGGATATAATTCAATCAACTTCAATAAAATAATTGACAACGAAATTTAATTTAACTAAATTTCTTTAATAATTTGGAATATTTATTTAATCAATACTGAATACTATTAAAGGTATTAGAACTGTTGAAGTACGATAGAAATTAGAAAAAAACACGTGATTCCGCCAGTATCAATGTCTTTTTTATAAAAATCTGGAAAAAAATTTTATGCAAAAAAATCTAAAAAAAATTCTGCAAAAAAATCTAAAAAATAAATAAATAAATTGAACATTGGAAACAATGCACTCGCGCCATCCGCTTTGTAATTGTGAACCGTTGGATTTATTGTTAAAATTACTTTATTGCATATGGTTCAAAATCTAACGGTCCACAATCATAAAGCTCGTGCTTTGCAAAGTACAATAGTCTTGCTCATAATAATAATAATAATAAACTAATAATGATGAAATATTATAATACTTATAAATAATAATAATAATACTACTAATAATAATAATAATAACAACAACAATGGTTTTTGGGAACATTGTTTTCTGTTTTATATTTGCGCTGCAACTTGTGTAACCTCAGTCAGTGAAGGGGATCCTGTATATATGAAAGTAAAGGAATTGGTAAAGTTTCTACAGCATTAACCCTTAAGAGTAATTTTAGTGCTATTGCTTAGACAGTAAACAACCAAGGAATCTCCGGTAAACAACCTAAGCAGCAGTGCAGCAGTAGCAATATCGCGCAGCACCGACGGACGGTTTAGATTTTCTGCGCTGTAAGTTAGGAACGGTTTAGATTTGATTCAGGAGGGGTCTGATATTATAAAGTTTAGTTTGCACGAATCTCGATGCAAATCAAAGACTGAAATTTGCTACGCAGCACGCACAGTGTCTGTGTTGCGCGGTAGAAGATCTCGATTCGAAGATTAGTCACGCGCGCCTGGTTAAGATCACAGGAGAACATGTCAAACCGCGGTTGACAACCTGAAATCCAAAATTGGGATTTCATCACTACTGTTTTAAAAGTTTCAGTTTTGCCATCTTTCTAGCTACCGTGTATTGAATGCTTAGTGATATAGAGATTTCTAATATATTTAGTGAGTGGCTTGAAATTGTTAAAAGTTTGAGAAAGTGAATGTAAAGAAAGATCTTCATCTTTAAGTTGACTTGTAGTTGTTGAATTTTGTAATTTTCTCTAATTAGTGCATGAAACTTGTGACTTTGTTAATTAATTAATAGTAACATGGTCCACAACCGTAACATTATGTTGCCAACGGGATATCACATCGTACTTAATTTTGTGTTAATTATTAAAATCCGCAAGATTGCAAAATTACCAAAAGGAAAAAAAATTGAGCGGTTTTTGGTCTGACTTGGTTGATTTTGGACTAAAAATGTTGTGAGCCGAATAACTCACATTAGATTGAAAATTTACGCGTAACCCCACCGAACCGATCCCTTTATAATTATATCCTAGTATAAAATACCTAGATGTTTTACATGGTATTTTTATACATGTTTTAGATATACATTTTGCAATAAACATGGACCTTTTTTTATTTTACTTCAACATATTTTTCAGACACAAATCTAGTATTTCCGTACACCTTTGTCTATCAAGTATCAAAGATATTTTCTTATACATGAATAGTTCTTCTCTGTATATTTTCGTTTCTAGCGAGGAATTCTTGTCAAACTTTGGACGTTTGGGGCCGACCCAACAGACTCTAATACAGAATATGGGATTCCACTCTACAGCATAAATGAAAGCACATGTCATGTGTGATCCGATGGCATGGGATATATTAAAAAAAAAACAGAAAACAAAAACAATATAGCAAAACATTATGTAAAGTACTCCAAAAATCTTTTTTAAATTATATCTCACCAATAGGGTTGTCAGCGCAACTCGTTTGAACATTTTGCGTTTTGTTCGCGAACGACGCAACGTTAAATAAAAAAAATTAGTTGTGTTGATTAAACGCGACATTAAACGTAAATGTTTTTTATTCTTTAATTTAACGCAACGTAAATGTAAATTATCGATTTTGTTCATTTAATTGCATTTTTACATTTAGTATCCTTCGAATTTGAAATAATTTGAATTGCACGGTTGAAATAGACGGAACTATAGAGACTTAAATGCTCCTAGTCCTGAACCCACGCTTCGCTCTCTCTTTTCTCCTTGTTTTCTCTTCGTCTCCTCCGCTCTTTCTCAAACTGTGACTAATGACACGTCTCTCTCTCTCTCTTGCACAATACCTCAAGCATTGACGAATGAGATCTCAGTCCGCCGACCCATGTGTGATGTCAGATGTGCCAATACGGTTTGGTCCCTTCTTTGGGACTAATGATTTTTGTTTGCCTTTCTTCCTTAATCCTAGGAGGATTTCGGCGATATGGGCGATATGGCCCTATTTTCGACAATTTGTTGTCTTATTTTCAGTCATCTAGTGTGCTTGAGAAGACTTAATAGTTCAAAAGTCGAGAAGGGTTGTCATTAGCTAGGTGACTGTGAGACTTGTGACAAGATTTTCGACCAGATCCTCTTCGCCTATAGCATATATATGTCTCTGTTGAAGGAGAAAATGACAGAGAAGAAAAAACAAGAAAAAAGAGAGAGACAGAGAAAGAAAGTCACAGAGAAGGAGAGAGTGAAAAACAGGAAAGAGAATGTGTAAGCAAGCACTTAGAAGATGTTAAAAAAATTGAACGTTTTTAACGTTCTGACCATTAATTTAAATGTAACTCAACGCAAGAAAAAATTCTTACGTTTATTAAACGCAACGTTTAACGCAAGAAAAAATTGTCACGCTCTTTTAACACAAATATTAATGCAAATAGATATTTGCATCACTGTTTCGTGCGTTTGACAGCCATACTCACCAAGAATGATTTATGTCTGATAATAGTACTTTTAGATCGGACCTTCATGAATGTTAGGTCCGAATCTGCTGCTCATATTTGAGGCGAGCAGGATCGTGCTTGCTTCGATCTGACTGTCATGAATCGATCGACCACCACGGACGACTGTGATTTGATTCAGGGGGCATGTGCTTTGGCCGTTAGATGAGTTTTGAACGATCCAGATCGAAGCAAGCAGGGGACGAGGAGGGATATAGGAGCAGCATATTTGGTTTCATGAATGTTAGCCTGTTTGGTTGCAACTGAAATAATATTTGTGAAAACCGATAAAAAAAAAGCAAAATGGACGGTATTACGAATACCGTCGATTTGATTTTTGATTTGAATATGAATTATTTCTATAACTAACTTGAAAAAAGAATCTATGATCCTGAATTCAAATCTTTGACAATAATGACCCTATTTTATAATTTACTTTCAGACGTGTTATTTAGACCCATGCATTTTGAGGGCGCTTAGAAATTCTAACAGAAAAAAAATTCTAAGTACCTCCAAAAGAATGCGTCTAGATGTTAACATGCGAACATGAACGTTTAAAAATATAGTCATTATTGTCAAAAACTTGAATCCAGTATTATAGATGTTATTATATATTTTTCAGGTGAGTTATAAAAATAATTCAACCTTTTATTCGTTAATATTATATTATTAAAAAATACTAATATTTTAATTCATGAGTTAGGTTGTATTTAGGTAAGTTTTTATAACAACTTCAGCTATGCGCGTCGGGATATCTACAATTAGACGGCTTACGATGTTGAAAAAAAACTAATTACAGTCTCGACGAGCATAGCCGAAGTTTCTACAAAAAATACCTAAAAGATGCTAATCATACTTAATATTTTTGTAGCAACTTCGATCACGCTCGTCGGGACTGTAATTAATTTTTTTAATGTTGCAATCCATCGAGCTGTAGATATTCAAGTCTATTTCAATTGCGTCGAGTCTGATTTGGGATCGAAAATATGTGCATCTCAAATTTGACTTCATCTTCAACTTATGTCTTAATTAGTAAAATTTTATCAAGAGTTTGTGTCAGAATCAATTTTGAATCGCTCGTTTCTCCGATTGCGAACCCGACTCAACGCGATGGAAGTAGACTTTGATATCTACAACTCAATGACTTGCGACAATAAAAAAAACTAATTAAGGTCACGATAAGCACAGCTATATTTGTTACAAAAATTATCTAAATACAACCCAACTCATATATTAAAATATTAATATTTTTAATAATAAAAAATTCTAGGCAGCATGAGCAATCTGAAATCAAAATTTGAATTGAAACCGTCCAATTGATTTTTTTTTAATTGACCGATTTTTGTAATTTCGTTCGTTTCTATTTTCACAGCTTTTAAATAATTTTTCTGTCTTAATACAATTAATTAATTTAATTTTTATTATTAAAAATCGGGAGCTAATTGAAGCCCACGGAGAACCACTGGATACTAGCAGAATCTTCCACAAAATTATTTGTTGGAATTTGGAAAAGTATGCTTGAAGTTCCACGCTACAATTTATTTCATTAGTAGTTGACAAATATTTTTACTAATGAAAATCATGCCCAAGACCGTAAGTAAAAAATATTATTCTTCGCAGTGTAAAGCAACGGTGATCTTCGCCAAGGGTTCCATGCTGTCTATTCAAAACATTTTTAGTTCTCTTGAAAATTTAATTTATCAGGTTTAACAATTTCTTTATATCAAATTTTTGTATGAAATATTTTATTTTAGAGTTTTACCTGTATGTTTCGATTTTTTTAAGTGTTTTTAAAATAATAATAAAATAATCAATTTATGCATTAAAATTAGTCATTTTCAGAAATTCAAAACACGTACTTAAAAATTCTAAAAATAAAAAGTTGTTCCCTACAAGATTTTGATTCAAAAAAATTATTAAGCATGATAAACTAATTTAAAAATGATTAAGAATGTTTTCAAGTTAAAAACATGAGAGGTCTTGGTGTTCCTACAAGCACCATAACTTTACTATTCTTTGCTTGAAAAATAGAGTAGAACTATCTTGTTTTAAACTCATCAAAATTATTGGTGGGCTTAACTAAAAGATAGTGAAATTAAATTCAAATGATAAATTTAAACCGTTGAGACCGATGCACATAACGAGTGATGTGTTTGCATAAAAAGTGTAGTATTTTTGTTTTGTTTCGTGCAAAGTCAAACTGTTACAATTCGACAGAAAATAAATGCGTGAAATAATTAATCAGTCTTCATTTGACAGTTTGGCTTTATATTAAATGAATTCAGAAACTAAAAATTAGTTATGTAGATTGATTTCAATTGTTCGAGTTTATCATTTGAATTTAATTTGACTAATTTTTCAGTTAAGCTCACCATTAACTTTGATGAGCTTAAAAAACATAACTGAAATTTAACTTGAGCTAAAAGTTACAGCAATGGATAAGGATCACTGGCCGTTAAAACAAAAGAAAAAAAGAAAAAGACAACAAAAAAAAATACACGCATTTTGGGTTCCACAAGATAATCCACTAGATATACATCCTCCATTCCTCCTACCTGTTCTTTACAAAGTTGCTCTGTTTCCCATAACCATTGATTAGATATATGATATATCTAAGCTTCCATAACCCGTGAACGTGAATCCTAGTCATTATACAGCTTGGTGTAAATATTTTTTCTTGTCTGCAAAATATCCAGTGCGCTTTTGTTATTTTGTATCTAATGAGGGCCAACTTGCGATGTCAAAAATCAACAACAAAAGTGCCAATAATCATAGCCTAAACGTGGGAATAATCCTTCTTCAGATCTCAATGACCCGCAACAAATTGTGGAATAGGTTTTCTTTTGTTTCTAATGGATGAATTATGTCTACAGGTTTTGAATAAAAACAAATTAAGAAAATAAATTACAGATTATTTGTGCTGTGAGTGGGAGAGCTGTTAGAAAGAAAGCCACTGTCGGTGAGTCGACACACAACTTGTCAGAAGACCATGCAACAAAGGAATTCGATTTCAAAGAATACGGATTCTTACTATAACTAGAGAGGCACAGTGGTATACTGTGTGAGTATGCCTGAATCGTTTGGATCGTTTTCGTTTTGTTGCATCCGAACGAAACAATTAACGGAAGAAAAATTCATTTCGTCCGATCCATTAAACAATTGACGCAATTCAAATTTCTTTCGTTCAATTAACAAAATGAAAACGATCAAGTCTCATTTCGTTTCGTCTGTTGCGTTTGAAAGTTGAATTTATTCTGTTGCGCCGCTAATTTCTCTCTCTTACTGGTAAAGCACAAGCTTGACACGTGGAACAACGATTCCAGCAGGAGCGGATTCAATGGAGGAACACAACAGAGCTCAAGCTCTGATCTTGATCCGTAATATCCTGTACTTCTGTGCATACGAACCCCTCTCGCAGAACGAAGACAATATTCAACGATTTATAGACGTATAGTTAATAGTTTATATTATTTGTGCTTGCTGTCTCATCGGGTCTCATCGGGTCGTATATACTGTCTGTACTCAGTGTCTGTGTACGTGTTAAATTCTGTTTTGACTTTTGAGTCTCGCCTCTAGGGTGTTTGATCGAGTTATGCGACTTTAACTGGCCTTGGCCATTTTACCAGATGATGCAAATTCAAGTTTCGAAAAAGGATATTTAAAACTAATAAATGTCGGATTAAAAGATTTGTTATGTAGGTCATGGTGCTCCACTACGTACAATATTTTTTTTGTACTGTGTTCATATCTCGAATTTACTAATTAAAAATCGAATCTCTCCATTCAAAAGGTTGAGCCAAATGGTTGAGCGTGATCTTGATCTTCATGTAGACCAATTCTTATTTTTAATATTATTTGCTGACTTTTAGATGAATAGGTAATCACTAGTATTAGATGGATTGATCAACGGACCTTGGACCTATCCCAAAAAGATGGAAAAATAAGTAAAAAAATAATGTAAAAGTTCGTCTCCGAAAACATTTAAATACGACATGCTCAATGGTTCAGATGAAGCGTTTGAATTTTCAAATTCAAGATACGATATATTGAGAGAGAGATTTTTGCTTCTATTGATGATGAAATAATTTTGCAACGTTTTCAATACATGTAGGTTCGAAAATTTCAACTATCTCATGTTAATAATTAGTGATATGTCTTCAATTAAAATTTGTTTAATCATTATGATTGTGATATATGAATTCAATATAAAATATATTTTTTCATTTATTTCTATATAGATTTTTTTATGTTTCATTTTGATTTCAAGACATGAAGAAAGTTTCTTCAATTAGGTGTTTTACTATTTAATATAATATTTTTTTATTATATATTTCATTTTAATGTAAAAAATTATGATAATTTATAATTACTGATTTTTTATCATTTGGTTGGGTAAATGAACTTAAAATTGATATCATCAAAATTTAGTGAAGCTCTTTTTTCAAAAAAATTGATTATGCCACTGGATTCCAGATTCTTCATTTCTGACATCAAAACCTATATGAAGTGGGTCAACGAAAATAGCTTTTCAACATATATAGGTTCTATGAAACATGTTATGTGTATAGGATACATAAAATCCAACAGGTTTAAAAATCCTTGATTTCGACTAGCGAACAATTTATATCAACACTGATGACTTTAATTGTGTAGGAGCTTTGTGTAGATTTTATTCAACACATATACACGTGCACAATAGTTTTCATCGTTCAAACAGACGAACAATCGACGCAAAAAAAAATCATTTCGTCCTGACGAACAAAACGAAACACCAAAGAAATTTAGTTGCGTGTGATTAACAAAACGAAAACGACAGCAAATTATTTCGTCACTGTTAAACGCGTTAGACACTCATGGGCGGATTTAGGATTTCTTTCTCGGAAGAACAAGATCTATCAGTTTTTTCAGGGAGAGACAAAATGATGCACATTTTTCAATATATATGGTTATTTTGCAAAAAAAATTGATAAATTGTACAAATACACAATATTATTTTGCAAAAAAAAATTTCAGAAAAAACGACTGCCAAATCTCATATAGCTCTGCTCTTGTCTACAAAGACACTCATATGTGTGAGGTCTGACTTGTGACCGCTCTGCTAATTTCAGTCTGGTATCCAAATTTTTTTTTTTTTGAGGGATAAGGCCCGTAGGCGGTATCCAAATTCCAAGATACTTTCATTTTATGATCCAGATTGAGGCCTCAGCACTACTGCACTAGGTCGCACCGCCTCATTACTGTCTCAGAGCACATGCATTGTTTCAGCTCTGCAGCTCATGGAATCATTGTCTTTTTGTCATTATTTACTGGCGATTGGAGGTCGTTCCCACAAAAATTCTTCTACCTTGATTGTAGAAGGATGATAGTTGGCTTTTCTCAGAACAACTCTTTTATGCCTACGAGTTTGAAACTGTTGCACTGTTGCACACGAAATATACCAAACGCTTGAGCTAAATTGCGGGAAAACATTGAAAAACAGTTGAGGGAAACGGGGACATGACCAAATTTTTCACTAGCTAGTGGCAAACAATCTTCACAAATTCAAAACTGCGCTCTACACCGAGTACGAATACCCTCTAAATTGAAGCATCCGGTCCCGCTACTGTGCAGTAGGAGCGCTACAGAAAATCTACGGTTCGAATCGACCGTCAAATTCGAATCAACCTTCAACAATGAAAATCAATATATTTTAAATCTTAACATGAATTTCGAAGCATCTCAAAAAAAAATGGAACACCCCACAAACGATATAACGCGTGCTGCACGGGACCAGATCCTACATTGAAGTCACGGACGAACAGATAGGTAATAAACAACAAAATTAAGTTAATTCTTGTCAGTCCCCATTCCATTCAAGAGCATTAAATCATCCCCCCAACTTCCCTCATTTTCTCTTTACACTCGTTTATCTCATGGCATCTCTCTCTCCTCTCCTCAACCTCAACCTCAAGCTCTCTCTTCTCTTCTTCTTCCTCTTCCTACTTTCCACCCCTGTAAGCTCCACCAATGCTCCAACACAAAATAAAGATGAAGCCACCAACAACAAAGGTAAAACATCAAGCACATTCCACCCCTCAACAAACAAATCCATATGCCAATCCACACCTTACCCCTCCACATGCCTCTCCTCAATGGAACTCTCCATTTCACTCGATAACCCTGGCAGCTTTCTCTCGCTCCTCTTCAAATCGCTCCTCTCTGCCATCTCCACCACCACCTCTCTCTCCCATCTTCTTACAACGGTCTCGCATTCACCGTATCTTGTTGAGACGCAACGCAGTTCAGTTCAAGATTGCCTTGACCTGCATTCTGCCACTCTCTCTTCTCTCTCTCGTATTTCCGAGTTTATACAATCCAACACGCCAAATATCTTCCTACATGACATTAGGACCCACCTGTCAGCAGCTCTGACAAACAAGGTGACATGTCTCGATGGACTTGCAGGAGCCACCGGACCCATGAAGAACTCTCTATTCTCATCTCTCTTGTCTGCTTATCAGCCAATTAGCAATGCATTATCTCTGGTGCCTAAAGGTTTGAATTGATTTCCTTTTTATTATAAATTAATGGCAAAAAAAAAACAAGGAGGAGATTGATCGTTAGAGGCTATATTTGTCCTGTCTCAAAAGAACAACGAGCCCCTGTATATTGATAATGCAGAGAGTATTGTAGCATGCATGGCTAGACTTTCATTGGTGCCATCAACTAAAACACAAATTCGGTTCAAAGAGTAAATAATAAAAAAACAAATGTGCAAATGCACATTGCTATAATTGCATTTTTGAAACAATTGAGCAGCTTTTTTAATACAATTGGAATTGGATGTTGTAATGTAGATTCAGGTGGTACTGGAGCTAACATGCAGGGAAGGAGGCTTTCTTCATCGGAGTTTCCTGCATGGGTCCCACGCAGAGATCGTCGGCTTCTTCAGAGTGACGATGATGGCGACAATAACGGTGACGACAATAATGGGGATAACAGTAGTGATGGCGACGACAATAATGGGGATAACAATAGTGATGGTGACGACAATAATGGGGATAACAGTAGTGATGGTGACGACGGGTATTAATGTTCTTTCCTTTCTGAGTTACATCGGGTAGTTAATTAATGTTATAAATTCGGAGATTAAATGTGAAAAGTACTAATTATTAATTTGTGTGCTAATTAAATGCCTAAATGAAGCCGTAAGTGCGATGTTACTAGCTACCTAATTATATAAGCCCTTTCTTGTTTTGGTATTCAATGTACTTATCATAGGTTTGATTTATAGTGCTAACTTATTTGGTACTTTCCCGTTATCATATATCATATAGATGGTAGTAATGAAGGAATCATCATACCAGAATCTTGTGTCCTGATGAGGCAAGTGGCATGCATGTTGCTTGTTTCAAGAGTTGGATAATCTAATTTTTTTTTGAGAAAAAAGTTGGATAATCTAATTGTATTATCCCAAATAGATAATATAAGTTAGATTATCCTATTAGAACGTAAACAAATTTTAGTTGGCAAGAATGGCAAGGAAAATAGCCTTCTCTGAATCTCTGATAAAGCTTGAAATTTGGTTAAAGATATCTGGTCATGAAATCTAATTGGAGTAATAGTGTAATACTATAGATGGTCCAAAACTTTTAGTTTGTGACAAATAATTTTCGAACTTTTAATTTTGACAATTGTATATTCTCTCGGAACTATTCCATTGAATTTTCATTACTTATTTCAGATATTTGCGTTTGTGAGTTTTAAATTAGTAGAATTTTAAGTACAAATTTCTTATAAAACTTTTGACTACAAAATCTTGCCCTGTTTTTCAACAAATTACCATATAGAACATATCCTATCCGGCTAAACCAATTTAAAAAGTATTTCTCTTGAACTCTTTTCTCTACATTTTTATAGGTACAACCCATCGTCGATCATAATAGTGTCGAAAGACGGGTCGGGGAACTTCACAACTATCAGCGATGCAATTGCATTTGCACCGAACAACAGCAATGATCGAGTGATAATTGTGGTTCAGGCTGGCGTGTACGAGGAGAATGTAGTGATAGACAGTTACAAATCCAACATCGCGTTAATCGGAGACGGAAGTGATGTGACGGAGATCACCGGATCCAGGAGTGCCGGCGATGGTTGGACCACTTTCAGATCTGCCACCGTGGGTAAGTTTGCATTTTTGCTTGAATTAGTAATAGCTAAAAGCTGCATTAATTTTCATTCAATGCATTTACACTTGATACAGGAATTAAGTGCTGTAACATGATCAGTACCCCCTCACGCGGCATATCTTGTAAATTAATTGGAAGTTTTAAAAACAACTGTTCCATTCAGTCATGACTTTCGTGAAAAAATACAGAAGAAAAGGAAGAAAAAAAAAGAAATGAAGTTGTCCCACATTTATCTATTTGTTTATTTATTAATCACCAAGATTTAATTAGTTAAATATGATACAAATAAGCAAACAAATATATGTAATATTATAAAATATATATAAGCAGATTGTTAGTACGTCTAGTGCTAACTCAAAGTGCGAATCTTGCTATAAGAATAAATTATTGCACAATGTTAGATGCGTTGATTAGGTAGATATGTACAAATGAATTAATAATTGTCAAAAGAGCAAATATTAGGTATAAGGTCAGGATTCAACCTATGGGACCATCTGACATAAGATCCAAGCAGTCCCAATTAGTACAAATACCCAATTGTTGTTATATAACCAAACGTATATACAAGAAATTGCAATCAATATGAAATGAAATCTACAAATAAAGTAGCTACCGTTATAAAAAAAAATCATTCATGGGGCCTCAGCAGGATATTTCAAATCAGTGACCATACTGTCACGTATCCATAAGTAAAAATCAATTAAGTTTTTTTAGATCTGTATACTCAAACCATTTAAAAATTAATTTCCAACTTAGCTGTGGACTAGTTTTTATACTCAAAATTACGCAATTTGTTGTATTTCTAGGTATAGAACTATGCATTTAATCTTCTATTGAATGCGTGTTAAAATTGCAGGGAGGGAAACTTGCAATTTCTTATTAGGGAAACAGTTCCATCTCTTATCTACAGTGTAGGCTTTGCTAATTCTTTAACCATTTTCTTCTTTATTTATACACTTATAGCGGTGTCCGGCGAAGGCTTTTTGGCACGTGACATCACCATCAGGAACACTGCTGGACCTGCCAAGGGTCAAGCAGTGGCCCTTCGAGTGAACGCCGACTTGGTAGCATTGTACCGTTGCAATATTGACGGATACCAAGACGCTCTCTATGTCCACTCATTTCGGCAATTTTACCGTGAGTGCACCATATCTGGCACCATCGATTTCATATTTGGAAATGCTGCTGTTGTCTTTCAGGCCTGTAAGATCATTGCCAAAGTCCCCATGCCAGGCCAATACAATGTCATCACTGCTCAATCCCGTGACGACCCGAATGAAGACACTGGTATCTCTCTACAAAATTGCTCGATTGTGGCATCACAGGATCTAGCTTCGAATACAGCCGGTATAAAAACATATTTGGGAAGACCTTGGAGAATATATTCAAGAACAGTTTACATCGAGTCGTTCATTGATGGGTTGGTGGACCCTGCTGGTTGGGCTGAGTGGAACGGCTCCGACGGATTGGATACTTTGTATTATGGCGAGTATATGAATGCCGGGCCAGGGTCAAACACAGATGCGCGGGTAACCTGGCCAGGTTACCATGTAATGGAATATGATGATGCAGCCTACTACTCGGCATCAACATTCATATATGGAGATGAGTGGTTAGGTGCAACCGCTATCCCATATGACGATCAGATATGAGCACTTGAGCAGTTGTAAGTATAGGAAGGTTGCTATGCACAGTAACGGAGTAAGAGGCAACTTCAGCTCCACTTGAAATAGAGTAATAAGATGAGATAACAAATGTACAATGATGTGTCCCTTCATAGTAATGCAAAACGGATAGTTCTTACTATGGAATAAATAAAAGTCGAAACACACGATACACACTACTTAGCACGTGTACGTAAATGAATTAACATGTTGTATCATTGAAAATACACGTTCGCCTTCTGATATTATATTGTTTCTGCACACGTCACGTCTTCACAACATAACACACTTCCAAACATGTTTATAACACGTCCAGTATAAACATGTCTATTATGAATCCAGCACGGCAGCACATTTGAGTGTTGGATAAGCAGATAAAACACAAAATAATTTGAATTTACAAGACAAAATACATAATTGAGCATAATAAATTTGTAAGACTTTGAGCAACTAAATTTTATTGGTGAAGTATAAACTGAATACAAGAGATAATTTTTAACTTGTATTAGAAAGTGTACAATATTTATTGTAATTTTATCTATAAGAATAACAGTCACGAAATAGCCTTTACTTATATCATTACCAATATCCATACTCATACATGATAATCTAATTGAAAAAAATCTTTACCCGCATGACCATCTTATTGAAAGTGATACGCATCGGATAAACCGAGCAAATGGTAGTCCTACCGCCTCCCCTATAATCTCAAATCTTCATTTCGCATGTTGAATTATTTAATCAACAATTCTCTGTCTTATACAGTTTCTTCTTCTTTTTCCCCCAGACGTTTCTCACTAGCTAAACATCCTCACCCCATATACCGAATGTTGGTCAATCCAACCGATACCACACACGGAAATAGGCCACTTCTGTGATCTCCTAATAAAGAATTTGCCTTCTTTATGGCGCAAGTAACTACCTACACACATTAAGAATGAAAAATGTAAATATTTACAGTGTTGTCTTTTACCTGCCATTTTATGGCGTAGAACATCTTTTCCACAGTGTGGTAAAATGCAAAATCCCGGCGAAGGACCCAACTCAGATAATCCTATATCACTACCAATAGCTAAGTATTTCAGAAATGGTTCACTACTGATACAGTAGTTACAATTTGTACTTTTCAAGTTTGAAGCATAGCTATTGTCCTCCAAGGAGATGACCAGGAGCAGATTCAAGTGAATTCTGATACTTCCACGACGATTATCTATCAAAACTGAGCATGTAACTAAGCAAGAAAACAGATATGCTTGCTTTAAAAATAGATTTTGATACAAGGAAAATGCAAAGCAGTATTACAAGCACATCTCAGCACACCTTGAACACTCGGAGAAACAGTCCAGCCTGGTTCCTCTTTACAAAGGTCTGGAAACAGAATAATTCTTAATGTTAGCACAATATCAATATAAAGTTTCAAAAAGTTTTTGAAGTAAAAATAAATTAATTGAGTACATATGACATGATGAACATAATATAACTAGCATGCTCTACTAAGACTTCAAGGTACCTAAACAGTCAGGTTTGCCTTCAGAATGAACAAGAGAATCAGAAAGCAGTTGTACTGTTGTAGTTTGAAAGAATTTCAAAACAAAGTTAGCAACAATAGCATCTTTTTTCCTTTTGTAATTATCATGGTATCTAAGCATCTCTGGGAGTGCATAAAAAAATAACCAAAAATCTGTGAACTCACCAAAGTGAGACTGTTCGCCTATACAAAACATCGTCATCACTATCTTCTTCCTCTCCATCTGAGACAAACTGACTCTTGGGCATCTCCAACTTGCCCCCGATCACAAACGATGGTCCAAGCCCCTCCCCTTCGATATATACCCCTCTCAACCGCTCCTCAAATCTTTGATCACTACAGTTCAAAAACCAATCCAAGCTACAATTCACCCTTTTTTCCACCACTCTCGCATACCGTGGCTTTATCCTAGACTCCAGACTATATGTTAAGTACTCCGGAAAATCATACAGCTCCTGTATTGGTTTTTTAATCTCACTTTTGAAGAAATAAAAGCTGTGTTTCATTAGCTCAATTCTCTGAAGCAATAATTGGGGACACTTAACAACCATTTTAGCCACATCATCATCTGGTATACCACGAGCACGCAAAAATTCTACCGGCTTCAAAATCAAATTTTGGTTAAGACTAACAATTTGTGGCATTTTCTCCACAACACGTGCAAACCCATCCGGATCGATTTTCATCTTCAAGCTGAAAAAGTACTGCTGAGATGATAGCTTAGTTTTTAATGGTAACCCAATAATTAGCGGGAATTGTGCAATAACTGAGGGAACTAACTCTTTCCTAATTCCAAAACTGAGAAGCATCTCCACATTTGGCTTGATGACTTCCTCCAAATCATAACCAAGAAGGTAAGGTCTCTTCTCAAGTATCCTTACAAGTATTCCCTTCGGCAACCCAAGAGAGACTATATAATCAACAAATGGCTTGATAGTGGTCCCCACACGCATGCCCAAAAAATGTGGGTATTGGGTCACCATGGGGCCGATATCACGTGGTCCGACCCCAATACTAACCAAATACCCCACTGATGTACTCATAGTACCCTCCGGTTTAAAACCTAACAATTCAGGATACTTTTGTAGTACGTACGGTATGTCACTCCTTTCTACATCCAATCCACGAAGGAACTTTATAACTGGCACCAACTCCACAACCACACTGGCGTGCAAACAATGGGGATACCTGCGGCAAGGGAACTGTGAGGTCATTGAACTAAAAGAGATTATATCCGCTCCCAACAAAAGTTGGAAAAATTATGTTTAACACTTAAAAGTTGTAATGCTCCTGTTAAACACAAAAGGCATCACTGTTACCAAATCGCTTGTATGGTTCAAAGAAACAGCGGAAATGTCAATGAATTTTGTTGGAAGAAGCTTCAAACAGGATTGGAACTGAATGGAAAAGTGGAAATGAAAAGAAACAAATTGAAGTCAAACCCTCAGTTTGCACTATACCCCTCCCTCCCCCGATAAGATCACCCCTCTATCCTACATCACTTAATGTAAAGACAAGCTGTATGATCCACATATTTTCTGATACCCATGGAGACTTGGACAAAAAGGCGGATTAAAAATGTCTTTCTCATGCTTTTTATCAAATTTTCTTGCACTTAAACCAACACATTTTAGCATTCTCAATTGGTACATATAAAATCGTCATCTGGCCCGTCCTACATCTAATAACAGAGGAAAAGCCACTTAAGCGTTAATGATTTGCAAAGAAGATCAAATCACCCAGTTCAACAATCAATTACAGACCTGCGTGTAAAATCGCCGAGGCTTCTTCTCGGAATGCCTAGCTTCTCCAGGTAGGAAAGGACAGGTATGATATTCTTGCGGACAGAGCAAGCGAGAAGGAGAGGGTAAGAGTTGAGGTCGTCAATGGTGAGGCCGAGGCGCTGGAGGAACTCAACGCGTTCGCGAATGACATCGACTGTGGAAGGAAGCTCCACAGCAGCCAGCTCGTCGGGTACATGGATGCCAAGTTGCTTGAGGTAATCGGTGATGATCACGCGCGACACGAGGCGTTCCTTCTTGCCTAGGATCGCGCCCCAGGTGACTGTTGGCATTTCATACTCGGGGAATTTGGATGGGATAGGTTGCGAAGGAGTATTGGTGGAGTAGGTGAGAGAAAAGAGGGGGCGGAGGAGGAAGAGAGATTGGGGTTTTCGACGGAGGTGGAGCATGGTGATACTGATACCCTAAGAGAGAGAGACGATTCTCGAGTAGGTATCCAGTATCCTCTGGTGAGGCGAAATCCTCACAATTTTTTATCTGAATCGTCAAATTAATAATCAACGATTGATGATTAATAATATAAAAAATTCTGCTTAGTA